>CM042839.1:5460583-5781287 GCA_023653725.1 Bungarus multicinctus | reverse complement strand
TCTCCCTCTCTCTAGCCTTCCCTCTCTCTCCTCTCTCTCTGTCTGTCTCTCTCCCTCTCTCATCCATCCATTATCTCTCTCTCCCTCCCTCTCTCCCTCTTTCTCCTCTCCCCCCTCCTCTATCACTCTCCTCTCTCTCTCTCTCTCCCTCTCTCTAGCATTCCCTATCTCTCTCTATCTATGTCTGTCTGTCTCTCTCCCTCTCTCATCCATCATATCTCTCTCTCCTCCTCTCTCCCTTCTCTACTTCTCTCCTCCTCTCCCTATCCATCCCTTCCTCTCTATCTCCCTTTCCTCTCCCTCGTCTCGCCTACCTCTCTTCTCCGTCCTCTCTATCCTCGCTCTGTCGTCCTCTCCCTCTCTCATCAATCCATTATCTCTCTCTCTCTCACTCTTATGTCAATCTTATCTCATATCTTCTCCTCTAGCATCCATCACTCATGCCCCGCTCTCCCTCTCTCCTCCCCCCTCTCCCTCCCTCTCCTCTCTCTCTGTCTCTCTGTCTCTGTCTGTCTCTCTCTGTTTTTCTCTCAGTCCCCTCCTTAGTGGACAATCACAATCTATTATCAGCAACTACAAATCACAACCAGATGATATTAAGTTGCTGGGATAACCCACTTGGTCCCTTCTGGTGTGATATTTTTCTTCATTAAGTGGCCCGGCTCTTGAGCTCCCCAAATTTGCTTCTATCGCAACCACTCCTTCCGTGCAAAGTTATAGATCACAGCCTCTAAACTAATTGTTAGTTGCACAGCAGGCCTTAAAGCTTGGCCCGGCCAGCGCAATTCCTTCCCCCTGGCTCTGATTAAAGGCACAGAGGAAACCAAAGTGCGAAGAAAATGAAACCCTCTGGGCCGCTTGGGTAAAATGTCATGGCTTTTTGAGCCTCCTTTGACATTTGTTGATAAAAGTATGAGAAGAGAGGAGTTTTCCATCATGGATCCTTCTTCCAAGGGCTGCAATGTGACTTATTTGTTAAAGGCTGCTGGCTTGGTTTAGACAACTGTAAACAGATTGGAGAAGAAATGGGATTCCTACAGCAGCAGAGAAGGGGGGTGGGGGGAATGAACATTTCTTTGCTATTTTTCCCCCTAAAGGAGATGATTTCCTATAGTTGAGATGCTTGTTCACTCCTTCTCACTATGCTGGGACTGCCTGTTCCCTGCTCTTGAGGTGTGCATGAGGGAGAAAAATTATAGCAGGAAGGTTCTTCTGAGCAGGTGGACAATTGTCCATCGAAGCCAATAAAAATGGTCATAAGAGGGTATTTAATGAACAGGGAGTTTAAATGCTTTCCCATCTTCTGAAAGTTATGAGTGGTAGAAGGTCTTTCCGAAAGTCCTGATTAATTGTCCTCGCTGTCAGGAAATTTCTTCTTAGTCCTTGGTTGTTTCTCTCATTGATTAATTTTCATCCATCCATCCATCCATCCATCCATCCATCCATCCATCCATCCATTCCTCTTCCTCCTCCTCCTCCTCTTCTTCTTTTTCTTCTCCTTCTTCCTCCTCCTCCCCCCTCTTCTTTCTATATTGGAGTACTGCTATCATATCATCCCTACTCTTCCTTTTCACTAGTCTAGACATACCCAATCCCAGCAACCATTCTTTATTTGTTTTAGCCTCCACAAGTTGCTCTTCTCTGCACTCTTTGTAAAGTGTCAACATCCTTTTTTATAAACTGGATGCAATATTCACACCATGGCAGAAGGAGAAGGGTTTTGTGCCGATTGTGAAAGTTGCTGGGGAAGACCAAATTGAAGGCTAAGGAAAAGCAAGGAGCTTGTCTTCCATCATAATCCTAGTTTTTTCCTATTGTTCTTTAAACTATTTGCATACATAAAGCAAAGCAGTCTTTTTAATTTCTCTCCTCCCCTCCCTAATCATCTGAGGCTTATTAAGAACTACTCTGTATCCTGTAATCAGACCATTTATGCAGAAAGCTGCCCCAGGCCAAGTGCTTTTGTAAACAAGCTGGAAAACTCCTTTGCAATAAATGATTAACATGGGAAGACACCATTCATAATTAATTCTCTACCCCTCTCCTTCCAATCCCACTCCACCCCCTCCCTGAAATTTTGGTTGGCAGATGGTCTTAGGAGTCTAAGCAGGATCTATCATCCTGCCTTTTCATGTTCAGGAGAGGAGGAAAGATAGACCTTTGAAACAGAAGAGGAAAAAAATGAAGAAAGGTCTGTAAAAATTGCACTCTCAACTCCCGGGCTCAATAGTTTTGCCTGATGCAGTTTTCTATATAAAAAGGAAGCGGACGTTCCAACTCCACTTATTGGGTGTGGAATTACACTCTGTAGAATTGGCTGGCTCAAAAACAGTAACCCATGAGAGGGATCCCTTAAACATGAGACAGCAGTGTGCGGTGGCAGCCAAAAAAGCTAATACAATCCTTGGTTGCATAAACAGAGGCATAGAATCAAAATCATGTGAAGTATTAGTACCGCTTTATAAAACTTCAGCTGCACCTGGAATAGTGCATCCGGTTTTGGTCACCACATTATAGCAAAAGATGTTGAGACTTGGGAAAAAAGTGCAAAGAAGAGCAGCTAAGATGATCAAAGGCCTGGAGAAAAAAACATATGGAAAACAGTTGCAGGAATTGGGTATGGCTAGTCTAGAGAAAAGAAGGACTAAGGGAGGACATGAGAACAATACTCCATAATTTGAGCGCCTGCCACAAAGAAGAGGGGGCCAACTTATTTTCCAAAGCACCAGAAGGCAAGACAAGAAACAATGAATGGAAATTAACCAAGGAGAGAAGCAACCTGGAACTAAGGAGAAACTTCCTAACAGTGAGGACAATTAACCAATGGAACAACCTGCCTTCAGAGGTTATAGGTGCTTTATCACTGAAAGTTTTTAAGAAAAGACTGGACAATCACTTGTTGAAATGGTATTGGGTCTCCTCCTTGAGCAGGGGGTTGGACTAGAAGGCCTCTAAGGTCCCTTCCAGATCTACTCTGATAGATAGATAGAAAGAAAGAAAGAAAGAAAGAAAGAAAGAAAGAAAGAAAGAAAGAAAGAAAGAAAGAAAGGAAGGAAGGAAGGAAGGAAGGAAGGAAGGAAGGAAGGAAGGAAAGGAAATAAAAAATAGAATAGAAGTCTTTATTGGCCAAGTGTGATTGGACACACAAGGAATTTGTTTTGGTGCAAATGCTCTCAGTGTACATAAAAGAAAAGATACATTCATCAAGAATCATCAGGTACAACACTTAATGAGAGTCATAGGGTACAATAAGCAATCCAATCATATTAGGAAACAGTCCATATAAATTGTAAGGATACAAGTGACAAAGTTACAGGCATACAGTCACAAGTGGGAGGGGATGGGTGATAAGAAGTGATGGGAAGATTAACAGTAATAGTAGTGCAGACTTTGTAAAAAGACAGAAAGAAAGAAAGAAAGAAAGAAAGAAAGAAAGAAAGAAAGAAAGAAAGAAAGAAAGAAAGAAAGAAAGAAAGAAAGAAAGAAAGAAAGAAAGAAAGAAAGAAAGAAAGAAAGAAAGAAAGAAAGAGGAAGATAGGAATCCCAAGGTGCTTTTCCAAACGGCAACTGGACTTTTTTGGTTTTATTTTTCCCTTTGAAAACTTTTTGAATGTACGTATAATGTTGCATTATTCTGGACGAAATATGTTTCCGTCGGATCCCCTTGTCAGTTTTGAGATCAAATCCCCGATGTCTGAGTGAAAAGTTTCCCAAATCCTCTTTAAACTAAGTGAATCAAATTCTTGCCTGCAGCTCGTAATGCATGGCAGAAAGCTCAGCTTGGCTCGGCCTCAGCTGGGATGAAGGACTCCCTGAGAGAAGACAGGGAGCCAAGGGTCCAAGAAGCATTTGGCAGGGATGAAGGAATGGGAGGCGCGAAGAATGCCACCTGGGAAGAACCGAGAAGTCTTGCCAAGTCAGAAGCGAAGTCATTGGAGCGTCAGATCTGGGTGGCCAGCCCTCGCCGAAGCTCAATGACAATTCCAATATAATACTACTGGTATCATTTATGTTGGCCAGGATTTCTTTATTCCCAGGACAGGAAGCAGGCTGAAGATTGGATTAGGAAAGCAGGAAGTGGAACAGTGTGAAAAGGAGCCTCCAGCCAACAAGCATGGGAGAGAATCCAAGGCATTTTCAATATCTCCATGTAAGACTCACACACTGTCCTCTGCGCTCTGAAGCAATTGTCTCGTAAAGAAGTAGAACTTGGCAAGTCTCGCTTGCTTCATAGTGCTGCTTTCTGCTACTATTGTTGACATCAGCTTGTAGGAGAGGTTGAGACGACCTGTTTTTCCCAAAATACGACCTACCCTGAAAGTAAGTCCTAGCTTGATTTTTATACATGCACCCAAAATAAGCCCTAATTAAGATCCTGCCCACTCCAGAGTGCATGGGTAAAACTTAAGCTAGGGTGGGGATAGGGTGGGGGGTGGAGCTGCCCTACTACTTATCTTTGGACAGTTGTAGCCAGGTTTTGCACACCCTGACACCTGCTTGCCAGCCAGGGGTGGGATTCAGCTGGTTCAGGCTGGTTTGAGCGAACCGGATGTGAATTTTACATCCAGTTCACAGGACCAGTAGTTCCTAAGACCATCTGCCCCCCCCCCCCCGCCCCGGAATCCTGGCACACCTGATTCTGGCTCCCAGGTAAGTGCAGGGAGACTTGCTAGGCCCAAAATGGGGCATAGGGGTATACTTCCCCCCCCCCATTTTGGCTCCCAGGAGACTCCAAAAAAAGCTCGGATAGTCATTTGTCCAGAATGGAATAAAGTCTCCTTCCTTGAGTAGGGAGTTGGACTAGAAGACCTCAAAGGTCCCTTCCAGCCCTATGATTCTATGAATCTGGTTTGAGGTCATGGTGTTCATTTGAGGCCATGTAGGTGCTGTTACATGATTATAGACATTCTCCTATTGAATTTTTTTTCCTATCCAGCAGAACGTGTTCTAGATCTGAGTTGTTGCGCATTGTCTCTGTATATATATATATATGTGTGTGTGTGTGTGTTAGGTTTTAAGCTGATAAATAATTAAACAAGGGAGACTAGGATAGATCTATTTCAAGCTATTTAGCTCTCGTCAGCTAGCCATACCCTTACTGGGATTCGAACCAGGGAAGTATTACATGTGAGGCAGTTGTAATTGCCATTAGACCACTGGTTCTATCCTGATCAGCTAACACAAAGTACGTATGTATGTATGTATGTATGTATGTATGCATGCATGCATGCATATATATATATGGTGAAGGCTGCCTACTGCTGAGATGGGCAGCTGTACCGATTGAATATAAACAAGCAAATAAACCTCCTGGCCTTGAGGTGAGAAGGCCTTCCTCCTGTGCTTGCCAGACACAGGTCAGCATCCTGCCTTGAGTTAACACAATGCCGAGCCTCTTTTGTCTAATGGAAATAATGACTTGCAGGAACACAACTTGATGGGGGAGCTCGCTGAGATTCCAAACATGTGGCAATTTCCGAGTGTCAGTGTCGAGGGCTTTCTTCTCCCCCCCCCCCTCCCGGCCCCTCTTCTCCTAAAAAAAGAAAAGGAAAAGAAAACGGAAAAGAAAACAGAACCCTTGTGTGGCAGATCTTGCTACGCATTAGAGTTGGAATTTCCCTAAGGCTTTACCACCATGGCTGTCCCACAGAGGTTGTGTCAGAGGTATCTCCACTGTCGTTTCTCTGATGTTTTCCTGCCAATTAATGCCTTGGAAGCAACTTTGGCTCACAGCAACCACCCTGAGACTTTTGGCTGGTGGTGAGGGAGGGGAAATGCAAGACCCAAGGGCTGTGTAGTTTTGTGACGGCTCTCCAAAAGGACCTAACATCTGCTACAGTCCATCCTGAAGCCAACTCAAGGGAAGAGGATAGGAAGAAAGTCCTAGTAGTTTGAATTTTCCATTTATAGCAATAGCACTTAGACTTATATACTGCTTTATAGTGCTTTATAGCCCTCTCTAAGCAGTTTACAGAGTCAGCCTATTGTCCCCAACAATTTGGGCTCTCATTTTACCCACCTTGGAAGGATGGAAGGCTGAGTCAACCTTGAGCCTGGTGGGGTTTGAACTGTCAACTTGTAGGCAGCTGGCTGCAGAAGTAGCACTCTGGAGTGGATGGGATCTTAATTAGGGCTTATTTTTTTTGGGGGGGGGGTAGGGCTTATATGGGCTCATGTGTAAAAATCAAGGTAGAACTTACTTTCAGGTAGGTCATATTTTTGGGGAAACTACTGTGCCACAAAGGCTCCTATGTTATGTTATGTCCATCCTCCCCAGTGACTGTCACAGCAGCCCAATGATCCCAGAAGGTCAACCTTCTGTTCCTGTTTGTTGCCCCAAGTTGTAGAGCATAGATGAAGATTGAAGAGGTCCAGAGCCAAGAGGGGGGGTGTCAACCTATTCTCCAAAGCACCTGAAGGCAAGACAAGAAAGAATGGATGGAAACTAATCAAAGAGAGAAGCAACCTGGAATTAAGCATAACTTTCCTCAGAGTGAAGACAATTAACCAGTGGAACAGCTTGACTCCAGAAGTTGTGGGTCATCACTGGAAGTTTTTAAGAAGAGATTGGGCACCCATTTGTCTGAAATGGTACAGTGTCTCCTGCTTGGGCAGGGGGCTGAACTAAAAGGTCCTTTCCAACTCTGTAATTCTCATCTTCACATCTAACTAAACATAAACATTAACTAGCCATACTTTTTTTTTTTTTTTTGCAAAACATACAGATATGCAGTATCCTGGAAGCTCACTAGGTGATGTTGACCAGGTCTACTTTCTCAGTCTGGACTTACATGGAGAAGAAACTTGAAGGAAGGGAAGTCAAATACATGATATTTAACTCCTGGAGGCATGATGATGGAATTCATCACCTTTATATACCAACATATCAAAAAGGGTCACCTTTAGTTATTGGAGTTGTGGTGCTGGAGGAAGCTCCTGCATATTCCTTGGACAGCAAAGATGACTAACAAGCAAGTTCTGGCACACAAAATTCCAGGCGTGTCACTAGAAGGCAAAATCACAAAACTCTCACTTACTTTGGCCATGTCAGGTGGGGCAATTCACTGGAGAAAGCAATTACGACAGGATGTGTTAGGAGGTCAAAGGAAATCAGGCAAAGAACCCTGGAGATTAGACACCATTGAAGCTGACATCAGCCAGAGCATAGAACAACTCGAAGAAGTTGTGCAAGCCCTAATTAAGATCCTGTCCATTCCAGAGTGCATGAGTAAAAATTAAGCTAATGTGGGGATGGTGGGGGAGTGGAGCTCCCCTACTACTTACCTTTGGGCAGTTGTAGCCAGATCTTGCATGCCCTGACACCTGCCTTGCCGACCCATTTCTTCTGCAGCTGACAAGTCTGGCAAGGCTTTCCTGAAGATCGATCTGGAGCTTGTTATTGGCTGCAGAGGCCTTCAGGAAAGCCTTGCCAGTCACAGAAGAAGAAGTTCCTGAAGGCCTTTGACAGTGAAAAGGAGGCCAGGGGTGACGTGTGCAAGTGAGGTTAGTCAGTGGAAGACTTCCCCCAAAAATAAGACCTAGTGCTTTTCTTGGTGGCAAAAAATATATAAGACAGGGTCTAATTTTGGGGCAAACACGGGTAATAATCAGTGGTGGGATTCAAAAACATTTACTACCGGTTCTGTGGGTGTGGCTTGATGGGCGTGGCCATGTGACTGGGTGGGCGTGGCTTTTTTCCAGCCCTCACCCATTTTGGGGAGCTTCCCAACCCCAGAGGAGCCTCTGGGGAAGCGTTTTTTCTCCTCTAAGGCTCCTCTGGGGCTCAGGGAGAAAAGGAACAGAGCATGGGAGGGGAACACAGCACCCCTCCAAGCTCCGTTTTGGGAGCTTCCTAGCTTCAGAAGAGCTTGGGGGGGGGCTTTTTGCTCCCCTAAGGCTCCTCTGGGGCTCTGGAAAGCAAAAAATGGAGGGGGGCCTGAGCTCCTCCCTCCATTTTTTGCCATTCTGGGCCTCAGCAAGGGGAATCCCGGCACAGCTGATCTTATCTACAGCTGATTATTGGGAGGGGAAAAGAAGAAAGGAATACCTTAGGCGAATGTCAGGCAGGCGGGTGGGGTGAGTGAGCATCGGGCGAGAGGGCGACTGAGTGGGGGGCATGGCCAGCCAAAACTTACTACCGGTTTAGCGACCCACACCAAATTCTTGCTACCGGTTCATCCCATCCGGAGAGAACCAGCTGAATACTACCACTGGTAATAATTTAAAAAAAACCTTGAAGAAATAAATGATATTGGAGCATAAGAAAGAGATCCGATTCACCTAGAATCTGATTTGGTCACCCTTTTGGACAGCGGTCTTCAGAATCTGCAGCTCAAAGAAAGCACAGAGTGGGAAAACAAATGGAGAACGCTGCAGTAAGCCAAACCACATTTTGTGAGTGAAAAGGAAACAAATGCCATTACTAAAAACCGTTCCGAGGACTTGGGAAGTTAAGGAGCTTTTCCGGGTGTTTTTAAATGCTCCCTGTCATCATTTATTAACTTATTTGCTCAAAGCCCCCGGGAGAATAAGGCTTGTTTTGTCTGGATTTCTAGCTAAGCCGCAACACAACCATCCCAAGTTCTTGTTAGAGTGTGAGTGTGTGGGGGGGTCTGTTGACAAGTGAGCCCCACCTGTTAAAGGAAGGGATAGAAGTAGCTGTTAGCCACAGAGGCCAAAATCCAAGGTACCACCAGTCTAGAAGCTTTGAACAAAATTACATCCTTTAACGCAACAGCTACCTTAATCATGTGGTGGTGTTGGAAGAATTATCCTTCTGGGTTCAATTCCAAGTGGGAAAGAAAGACACTGGAAACATGAAGAGTTCTTCACTCCTCTACTCGTTGCAGAATACCTTATGCCACCAGACTTGAAATTCTAGACCTAGAAAACCTTGAACTACGCCGCCTTCGGTCCAATCTAAGTATGGTATATAAAATCATACATTGCAATGTCCTACCTGTCAATGAATACTTCAGCTTCAACCATAACAACACAAGAGCAAACAGTAGATACAAACTCAAGGTTAATCGCACCGAACTTGATTGCAGGAAATACGACTTCAGCAACAGAGTGGTCAATGTCTGGAATATTCTACCTGACTCTGGTTTCTTCCCCAAACCCCAAAAACTTTAACCTTAGACTGTCTACTATTGACCTCACCCCTTTCCTATGAGGTCTGTAGGGGGCGTGCATAAGCGCACCAACGTGCCTACCGTCCCTGTCCTATTGTTTCTTTTATATTTTATTTTTCTTATATGTATCCATGTATTCATAACTATGTTTTACTTATACCTATTATCTTGTGAGCAATTGACAAATAAAATAAATAAAAATAAATAAAAAAATAAATAAATGGTGGCTGCTTGGAAAGATGGTTTAATGGTGGAGCGGATCCCATGCCTGGGAGCTCCTGGGCAAAAATCGGGCAGAGATGCTGAGAGTGCCTGGGTTTTATGCCCTCTGTTGGGATTTGAATTTGAGCTTGTATTCTGATTGGTTGTCAGACTCCCATGGGGCCATGCAAGGGTAACTCTATAGGCTGTCCTGAGTCCCAGGCTTGGTTGAGCCTTGCTGGATGATGATGTAATGTAAAGGTTTTGGGCAATTCCTATTATGGCTCTAACTTGGAGGAGGTAGATCTTAGTTATGTAAAATAGATTGGCCCAGGCCTTAATGGTCCATTAGCAAAAGTAGGTGGGTGGGGGCTGAGTTTCAACCTCTCTAAGTTTCTACTTCTCCTTTAGGAGAAATATTCTGCATTTTTAGTATATCCTAAAATATTTCATTTTCCTAGGAGCGGGGTGGGTTTTATCTTCCAACAGTGGGAAACAGAGAGCAGTCAAATAATTCATCCTAGGACGTCATAATTCCATCAGGACAAATGCTTGACATTATCAGAGATTTATGGAAGGAATGACATCATTATTTTTCAAGTAAACAAGTTCAAGCTTTCTTGAAGGGGGAGCAGGAAGAATTTGAAACTAGTAATTAGATTCTCCGGAAAGGAAACAGCCCTGTAAGACAAGAGGTAGGAGGAACAGAACTTGTAACTGAAAGAGAAAGAAAGAAAAAAACAAGAATTAAAGACCACACAGTTCAGACATGGAAGGCTATTTTCTGGAGACTAGCTGAAGGTTATATACCAGATCTTCAGCAATGTGGTATCTTCTAGATTAGTGGTGTCAAACTTGATTTCATTGAGGACTGCATCAGGGAGCAGGGTGGAAAGCAGAGGTGGTATCCAGCAAGTTCTGACCAGTTCTGGAGAACCGGTAGCAGAAATTTTGAGTAGTTCGGAGAACCAGCAAATATCATCTCTAACTGGCCCCACCCCATCTATTCTCTGCCTCCCATTGAGTCCCAGCTGGTTGGCTGGGTCTTCTTTGGTTGCCCTGCATAGGAGAAGGGAGCTGGAAAGCAGGTTAGTGGGGTGGGGAGGGGATGGAGATTTTGCAATATCCTTCCCCTGCCACGTCCAAGCCACGCCCACCAAGCCACGACACACCTACCAAGCCACGTCCACAAAACCAGTAGTAAAAAAAGTTGAATCCCACCACTGTGTTGGGTATTCTGTGCTTCAGCTTGTGAGATGCCTTTGCTGTCCAAGAAATAGGCAGAAGACTTTGCCAGCACGACAGTCGATTTTGACAGATGTACAAGGAGCAGGAGTCGATTTTGGCAGATGTGCAAAGTGCAGAATTCCAGGAGACCTGCAGAATTCAGGCTGTGCTCGTTTGCTCCAATCCGTAAACTCCCTAACGAGACTTTTTCATTTTCTTTGAGGATGTGATAAATACAGAGCGATACAAAGGAACAAAATAAATTTATGCTGAAAGCTTATAGCTGGTAATGCAAACAAACTGTTATTCATACCTCAGTCCTCGGGGGAGAAATATAATTTGACCTTCCCTTGCCTCAAGCATCATGTTTTCCCACTAAATTAGTTCAACGGCAGTCATGGCTGACCTTAAATGGAAATTGTATATTTTTGTATAATAACCACCGCAGCAATAATAATCGCCTTCTCCCCTCTGCCAAATTTTTCTTTTGATCCAATCCATTTGCCTTGAATTCACCCAGAAATTCTCAGAGAACTTTTCTGAACCTGATACCGTAGAATTGTGTTCATCACATTTGGCTCTTGATTTGGGTTGGCCAAGGAAGAGGTCTCATTCCACGGCTTCCTGTTTTCCGAATTTATTTCTTGAGAATCTAAAGCCTTCAGAGAACCTTCGGTTTACCAGGAGACGTGTTTTCCAGAGGGATATAAAATCCCCCTTTTAATTATTTTTTCCTATGGGTTTTCACTGTTCATTTTCAATTACATTATTTTTCCCCTCTTCTAGAAACCTTCCATGGGAAGCAGTGGTGGGATTCTTCCAGTTGCCCAACCCAACTGGTTTGGTGATCATGCACTTCATGTGTGCATGCAGCTTTCCAAACACCAGCTGAGGCGCTGCTGCATCGATCAGCTGAGAGGATAAAGAATAGAAAAGCACAGGGGTAGGTGGGAGAGCCAATCCTGTGCTTTTCTCTTCACCCAAGAAGATAGGCTCAAGATCCAGAGGGATCTTGACAGACTAGAACACTGGGCCATATCTAACAAAGTGAAATTCAATGTAGAAAAAAGTAAAGTCCTACACTTAGGCAAAAAGAAAACAACCCCAAAGGGACACAAATAGATGGGGTGAAACCAGACTCAATAGCAATAACTGTGACAGGGATCTTGGAGTCTTAATGGACAACTAGCTAAATAGGAGCCAGCAGTGTGCAGCAAAAGCCAAAAAAGCCAATGCAATCCTAAATTGCATTAACAGAGGGATTCAATCGAGATCAAGGGAGGTACTAATTCCACTCTATAAAGCCTTAGTAAGGCCACACCTAAAATATGCATCCAGTTTTGGTCACCACACTATAAAAAAGATGTTGAGACCCTAAAAAAAGAACAGAGAAGAGAAAACCAGGATGATTAGGGGACTGGAGACTAAAACATACGATGAACAGTTGCAGGAACTGGGCATGGCTAGTCTAGGGAAGAGAAGGACCAGGGGAGACATGTTAGTGGTCTTCCAATATTTGAGAGGCTGCCACAGAGCGGAAGGGGTCAAGCTATTTTCTAAAGCACCTGAACACCAGACAAGGAATAATGGATGGGAATTGATCAAGGAAATATTCAACCTGGGAATAAGGAAAAACTTTCTGATGGTGAGAACAATCAACCAATGGAACAGCAGTTGTGAGAGCACTATCACTTGAGACCTTCAAGAAGAGATTGGACTCCCATCTGTCAGAAATGGTGTAGAGTCTCCCGCTTGGATGGAGGAGTTGGACTAGATGACCTATAAGGTCCCTTCCAACTCTGATTATTTATTATTTATTATCTGTTATCTCTTCTTTCTCCTCTCAGCTAATTGTCGGAGATTTTTTTTTTTACTATTGGTTTGGCCAAACCGGTAACATTCACCACCGGTTGGAAGACCAAAAATCTGATTTGAAAGGCTGCCAAGAGAGATTGTTTGGGAAGATCACAACAACATCTTGTGAACCATTGTATAGCTTCATGCTAGGAAGGGCAATCTTTTTGGATCACTCTATTTATAAATGACCTCGATCCCTGATTGGCCAGCTCTTAGTTCCCATCTACCTCCAACTGCAGACAGGTAGTTCTTGACTTACTACAGTTCATTTAGTGACTGTTCAAAAATTACAATGGCACTGAAAAATTGTCTTATGATCGTTTTCCACACTTAACGACAGCACCCTCCTGGTCACGTGATCAAAATTCAGACCCTTGGCAGCTGACTCATATTTATGACGGTTGCAGTGTCCTGGGATCTCTTAACAACCCTGTTACTAACTGCAACGATTCACTTAACAGCTGTGGCCAGCAAGGATGTAAAATGAGGCAAAACTCACAACAGTGTCTCGCTTAGCAATAGAAACGTTGGGCTCATTTGTGGCCACAGGTCAAGGACTATCTGTACACCGAGGTAATGAATAAATAAGAAGTATTTAGGTTGCCTGTGATGAATAAGCAGTGAATGCTTGCTAAATTCTTTTTCCCCCTTCTTGAACATAAAAGATTTGGCTGTGTCTGGGGGAGGAATTGCTCGGGAGAAATATTACCGTGAGCTCTGAATGCAAGGAGATATTATCTTGGCATCCTTTGCAGATAAATATTCAATATTATCCAGTGCTATGAAATAATACTGATTTCCAGATTAGGCGTCTACCTTCAAAGCCATTACAGCATTAAATCAGGCTGTTTAGCGAAGGGAAAACAATAGCAAAAGAGAAATGAAATAAAGGGGGAACGAAAGAGAAAAGAAAAGGTACTTCAAGCAAAAACAGGGGTGTAACGAGAAGTAATTAGCACTTCTGTAGTGCTTTTCATCTTCCAATGGGCAAATATCCCCCTTTCAGTTCCCAAAACACCCTTTGGATAAATATTACAGTTTTTAATAGTTCATTATTGTATTATGTGGAAGAGGAGACAGAGAGACAGAGAAAAGAATTCTTTCCAGGTTTTCAGTAGGCAGCTGTGATTATTCTGTGCTTCAGTTTTAATTCAGACTAATCTGGATGATTTTGGAACCCCAAAATGATTTAGCAGATCGGGCTGACAATTTGGTTGAGTTTGAAGGATCGCACATCCATATCAGTGGTGGGATTCAACATTTTTTACTACTGATTCTGTGGGCGGGTCTTGGTGGGTGTGGTGTGTCTTGGTGGGCATGACTTGGTGGGCATGGCAGGGGAAAGTTACTGCAAAATCCCCATTCCCTCCCCATTCCACTAACCTGCTTTCCAGCTCCGTTCTCCTGTGCAGGGCAATCAAAGAAGACCCAGCCGATCAGCTGGGACTCAATGGGAGGCAGAGAATAGATGGGGGCGGGGCCAGTCAGAGGTGATATTTGCCAGTTCTCCAAACTACTCAAAATTTCCACTATTGGTTCTCCAAACTACTCAAAATTTCCGCTACCGGTTCTCCAGAACTGGTCAGAACCTGCTGAAAACCACCTCTGATCCATATCTATCCAAATCTGTCGTGGATCAAGAGAAGGGATGACATCAAGATCACAGGAAGGGATAGTGCCACTCTATGTTGCACGAGTGAGGCCACCCTTGGGAAATTGTGTCCAATAATAGCAAGTTTCTAGGTCTTTAACATGCAAAAGTAGGAAATAATTCCATGCGCCAAAACTGTGTGTTGGTGCTTTTGTTTTTTTGGAAACTCCTTATTTTTAATTTATTCAGAGTTATTTCCTCTACTTTGGGGAGGGGAAAAAAAAGACTAATGCTATCTAAAACAGGCTATATATAACTGTAACTATTCTTTGTGGTTGTGGTTGCAGCTTATGCTTGAGAGGTTTGCAGTGTTTACTCATGCATAATTACGTTATAAATGATTTCTCATAACGGATGTGATTTGTGCATTTTCTTATGTAAAGCAAAATTAATACCCTCCTGACATGGAGAAAATACACTATATTACCTTTTACTGCTTTCATTTACAGGGTCCAGTCTGTCTTTTTTTAACTTCATAATGGCATTCAAAATAGCAGGGAGAAAATGTGAATAAACAAAGACAAATACCCTGTTAGGAATGAGAAATAAAGTGCATTTAAAGTGTTACATTTGAGCTTGGAGGTCAGAAGATGCTTCTGGTCTTTTTAGCTAGGAATAAATGTGCATTGTGGAAGATTTACCAAGGTGTTGGAAACAGCTGCAAAATACCTAGGAATCAGCTTCCGATGGATCTATTGAATTAAAAACAAAATGATTCAACTAGGGACAAACAAAATCTATTTTACCTAGCCATTTCCTTTGGAAAGAAATCCCTGGTCGTGCTCATTTTTTCCCTGACTTTTTAGTTTTAAATCACCCAGATCTGATCTTGGGGAAATGAGAGATGCCTTTCATTTTTAAAAAGCCATCTTCAATCTTTCTTATACCTCTTTAAAATCTGATAGTTCTTATAGCTAGGCTGGCTGTCAGAATAGGAGAGATCTCAATAAAGGAAAATATTTGTAGCTCAGGGTTGAAATGAAAGATCTTAGGTGCTCTCTGAGCTTGCTTCTTGCAAATATTTCATTACCCAAACTCAGTAACATCATCAGTGCTAGTTTAACACTGATGATGTTACCTACTATGGGTAATGAAACTTCTGCAAGAAAGCAACCAAGCGAACCGAGAACCAAGGACCCCACATAGGAGAGATCTCTTTGTTAGTGCTTCCTGGAAGGGCCATGTCATGCCCTTTTTGGAGTCTGATTTTGAGGGGGAGATTGAGCAGCTGACAGGGAGTGGAAGTGTGGCTCCGTTGGCTGTGGAAGAAACAGGAGAAGGGCACAGTCCGGCTGGGCATTTAGAGACTCAGGGCCACCTCCTCTTCATCCTAGGGCATGCAGGGAGGAATGGAGAAGGGAACAACATGGCTTACGGGAGAGAAAAGGGCCCTGATCCCTTTCATTAGTTGCATCTGGGAGAACAGGATATAAGAAGGGTGTTTGCACGCAGCACCTTGCTGGAAGCAAAGCGTGCATTACCTTTGTCGGGGGCTTATCTGGGTTTTGGCGTCCTCCCAACTGTGTGTGGTTCATTATCTTTTGGAAGTTTGCAGTTTATTATCCTGGTCTGTCGTGTTAATTACTTCAGCATGGTTTGTGCTGGGTTTTTTTTAATTTCTAATTTATCTGTACTTTGGGTTCGGACTGCATTTCTTCCCTTTGTAGACTGTTTTTGGAAGAGTTTGATCTCCAGGCAAGGGTAACTGGACATTGGGGGCCAAGTTGGAAGTATTAAAGGGAATTTATCTACTTTTGTCACTTTGTTATTTTTGTGCCACGCCCCTTTGGGTCATCACAGGCCACGTGAACCATTATTAATTTGGGGGAAGTAACCACTTCGGAGGGAGGCTTTCCTGTTAGAGTCGGAAAGCCCCTTTTGATAGTATCAGTGGAGGAGAAGGAGTTGCAGAGCCTGAGGGTGGAGTCAAGAAAGGAATCAGCCCAGAGTCTTTATGTTGTCACAAGCGCTCCAAGTCCAACTTCTCTAGATGAAGTCTGTCTCTACTTTAGAGTCCCAAAGGTGCTTTTTCAAGAGGCAACTGGATTTTCTATGTTTTTTTTTTCATAAAGACATTTCACTTCTCAGCCAAGAAGCTTCTTCAGTTCTGTTGCACAGCTAAATGTATAGATTCTCAGTCCTCCAGGTCATGGTTGTCCCAAAGGTGCTCTGTCAAGAGGCAACTGGACTTCCTTTGTTTTTTCATGAGGACGTTTTGCTTCTCATCCAAGAAGCTTCTTCAGTTGCCTCTTGAAAAAGTACCTTTGGGACAACCATGACCATGTATTCTCATGCAGACATTTCAAAACAAGCAACATTTCAGCGTTGTGCCTCTGCCCTCATCCCCCTCATCCCTGCTTTTGCTGGCTTTCTTCATGCTTTCCAGGCCAGCTCAAATGCAGATGTGTATGAGTCAGCAATAAAACCAAAAATTAGCATCCTTCAGCGGGAGATGCTGTTGCAGGATACATTCCAATAAATAACATTACAAGGCCTAGTTATTTATTCTTTAGTCATCCTTCATTATGGCCTCTTCTGCAGCTCTTCATTTCAGAGTGTTTTACTATCAGAGTGGCACCTGGTGTTAACAGCTGGACAGTGTCTCCATTAAATCCCAAGTGCTCTTTAGTTAGCACGGATTGGCTTTCTCTGCTCCTGCCAGTTTCCAGAAATGCCCTCTTCACACTTTTTTGAAGCTGCCTGTGACATAGGATAACAAAATCACAGAGTTGGGACCTTAGAGGTCTTCTAGTCCAACCCCCTGCCTAGGCAGGAAACCCTACACCACTTCAGGCCAGAAATGGTATTCAGCAGGTTCTGACCAGTTCTGGAGGACCGGGAGCAGAAATTTTGAGTAGTTTGGAGAACCGGCAAATCCCACCTCTGATTGGCTCCACCCCCATCTTTTCTCTGCCTCCCATTGAGTCCCAGCTGATTGGCTGGGTCTTCTTTTGTTGCCCTGAACAGGAGAACAGAGCTGGAAAGCAGGTTAGTGGGGTGGGGAGGGGAGGGATTGGGATTTTGCAGTATCCTTTCCCTGCAATGCCCACCAAGACACACCCACTAAGCCATGCCACGCCCACAGAACCAGTAGTAAATTTTTTTGAATACCACCACTGGTTGGAAGGGACCTTAAAGGTCTTCTAATCCAACCTCCTGCTCAAGCAAGAGGGCCTGTACCATATCCAACAAGTGGCTGTCCAATCTACTGTTAAGTGATGAAGCAGCCACAACTTCTAGAGGCCAGCCATTCCATTGGCTAATGGTGAAATCCACTCAATGGAGGGACTGGCAGCCACAAATATGTTCCCCTTCCCTCAGTGTATAAGACAGCTTTGCACAGCTCCCATCAAGTTATTTTAGAAAGAAGTTTGAATGCCCGCAGCCCACTGATGTGTCTTCAAAGGGGGGGGGGAAACATTCGCCTTCAGGACAGAAAAAACTGTGGGGGTTTCGGTGCTCTCTGAGCCTGATTGTTTTCTTGCTGACGTTTCATTACCAAACTAGATAACATCATCAGAGCTAGAAGGAAGTGGGGTTTGTTCTTATTTTATCTAATAGTAGCTTGTCCTATCAGTGTTGGTGGGAGTGTTTTCAGTGGTTCCTTGATTGAGATGCTATTTATTGTTAATCCAGTGTTGGGATTCTACCAGTTTTCCTACCGGTTCGGTGATCATGCACTTTGCGCGTGTACGCACACCTAACACACACACGCACACAAGCAGCTTTCCAAACACCACCTGAGGCTCTCCTGTGCCAATCAACTGAGAGGATAAAGAACAGAAAAGTTCAAGAGCAGGAGGGAAGGCCGATCCTGCACTTTTCTTTCTCCTCTCAGCTGATCGTCAGAGCTTTTTGGCCAAACCGGTAGCAATTTTTGCTACCAATTTGGGTGAACCAGACTTTCACCACTGTGTTCATTTGAGTTGGTGGTTCCCCTGATTGGGGTATAGTCTGCATTATTGTTGATCTGATTAATCTGGGTGTTAATCTCTGCACATTTGAATGTTGATTCCTGGAGTAAATCCCACTCCCTTCTAACATTGAAGAGGTTACCTAATTTGGTCATGAAACGTCACAAGAAAACAAACCAAGCTTGGAGAGCATCAGGACCTCACAAGTCATCCCAAGCTACAGATATTTTTCTTCTATTGGATAGGAAAACAGTTAACAAGGTTTTGTTGTAAAGTACATCCTTAGAGACATACTTTAAGTTGCACCTATTGTGCCCTTGTAGTGAATATGTGAGCCTCTGATTGTGTATGTGTATATGTGAGAGAGGGAGAATGGGAGAAAGATAAACACCAATGATTTCAACTGCAAGGATTTTATTATGACGCAACCAAAATTTAAAGGGTTACAGAGCTGAAACAATTATCCTATTAAATTGTGATTATCACCAATACTTAATGTTTTCCCTTGATGCCAAATTGAAGAACATTTTGGATTCCTGGACTGGTACGTTCATACCCGGTCCTTAGCTAGTTCATTGTTCAAGGACTTTGCAACCACAACATGTCACTAAACTTCTTCTTACTTTGCAGAGATGTTTCTAAGGTCGTTTTTTTGGCCATCGAATTGAAGGAACCCCCTCCTCCTCCAAAATAGGAAGGGGAAAATGTTGGGTATCTTTTCGATGCAACATTCATTAAAACCGATTGATCAGCAAATAACCCTGTTTGTATTTTTTGAGAGAGTTTTCTTCGTGACAAAATGGGGCGGGGGGGGGGGGAAGAAGTCATTAAAAGCGGGGGAGGGAGAGAGAAAGAGAGAGGGGGAGAGAGAAAGGTGGAGGACACTTTCCCAACATCTGAAAAAAAATCACAATAATTAGCAACACTGCTCTGAAGTTCATTTCCATAAAAAGAGAGGCGGGGGGGGGGAGAAAAAAGGAGGGATCTGAGACTCTTGGTAGTTTAGACAGCCCCCCACCCCCACCCCTTGTGACCTTACTCTGATATTTTACAAAACATTAATCTTCTTGCCAGCAATTATAAAGAATCGTGTGATGTAGCTGGGAGTCAGTGAGTGAGTAATAGTAATCCCATTGTTCTTTTTATTTATTTATTTATGCCTTGGCTTACCAGGCGGATGAGGTAAGTTGGGTCATTTTTATATTTTATTTTTTAAAATATTTTTTTAATATGTGATTATTCCATACTGGCAATACGTAAAGGATCTGTTACACAAATTCGTAGCAGAATACCATAAATTCTAGACCTAGAAAACCTAGAACTACGCCGCCTTCGGTCTGATCTAAGTATAGTATATAAAATTATATATTGCAATGTCCTACCTGTCAGTGAATACTTCAGCTTCAACCAAAACAATACAAGAGCGCACAATAGATACAAACTCAAGGTTAATTGCACCAAACATGATTGTAGGAAATACGACTTCAGCAACAGAGTGGTCAATGTCTGGAATACTCTACCTGACTCTGTGGTTTCTTCCCCAAGCCCAAAAACTTTAACCTTAGACTGTCTACTATTGACCTCACCCCTTTCCTAAGAGGTCTGTAGGGGGTGTGCATAAGCCCACCAACGTGCCTACCGTCCCTGTCCTATTGTTTCTTTTTCTTTTTATTCATATCCATTTCATGTATTCATAATCATGTTTATGCTTATACCTATTATCTAATAATCGCTTGACAAAATAAATAAATAAAAATAAATAAATAAATAAATTATAGACTGTTGATAAAGCCTGAATTGGCACCTTCCCTCCAGCGCCTGATCAAAGCGTCTCTACATTTATGATGCCTCCATCGTTGAAATCTTCCCTTCCCCCTTCCGTCCAGACCTCACCAGTTCTTTGCCTTTGTTTCCATGTGAATTATACACTTCAAAGTTTTATTTTTATTTATTTTTATGTAATAGTGACGTACAGCCATGGCCTTGACCGTGAATCAAGGGATGATGGGGCAGGAGAAAGGGAGGTATTTCAATCAATATTGACTATTCATTGTAGTAGGAAGGTGAGTGGTTTTAGGACGGAGGATGAAGGAACCTTCTCTTTGGGATGGAATTGGAAAAGGATAGCCAGTTGAGAACTACATCTCATTCTGGTCACCATGATACAGAAAAGATGTTGAGATCCTAGAAAGAGTGCAGAGAAGAACAACCAGGACAATAAGGTGTCTGGAGGCTAAACTATACAATGAATGATTGAGGGAACTAGGTATGTCTAGTCCAAGGGTCTTCAAACTTGACAGCTTTAAGACTTGTAGACATCAACTCCCAGAATTCCTCCTCCAGTCATATTAGCTCAGGAATTCTGGAAGTTGAAGTCCACAAGTCCTAAACTTGCCAAGTTTGAAGACCCTTGGTCTAGTGTAACAACGAGAAGGACTAGGGATACTACAATAGCTGCATTCCAATACTCAAGGGACTGTCACAGAGAAGAGGCGGTTGACCTATTCTCCAACCACTTGAGGGAAGGACAAGAAGGAATGGGTAGAAGGTCATTAAAGAGAGATCCAACCAAGTTGTGGGTGCTCCATCAATGGAGTTTTTCAAGAAGAGATTGGACAGTCCTTTGTCCAGAATGGTAGAAGGTCTTGTGTCTGAACAGGGGACTGGACTGGAAGACCTTCAAAGTCTCTTCCAACTCTATTATTCTGTATCCTATCATTTGGGTTTAGGGTTTTCCATATCATGTTAGTTCAGCCTAGGTGAACTGAAAGAACGTTTGACATGATGCCCATAAGAAAGTACACACAATTATTTGATGTTCTAAGTAGCTCACTGAATAGAAGGATGGTAATCCTGGCTGAAAACAGGAAAAAACAGGAAACGTATGATTATGCTTAGCATTGGCAGGAAGAACCTCTTCCGGCAGAATAGGAATCATGCAAGATACCTGCACATTCCCTCTATGCTTTTTGTATTTGATCAATATTAACTTCACTATTTTGGTTAATGTCCAGGGAGCCACAGTTTTTAAAAAAATTGTCATTCAGATCCTCCAATGCTTATGCTTTGTGTCTTTTTAATATTAATTAAATGATAATTTAATTAATTAAATTTAATGATAATTCCCAAATCATCAATGGGTTATCGATATCATTATTTTTAATAGCGAGAGTTTTGATTTCATTTTGCCTATCTTGAAAGAAACCTTTTAAAGTCCGTCTTGAAATCTTTTCCTGGTTTATATATATATATATTTTTTTGTTTAAAAAAAGCAGAACCCACCCACACTCTCTCTTTTTTTAAAAAAAAACAAACAAACCAAATAACATTTGTTTTTCGAAGTATAAAGAGAAGGAATAAAACCTCACCAATGCTCTAACTTCGGCAGTTATTTGCACAAATCGTTAAAAAGCTTAAGAGTTTTAATTTTACACGTGTAAAATAAACCTCCCAAAAAACTTCTGCATTTTGTCCAATGTGCAACAAATATATGGACTGGGTTAGAAGGGAACAAAAAAATTTGATTATCCAGTATGTTCCCTCCTTACTCATTTGCATTAGCTTGAACAATTGGGTTATGGATTGGTTCAGTATTAAAGCTCTCTCTCTCTCTCTTTTAGATGGTTCTAAATTCAGGAGAATTGCATGCCCTGTTCATTTCCACAGCCACAAACAATTTCAATGCTGATCTCAAGAATCTACTGTCAATTTGTTCCTTCTTTCTATGTTTTTCATAAAAGAAACATGGTGATATGTTTCCAGCATTGGCTTCCACCTGTGGGTCAGGATTGTACAACTTGTAAAACCGGCATCTCAACATGCTAGAGAGGCCAAACTCACAAAAGAAGGAATTCTGAGTGGAAGGCTTAAGCTCCATTCATAGTTTGTTGCATTGTCGGGGTGTGTATGAGATATGTAAGACCACCAACTGCTTGGAAACCCCTGCCATGTCAGGGCACAATGGGACAAATTGAAAGCTCCCTAGGAAACCTAACTCTTCAGTTGTCAGAGCTTTTGTCATTATTAATAAGATGTTTAAAGTTATCAGAGGGAAAAGGATGTTCAAAATATAAATATGAATGGAAGGGCAAAAGACGCCAGATGCTCAGTGCAAACTGTCTTGCAGAGTGTTCCGAGGACTCTGCTTCCATGTGGGTGTTTTTGAAAGATTTGCAAAATACAATAACACACGCGCTTCGTAATTATTTTTCAAGATATGACTTTATTCTAGCATTGGTCACTGGCTGAAGCAAACTCTCTTCTGAATACCACCAAGATATTCATATTAATAGATATTTAATAGAATTCTTTATTGGCCAAGTGCGGTTGGACATAAAAAGGAATTTGTCTTGATGCAAATACTCTCAGTGTACATAAAAGAAAAGATACATTCGTCAAGAATCATAAGGTACAACACTTAATAATAGTCAATCATACTAATCCAATCATACTAAGAAACAGTCAATATAAATCGCAAGGATACAAGCGACAGAGTTACAGTCCTACAAGTGGGAGGGGATGGGTGATAAGATGAGAATTAACAGTAATAGTAGTGCAGACTTTGGTAATAGTTGAACAGTGTTGAGGGAATTATTTGTTTAGCAGAGTGATGGCATTCGGGGAAAAACTGCCCTTGTGTCTAGTTGTTCTGGTGTGCAGTGCTCTATAGTGTTGTTTTGAGGATTGGAGTTGAAACAATTTATGTCTGGGATGTGAAGGGTTTGTAAATATTTTTTTATTTATTAGAATTGTTGTCATTTAGCCATTGTTTTAACTGGAAGCAGACATCAAAATCAAGCATGGTTTGCATAATCATAATATGTGGAGTTTATCGCAATGCCTGAGTTGGAACAATATGTTGCTCTTGGGGCTATGGTTGTGTTGTGTATCTGTGTGAACTCACATTTATTTATTTTTTTTATTTATTTGTCAATAGCTTACAAGATAATAAACATAAGAATAAATACAGGAAATGGTTATGAATAATTGGGGACAATAGGACAGGGATGGTAGGCAGGATTATGCATTTATGCACACCCCTTACATACCTCTTAGGAAAGAGGTGAGGTCAATAGTGGTTAGTTTGAGGGGAAAGGAGTGGGGGTTTGGGGATGTGACAACAGAGTCAGGTAGTGCATTCCAGGCATTGACCACTCTGTTGCTGAAGTCGTACTTTCTGCAATCAAGTTGGAGCAGTTTACATTGAGTTTGTATCTGTTGTGTGCTCTTGTATTGTTGAAGTTAAAGGTGAAAAAGTTATTGATTGGTAGTACATTAGAGCAGATTATTTTATAAACTATGCTTAAGTCAAACCGTAGGTGACTTAATTAATTAATTAACCTCTCCGCCAAAATTGTAGCTAAACTAGAGTTGCATTAACAGGGTTTATTGTAGAAATGCATTTAGAAAGGCGTATTAAGTAAGAAGGACAGATTGAAAGGGATAAATCAAAACACAAGAGAAAGTAAAATGGTGGCACCTTCCTAGGGACAATGTGCAAAAGTGGCTTTTGGTAATTGCAGTTTAAACCTTTGTTTAATGATAGATGGTTAAGTCAGGGCAGACTGTGACCACTGACCATTCAATTTTATTGCCCCACTCATATTTGAAGATGTGAACTATTACAGGTGAAGGATAAGTTAAATAAAGGAGAATGTTTAATAAAGAAGAATGTCTGGTTTGACATGTGGGTCCTTGGTGCTCTCTGAGGTCAGCTGTTTCCTTGCACACATTTCATTACCCAAACATGTTTAAAGTCCCATTCCATTTTTGATATTCTATATATTTGAAGCTATGGTGTCCCTTCTCAAAGAAATCTAGACCAGGCAGGTTTTTCCCCAATTCTCATTAAACAATAAACTTTATTTATTTGTAAATCACAATGGTTTGTACAATTAAGTATCCTGAACCCAACTAACTAGCTTCTTTGAGACAAAGTATGCAGAAAATCAAGATTCCTTCACACTGATGGCCTTCAAATGTGGGGAGTCATAACATTCATCACTTCAAATGCAAGATGGCCACCAGAAGGATAGTAGGATAGAAAAACATAACCTGAAATTACAGTGTTGATGGCTAGACTAAACATCTGGCTGACATTGTGACCAACAATAATAATAAGCTAAAGAGCCGGCAGCTGTGATTTCAAATTTTTGTTTCCATAATAAATGAATAAGTTTTGATACCCTTAGATTGGACACACAGGTCAGATTTTGGCAAAGGGCATCGTAAGAAATAACAGTTGGTGTGGGTATGTCTTTCTTGCTTGAATTCACTGAGTATTTTTATTCCATCCCTTTTCACAGCCCATTCATAAACTAAAGCTTTATGTACTGTATTTATAACCAGCAGGGATACTATATAGTTTGAAAAGTTGTTAAGACGTCTGTACATTTTTAGCAAGTCACTGATGTGTAAAAAGTTGTATAAAAGCTTGCCAGGTCTTTTCCTCCAGCAAAGATTTCCTAATCAATAGGAATGAAAAAAAAAGGCAATTTAATTAAAAAAAATTAAAGTGCTGAAGTGTGGCAGGGAAAGCAAAAGAACATATTAGTCAAGAAACATTCCCCAATTTGGATACAAGTCTACATTGTGCTGCCATCTGAAATATATTATATCGTTATGAACAAGCCCTGGAAATTATTTGCTTCCAATCTTTGAGCAAAGACAGGCATTCCACTTAATTAAAGTATATTTTCCATTTGTGATTTCGGTCTGTACATGAACATTTGGATAACATAAAATGTAGATGATTATTGGGACCCACGACCTGGAAAATTTCCTTTGAAATAAGCAGATCTATTTGACTGTCAAAACACGGAGTTTTCC
This sequence comes from Bungarus multicinctus, assembly GCA_023653725.1. NCBI lineage: Eukaryota > Metazoa > Chordata > Lepidosauria > Squamata > Elapidae > Bungarus > Bungarus multicinctus. Next base: position 5,756,475 of record CM042839.1, on the reverse strand, counting down.
TTTATTGCAAAAGGCTTGTCAATCTTGGAGTGTGCTTCGAATTAATAAAACTGTACAGTGAAGATCCAGTTTTAGGTTGTGTTTGTCACACAAATCAACTTCATATCCTACAAGCCTTAATTCACATCTTTGATTATTATTTTTTAATCATTTGGCAGAAGTTGCAATACCTTTAAAGGGCTGAATTGTGTTTTTCACACAATCCAACCTTTGGATTCTAAAGTGCCTATAGAAGAAGATATAAACAGGTCATGGAAAAATCTAGAAGCTTCAGCCTGGCCATCTTGCTCCAACTTGAAGAAGTTATTCCAGTAGGAATAACTTTTTCTTCTCAGCAGCTATCTATCAGTCAGTTTCTGCAAAGACCATGAAGGTATCCTATAATATAGTTCTTGACTATCCATTCAAGGCTTCACTTTGTTTCATGGTCTTATAGAAATAATATTTTCATTGAGGTCCAGTAAATCTGCAGCCAGGAGGAAACTTTGGAGCTCTCCAAGGTCCTGTTTCTTGGTGGTGTCTTTGTCCTTCTCTTGTCCCAACCTTTCCAACCATGGTTGGCTTTTTTGGGACCGAGCCACCAAGCAGAACAAGATCCAAGTTGGTGTAAATTGTCAGATTGGTCCACTTCTGTGTGTAGAATGGAGAAAGTCAAAGGCAGCAAAGTGTGTTAGATTAGCCTTTCATGGAAGCGTTAAAAACATTGGATAACTGCATGTGTAGCAAAATGAATTTGCCTTTAATCACATACAGGAATTCTGTCTCCTAAAGCTACTTTGCCATTGTTACTTCAGAGTTTTCCTCCTTAGATTTAGTGTATTTGAGACTTTCTTTTAGAATTTCCTCTGGTGCCATTTTAGATTAAATTTTATTATTGGGCATGGGGAGAGAGTGCTATTGCTGGTGGGTTTTTTTTTAAATATGTGCTCCCATCTCACTGAAATCTTACCTGGGGGAGCATATTTTCCAATCCTCGCTCCTCCCAAAGTATTGTCCAGTGAAAGGGAAATCTTTTTGATGTCTTTTCTTGGGATTTAATAGAAATTTAGGAAGCCAGTTGCACACACAACAGGGCTGATCTATAATGAAATGCATTTATGTATGTTTTCCATTGTATAAATTTTAGATTACACCAACATGGCCATTCTAAATTGTTACACTTGCCAAAGCAGCCTCTTTAATCTAGAGAATTGTGTCTAGAACATCATAAACTGTTTCTACAGGACCATCCTTGGAATGGACCATGGTGGGGCATGGAGAATGAATGGAATTATTGTTTTTTTTAAATATTTTCTTTCAGGAACAAATAACAACCTTACTCATAAATCTTATTGAGACATTGATGCTCCTTACATCGTTTTTTAATGGCAGGAAACAATTCAACGTTTCAGAAGAAGAAAATGAGCATAGAAGGTGGTACTAGGTACTACTTCAAAATAGCTGTTTTGAAACACTGGGGCCACCCTACAATTAATAACTTCGTTTTGCCATCTTTAAATATTATAAATTTTTGCCACCTTATTCTGCTGTAATCTAAAGGGTTAGCTTCTACCACAAAGGTTTTTTTTTTTTTTTTTTGAACTTCTTGAATTCTGCTTGGCTTCCTTTCTGCCAAGATTTTATTTTCATACTTACTTTTAATTCCCAAATTGTTCTAGACAAGCTTTGCGGTCATTGTTTTATTATTGGTTAGTTTCGGCATTGGGTAGGACATGATGTCACATTTTTTTTTCATCAGTTGCATTGTATTATGTCCTTTTGTTACTAGTTCTGTGTTCTTTTAGTTTACTCAGTTGTAAACTAATTATTCATCCAGGGGCTTGCTGTTCCAGGAAATATTTTGCACATAAAAACAGGCACATGCAGGTGATATTCTTACATTAATTATAAATTTCACTATGGACCAACAGATTTCATGCTGTAAAAGTGAGTTCATATATCATCAAAATCATGTAGGTTATTATTATCAAGATTATTAATTATTATCAAGATTATTAATTCCATCTTGACTCAGATGGTTCAGTCCTTGGTTCAGGACCAAGGATGACCTGATAGCAGCATTCCAGAATTTGAGGGGTCGCCACGAAGAAGAGAGGGTCAACTTATTTTTCCAAAGCACCAGAAAGACAAGACAAGAAAGAATGGATGGAAACTAATCAAGGAGAGAAACAACCTGGAATTAAGGAGAAACAGTGAGGACAATTAACCAGTGGAACAGTTTGCCTTCAGAAGTTGTGGGAGCTTCATGACTGGAGGTTTTTAAGCAGAGATTAGATAGCCACTTGTCTGACATGGTAGAGGGCCTCCTGCTTGGATAGAGGGTTGGACTAGATGATCTCCAAGGCCCCTTCCAGCTCTATTCTGAATTGAATTGAAATGTGTTTCTCAGCTACCAAAAACCCATCTGAACTCTACAGCACCTGTCTGATGTTTTGTATAAAATGCCATAACATAATGACTTGCTCTCTGAGTCTGAAAAAACTTTGCATGTGCTCTCTTTTGTCACCGGTATTGACTTCTGCTGTTTAAATTATCTTCGGATAAACGGTCTGCTTATCTTGTTTGTATCATTACCTTTCTCCTAAAGTTTGAGGTGAGATTAAAGAAATGGTTCCTTTTGCTGGAACAGCATAATTTAGCAGACTGAGCTATAAATCAGGACGAGTCTAAATCATATCTTGCTTGGCTGGGAGCTCAAAAGATTGGCTTAAGCCTCTCACTCTTCTTATGAGCAAAGTACACACAACAAATATCAAACACAGTATAGGCAGTCCTTGATTTACCTCTCTGTGTCCCACTCTCTCCCTCTCCCTCTCCCTCCCTCTCTTCCTCTCTCCCTCTCTCTCCCTCTCCCTCTCCCTCCCTCTCTTCCTCTCTCCCACTCTCTCCTTCTCTCTCCTTCCCCCTCTCCCTCCCTCTCCCTCTCTCCCTCTCTCTGTCTCCCTCCCTCTCTTCCTCTCTCTCCTTCCCCCTCTTCCTCCCTCTCCCTCTCTCTCTCTCTCCCTCCCTCTCTTCCTCTCTCTCCTTCTTTCTCCCTCTCCCTCTCTCTCCTTCTCTCTCCCCTCCCTTCCCTCTCCCTCCCTCTCCCTCTCCCCTCCTCCCTCTCTCGCCTTCTCTCTCCCTCTCTCCCTCTCTCCCTCTCTTTATGTAGACCAAAGATACTAAGATGGCAAAGGGGTCCTATTGATTGATGCCCCACCTTTTTTTACATGTGTCACAATACAGGCCAAAATAAATAGAGCTTATATATATATATGGGAGTTGCAGTCCACAGGTCTCAAGCTGCCAAGGTTGGACACTTTTTTTTTTACACAGTCCCAGCAATGGTGAGAAGTTTAGTTTAGAGGTGACATTTGTGATGTCCCAAGGGATACCACCCTGAGGTAAATATTGTCCACTAGATGCAGAGTTAAACATCTGGGGGATATTGTTATATTGCATCATGCCTAATTCTCTAAGACTGGATTCATCAGTTGGCATGTGAAGCCAAAAACAAGAGCCTTTTCAATCCCGCAGAATCTCCAACGGGCCACATTACCAGCAAGATGTCCTCGTTAATTCCTGTAAGAGATGCTTGGAGCTTTGACCCTGCATTGTTCTCCTTATCGGAAAGTGGCTGAGTCATCGTATTAATAAGGCATCGCTCACATAATCGGTCATTCAGTGTGCCAGGGCTAAAGATAGGAAGCAGAGACGGGGGCCTGCATTATGAATGCTCATCACAGGTTTTTGCAACGGCCAAATAAAAGGAGGACCATGCATGGCAAGCTGGAGCTAAGGAGAAACTTCCTAACAGTGAGGACAATTAACCAGCTTACCGTTAGAAGTTATAGGGGCCTCATCACTGGAGGTTTTTAAGAAAAGACTAGACAGTCATCTATCTGAAGTGGTATAGGGTCTCCCAGTTGAATGGCAATAGCTCTCTTCTGAAATCTTCCCACCAAAATTAGTGACAGTCTCTATGCTCAATTCACCCATTGCACTGAGCCATGTCATGATTTGTTTGGTCTTCCTTGAACTGTGTCATGTGAGCTCAACCACCATGGTTTGTAAAAAATGGCTTATGGCAAAGACTGACATGTAAATCTAGCCAACAATGGCTTGTTTAATATACCCCAATTAAGACAATTACAGCTTGGTGTGAGCCCCATCTAAGGAAACGTGCCTGGAATTGCATTATCAGATGCCAAGAATATCCATCTGTGCTCTATTTTAGTCACAAACCAGGTTATATAGATGTATTATGCTTGCCCAAAGTGCATTTAACCAAAGCTTGCAGAACAGGCCAGAACTGGCTTGCTGATCGTGATATCAAGCATGGCTTACAAGCCACAATGTAAACCCAAATAAACTGCAGTCCACACAAGAATGTAACTACGAATCTGTCCACCCTCCACCTCAGTTTTGAACAAATGAATCTGAAGAAGTTTAAGATCACTTTGCTGCCCCCAGTCCTATCTCCTTTCCCGAGTCAAGTTTTTATTAATAAACTCACTGCTGGCCAATTTTCTTCCCTCTCCATGAAGTACTGTATATCTATATATATATATTTCATGTTAGCCTAACAAGCACAAAGACTGATGTAATTCACCAAGAGAACACATTGTCCAAGCTTCATTCATGTTTGAGGGCATTGTTACAGCCTGGTACAAAGGAATAATCTGATTGTGGCTTTGAAAGCAAGAAGCAATTGTGATTGAACGAAACTTCGACTTGCAATCTTAGAATTTTACAATGGTATATAGAACTTCTGGAGTGTAAGTGTCCAACAGAAAAGCATGGGTGGAGGAGCTAAATTTCAGGGGATGGATTCCTATCAAATAACCAGTATGAGGGACTTCACAGAAATTTGCAAGCTCATTCAGCGAGGGAGAGAAAGAAAAGGAAAAAAATAGGATAAAAATGGGAAAGACTCTTTGGGGAGAACTTCTAGGGACCAAATAAGGTGAGAAATCTGGAGTGCATTTCTACTTTACTCTGAAATGCATACACATTTTATTTGCCTCAGTTCTGCTGAGGTAGAAAAGAGCTAGGGGTAAGACTACCGGGGGTCCAAATTTGGCTAACGGCTTAATATTTGGGCTAAACAAGAACTGAATTAAGATTCCATATTTTCTTTTGAGCATGGAAACATTCAGTGGGAGGATCCACCAGCCGTGCGTTTTGTAGTTTGGTTTTACATTAACTGTTGAAATGGGTAGCAACCTTTGAAGTCCTCTGGAAATTTGGGAGGCACAGCAGGCAACCTTTAAGCCACAAGATGGGCCTCAGGAATACTTTGCTATGTTATCATGGGGATTGGCAGTGAACCTCAGCTATTTTCAGTTCTGCTAGAAGAGAATATTTATAGTTCAGGATTGCACTGCTTGCTTGTTTTCTTGCAGAGTGCAGACGTTTCTTGACCCAGCTAGACCCAGTGCAGTGATGATGCTACCTAGCTGGGTCATGAAAGATCTTCAAGAAAACAACCAAATTCAGAGAGCCCCAAGAACCTCACATTTTCAGTTCTGGGTAACATCTAGGGCGTCTAGGGAAAAAAATGCTATGAAAGTCACAATATCCAAGCAGTCGAGATATCTGGATTCCTAGTGCATGGTTATTGGTGGATTGCCGTTCTTTTTCTCCTTCTCCAAGCCCTTGATCATAAAATATTCCAACCAGCACTGCTCTGGAGGTCTATGGCTTGCATTCATCTCCCCATTTGTACATTTTTTTTAGTTGTGGTCAATCTCCTGTGGTGATCAACAAGGTCCCCCAGCTTGAGCACTCGTGAATCCAGGAGCGTGCGAGAAGGAGGCCAGTGCAGAATTTTATTTCATTTTTAGTTATTTGTATTGTATTTTTCCATTTACAGGATTTCCAGAGAACCTCCCCCCTCCCTCCCCCTCCCCCGTTGTGTTTATATTTTCTTTTGCAAGCATTAAGGGGTGAGCGCTGTAAAGGGGCCAAGGATGGGATAAAAGAGACTTCATTTATATGTTAATATTAGCTGGCACCCTAACTAAACTGACAGAACTATTTCATGGGAAGCTGACAAATTTACAGAGTTACAATGCCTGCAATAATCTTGATTAGCAAAACAATTGGGCCGCCTTGGAGTCCTGCTGGTTTGAAAGTCTTCTAGTGCTGGGGTTACAGTTTGGCAAACGGGATGAATGGACATCAGAAAGTTTTTGGTATATTTATGTAGAAAGAAATAGAGATAGATAGATAGATAGATAGATAGATAGATAGATAGATAGATAGATAGATAGATAGATAGATAGATAGATAGATAGATACAGAGAGACAGAAATGAGAGACAGACAGACACAGATAGAAGATAGACAGATTAGATAGAAGGTAGATAGATAGAATTTATAAGATAGATAGATAGATAGATAGATAGATAGATAGATAGATAGATAGATGATAGATAGATAGATAGATAGATAGATAGATAGATAGATAGATAGATGATAGATAGATAGATAGATAGATAGATAGATAGATAGATAGACAGGAAGGAAGGAAGGAAGAAAGAAAGGAAGAAAGATAGAGAGGCAGGGGGAGGGAGATATGGGTATATATATATATATATATATATATATATATATATATATATATATTGCAAAAGTCTTCAATTTAGACAAAGACAAGATGTTCCACATCTTGGACAAAAGGGGTAATTTGACTGACTGTATTTTCCCCCTCCCCATCTTACAATAATCATTTACTTAGCAAACCAAGAGACAGACTTTCTCTGCACACAGGTGGGGTGATAAGAAATTTGGCAGAGAGAGAGGAGAAGAAAGTATAATTGTGATCAAAATTAGCATTCTGGGGTGTGGGAATGTATAGGGGGTGGGGAAGAAAAGAGTAGCGGGTGGGGGAAGAAGGAGAAATGAAAAAAGATTGGGGATTGCAATTAATTTATTAATTAGAGGCTGTTGCACCAAAGAAAAGAGAATTGGGACAAACATGATGGAACATTGGGAAAATATGGATCCCCACTTTGTAAATGATGGTGGATGGAGACTTTCTGGAACTTGGGTGACCCCTTGGATATTCCAGCAATGCAAAAGAAGTGGAACTATTCACAATTTGGAAAATCAAATGTAATTGATTTATATTTGATTTTCCAAATTGTGAATAGTTCTACTTCTTTTGCATTGCTGGAATATATCTATGTGTGTATGTGGTTTATATATATGCGCAAATGTATCAGATACTGTAAAATAATAATAATTATAGACTTGGGAAAAAACTGATGGATATGAAGGTCAACAAGCAGCTATGAAAACTGGCAGCTGTAATTTCACACTGTTGTGTGCATAATTGTATTACCTTTAATACCTTTAACACTGACAAACAACATCTGCCAATCCCAGGTCTTTGGAAAAAAATTAATAGGTGGATAAAAATGTCAAATCTGGTCTCAACATCTGGCTGATTGTCTGTGAGACAACAACAACAATCACAATTAATAATATCATAAAATGCAGATATTTTTAGTATCTGCCTGAATTAGCAACATTGTCACTAGTCCCTTACAATTTTGAATAAATATAATGCCTGTTTTCTAAAGATATATATTACTTGCTCAAAAGTGTAACTAATCAGTTCGAATTATATAAACGTTATGATGCTGATTTATGTCAATGTTTACCTTGCATGACTTGTTTTCTTTTTCAGAAAGCTACAAGCATCTCATTTATTTAATTCCATCTTGATGTATGGGACAAATGTTTTTACACACATTTTAATTTCGAAAAAATTCATGTCACACTTCATTTAATTTTTCATTCAGTTTCATTCTTCAGTCTCAGTTATTTCTCTCCTTTGCACTTTTCTTCCAGCTGTTTTTGTTGGTTGATTTTTTTCATAAACATCTTGACCGTTGGTCCTCCCCAAAATGAAATTTCTGCAGCAACCGACATCAAACGAGAAGCACTAATAATTTGACGCACATTTTGAAAAGCAAGATAATAGAGCTGATTTTGTTCCAAACTCCTTCTGTTCAATGAGCCCCAAGGACAATGTTTAGTTATAGATTAATAATCCAGAGGACAAATAGTTCTGAGCAAATTGTGGAAAAACATAAAACCACAATATTAAGCAAACTGAAGGGCAAAGGCCAGGCTAGATTTACTAATCATTTGTAGACTTATATCTCCCTCCCCCTCACCCATTTTTTAAGCTGATGACACAAACGAGTCTTCATAAAAACCACTGAACTTTGCAACACAAATATGAAGGTGAATTGAGCCTGAATCATAGAGGTTGCAAAGAGTAATGAAATGTAAACTCAACTTTGGTACACGAAGTTCCCAAACAATGAGAGATGACCCAATCCCATATGTTTGATTCACAGAAAAATGAACATGATGCTTCGGTAACAAATAAAATTGGATTTCCCCTCCACCCCAGGGGACATATCTTTTTCAATCTATTATATGGGATTGGAACACATATTTTAATAAGACTGGAATGGCTACACTTTTTAAGAAGGAGGCATAAGAGTTTAATATTATGTCTTGATCATTCTGTTGGCCTCCCTTTTAACTTAAACTTGTGAAGTTCATTTGGGGAGGAAATACTATTCAATATTTTCCAATAGGATCATTTAAAGAAGTAAAATAGTTGTTTTTGTCCTGCTTAGGACTCGAATCGCTTTATAGCACTTGCACTTAGACTTATATACCTCTTCATAATGCTTTACAGCCTTCTCTAAGTGGTTTACAGAATCAACATTCCCGCCCCCCACCCCCAACAATCTGGATCCTCATTTTACCAACCTTGGAAGGATGGAAGGTTAAGTCAACCTTGAGCCGGTCAGAATCGAACTCTCGGCAGTGGGCAGAGTTAGCCTGCAATACTGCATTCAAACCACTGTGCCACCACACGGTGGGTGGAATGCCATATTATGATCCCATCCTTTTCTTACAAGCCCTTGTAAATGCTGATTGTACATATCCTTCTGAAATGCACGCTTGTTTCTCAATGGGAATATGTCCTAAATTTTCTGTGTCCAAGTGATTTGAAGGCTCTGTTGAAAAAAAATATCCTTCTGGGTTCAGTTCCAAGTGGGGAAAAAAGACACTGGAAACATGGAAGCTATTTGGAAAGATGGTTTAATGGTGGACAGCAGGACCACATGGCTTGGAGTTCCAAAGTGAAAAAGAAAGGATGATCACATACTTCAAGGTGAGAAGGTCAAAAAGGGAAGACCAAGATGCTGAGAGACCCTTATATACTGTAACTTCTGTTGGGCCTTAGTGTTTCCTTTTCCTGTGTAAGAAATGTATCCCATTGGCTGTCAGACTCCCAGGGGCAGGGGTCTTAACTTTGTAGGCTTGGTCTGGACCACATGGCTGATATAATCTTCCCAGGCCAGGTGGTGAGATGGGTAGACCCTTTATTATGTAGAATACTCTGGCCTAGGCCTTAATGGCCCATTAGCAAAGATGGGGGTGGCTGAGTTTCTGCTTCTCTGAGTTTCTACTTTACTCTTTTTAGGGGAAAGATTCTACGTTTTTAATATTTCCCAAGATATTTCATTTTTTTCCAGGAGACGGGTGGGTACTAACTTCCTACAGCCCTTTAACTTGATGCTTTATTGGCTTGTCAATGGTTTGCATTTTTGCTCAAAGTGGCTTATGAATGTTATTTGAGTCCATTTGTTTCCAGGTTTCTATATATCACGTTAAGTGGAAATGAGTGTAAATTGTACACCTGTACCATTTTCCATCCCAGAAGAAATAAACAACCTCCATTACAATCTGCCAGCTGTTTACACTGAAGCAATCTAGAAGCTTCTTGGTTCACCCTTCCTAAATGTCTCTGAAAATGGCCATTGGGAAGGAGCTAAACCAAGGGTGTCCAACCTTGGCAACTTTAAGACTTACAGACTTAAACTTCTACGATGGCTGGGGAATTCTGGGAGTTGAATAACAGAACAACAAAGTTGGAAGGGAACTTGGAGATCTTCTAGTCCAACCCCCTGCTCAAGCAGGAAACCTTATACCAATTTCTTCTTAAATGACTGTCCAGTCTCTTCTTAAAATCCTCCAACGATGGAGCACCCACAACTTCTGGAAGTGAGTCCTTCCATTGGTTAATTGTTCTCATTGACTGGAAATTTCTCTTTAGTTCCAGATCGCTTCTTTATTTGTTCAGTTTCTATTCATTGCTTCTTGTCCTGCCTTCAGGTGTTTTGAAGAATAGGTTGACCCCTTTTTCTTTGGGGCAGTCAAACTCCACAAGTTTTAAAATTGCCAAGATTGGACATCCCTGAGGTAGATCTTGCTACAGACCCTTTTCTTCCTTTCTAGAACAAACCTGAGAATGAAGTAGCTCATGTTTGGAGCCAAAGACTAATCCAATCACACACGATAGATATGGAGGGATATAACAATCCCAAGAGCAATTTTTGGTAACTTTCCTTTCCTCCCTTGATGTCAACAGCATCTCATTTGGCAGTAGTATTTTCTCCAGCTCCAGTTCAAAGAAGTTGGCCTCCGGACAGATGTTCCTGGAAAATGCAATTTTATTTTTCATTTCGTAATAATTGTAAAAGCAATTACAGCATTTTTTATTTGTGATACGAAATTGGAATACGAATAATCTTACTTGGCCTTCGCTCCTGCATTATCAGTCTTATATTCAGATTTATCAACTTTTTTTAACTTTTGGAAGCATACAAAGGATTATTTTTGAAGGTCCCTAGCTCGTGATCTCTTCAATTCATACCGAAACATGAATTGAATCAAACATTGCTCAAAAGATGAGTCATTCATTAATCATAAACAAAACATGTCTGGCATTGAGGACACATCAGCACACATCATGTAAAAAGTTAAACTGTTGCACCATCTTTTAAAATTTAATATTAACTATATTATGTTTCTATGTAATTTCGGAGAATTTCGGAGAAAGCCTTTGCTCAATTTTTTTTTTTTTAATTTTATAAACTCAGAATGAAAAAGGCCACCTTTGAGAAGTTCACTGTTTTGTTTTCAGCAAACCTTAATTTAGGATCAACATTTTACTTTCTGCAATTTAAGAAAGCAGATGAAAAACTTGATTGCAGAAATATGACTTTAGTAACAGAGTGGTCAATGCCTGGAATGCTCAACCTGACTCCTTTGTTACAGCCTCAACCCTTTATAGCTTCAGCCTCAAACTGTCTACCATGGACCTCACCTCATTCTTAAGAGTTCCTTAAAGGGGGCATGCATAAGTGCACCAGCATGCTTACCATCCCTGTCTTACTGTCCCCATTTATCTGTATTTACTCCCTTTGTTCATATTTGTATTCATACCTATATTTGTTATGTTCTACATGTTTGACAAACAAATAAATAAAGAAGAAGAAGCAGATGAAGATGAAGATGAAGCAGAAGAAGCAGAAGCAGGAGGAGGAGGAGGAAGAGGAGGAGGAAGAGGAGGAGGAGGAGGAGAAGAAGAAGAAGAAGAAGAAGAAGAAGAAGAAGAAGAAGAAGAAGAAGAAGAAGAAGAAGAAGAAGAAGAAGAAGAAGAGGAAGAGGAAGAGGAAGAGGAAGAGGAAGAGGAAGAGGAAGAAGAAGAAGAAGAAGAAGAAGAAGAAGAAGAAGAAGAAGAAGAAGAAGAAGAAGAAGAAGAAGAAGAGGAAGAGGAAGAAGCAGCAGCTAGTGGGTTTCTTATATTTGTGGGGCGTGAGGTCCTTAAGTTTTTTCTAGCAACACTCTCCTTATTGGTACGGTCCTTCTTCTAGCAGTTCTAGAATGGCAACAGTTGTAAGAATAATGCTTAATCACAATGGTGTTTTTTCAAAAGGCAACTGGACTGCATTTTTCCTTGAGGAAGAAGACTTTTCTCTTCTCATCCAAGAAGCTTCATCAGTTCTGGGAGGACGGTTCTTCAGAACTAATCCTCCCATCCCCCCCCCCCACCATCCATCCAGAACTGATGAAGCTTCTTGGATGAGAAGCAAAAAAGTCTCCTTCCTCAAGGGGGGAAGAAAAACTATAGTCCAGCTGCATTTTGAAAAAGCGCTACCTTTGAGTGCTTTTTCATGGATGGATGACTGAGAATCTCCATAGACATTGAGCAATACTTGACTACGAAGAGCAAATGGTGACAACCTCTTTTATTTTGAAGTGCACACTGTGGACCCAACTGAAGACCAGGAGAAATTCTTGCTTTGTCCCAATGAAGCTGGAGAACATCAAACTAAGGAAGCCTGCTTGATCACCTAGTAGCCTCACTCCAGTTTTACCAATGGGATGAATCTTCTTTCCTTCACTCCAAGGAATCCCTCTAAGTTCTGGAGGGCTGTCACCGTGTTTGCTTCCTTCTGTGTCCTCCCCCCCTCCACCCTCAGAAATCTACCCCCTCAACCTCCCCCATTAATAATTAGCTTCCTAATCTGTATGCCATATGATATAGTAATCAAAAGGCAGAGAACTCACGCAAAACAATCCCGAGCAAAGAATCAGGGGTAGGAAAAAAAGAGAGGAATAAACAAAAGAACAGATAACCTCAAACATTAATAGGAGAAAATCTGTTCCAATCAAAGCACCCCCCTCCCCCCCGTTAGCTCATAATAGCCTTTCATTCTTTATGATTTTGTCTTTGAAAGCTCCTTCAGTCGATGACAGCTGATATTGTTCTCCTATCCTGCTGGCGACAGCCAAAACGGGAAGGGGGAAGGCATTGTACGGCTTCGCCTCTCTGCAACATTATTTTTTTTTTATATAATTAATATATACAACTGTGCCATGCAAGGTACAGTGGTAATGAAGTACAATTAAGAGGTGTTTGTTCCTGTCCCACACAAACGATGACTGTAATTTTCCTCGGCACTGTAGAAGTCACCCCGTTATCATTACATATCATGCATCTCTTTCTTGGTGTGTGTGCTTGTGTGTGTGTGTTTTCCCAAAAGGAACACAAGCACCTGATTTTGTTTATTTTTGATTAGAATAGCAAAAAAAACAAAACACTTTTTTCAAGGAGTTGAGAGAATGCAGGATCTGTTTTGGAGGTGTCTTCAGTGACAGCCTTCTGATAGAGATGTCTCCCTAAGAACTCACTGGGATCAGGGTAAGAGAAACTTCTCATCTCATTGAGGTATTTTGGGCTCCAGGAATTGCAAGATTTTCCTTCCTGGGGCCTGACAGTATCATGATTTCTCTTGATCAGGTGCCTTCTGCACCTCAGAGTCAATGATTATGATTTAAACCATAAAATTCAGAGAAAGGAACCACCTCAGCCCAGCTTATTCAAGAGATAACCCTGAGGACTACAGATAAACCTCCAAGTAGACTCAACAACTCTTTAAAAGAATGCAAATGACCAACTGTCTGCAAGGAATATAAAACCTTCCATTCTCCACCACCCAGTTAGAGCTGAAGAAGCTTCTTCAATGAGAAGTGAAACATCTTCAAAGAAAAACAAAAAAGTCCAGCTGTCTCTTGCAAAAGGGGTCATGCATCCATGACCTGGATGACTGAGAATCTCCATAGACATTCAACAGATAATGTACATATCTGACGTTCGCTCAGTCCCTACCGATGTCCTGGCCCAGGTCGGTTGGGTGTTGAAGCTGAAAATGGATCCCATTCCTGAGAGATGGTAGATCCCAAATACAAGCACAAGGAAGCATATGGGATGAGGGTTATTCTCATGTAAAACCTCTCCCACGTGTGTCTCTTTTGGCCTAAATTTGCCTTCGATCTGATTTCTTGCAGTTCCCAATTTCTGCTAAGGAACATTTCTCTCCTTTAGATGTTATTAAACTGAGAATGAGGAATGGAGCTAAGCACCCTAGCCTAATTCCAAACTCCATGTAGGGCAGATTTTCAAGGGATTCGCTCGAATAGACTCCTTCAATGACCAGATTTATAAGTATACCCAATAACAGGAGCATTTAATATGCAAGTAAATGCTAGTGGGTGTTAGCTATCAGAGGCACGTAATACTGTACCAGCCAAGATCTCATGGAAATGTATACATTGATTCAAAGAGCTGATTCGATTTGCATTTACAACTGGATGCAAAGATTGTGTAACTCCCAGGTCCAGACATGAAGGTCCAATTAAACTGATTTAATTTAATTTAATTAATGTTATTAATTTAATTTAACTTGTTACTCATATCTGTGCACAGGAATCTTCTCAATTAATGTCAGTACCTGGTTAGAACCAGATAAGGGTCAACAAAAGTCAAGAAGGGTTGGACTTTGTTCATTTGTGGCTACACAGGAATTCTAGGCTAATCCCTCTTTTCTCCCCTACCTCTGGCTGTGTCAGACCTTGTCCTACAATCACAGTGTGTGCATGCATGTGCAAAGTGTTCCTGAATCTTCAGATTGATGTGAAGATTGTGCACACTGACTGCATGCACTGAATATTTGGGGTGGGTGGGGGATGACTGGATTTGAAGATTTGATTCAAGGAGAGATTCGAATGGAATGTTAGAATCCCAACTTTCTGCAAACTTATTTCCTAGCCCTGTGGACAACCAGCACCGTTCAGAAACACGGAATAAAGGATAAGGTACAGGAGATAAAATCAGCACAGGGAAACTCTGCTTTGCTATTCATCTCCCCAACCTTATCCATGCTTATCAAGTCAAGCTACCGTGTGGTTACATGTAGTGTAAATGTGACATTGCAAAGGTCCAATCAACTCAGAAATGGTTTCATCCTTCCTTCCCTAAATATAGGCAAGATTTAAAATTGCTCCCTTCAAGTTCTTTCTCTTACTTGTTCACCCTGAAGCACAGCAGGGTGCTTTTCACCCCCCAAGTGGGAGAGATTGGTGGGTGGGTAGAGGAAGGAGGGGATCCAATTATTACTCCATTTTGGTGACATGTCTGAAGCAGTGACTCCAGACAAAGAAAGGCGGAGAGGCATGGAAGTTGCCATACCTCGGAGACAGTCCTAAAAAATACCTGTGAAATTGCAGGTTTGCAATCTTTCCCAAGTGTTCTTCATACCAAGCTTCCCTGCTGGGCTTTGAAGAGAGGACTGGATCAGTCACTATGCATTGTCTTGAAAATACCTGGTTCTCATTGAGGATAAAGTAATAGACTAGTAATGTTCACAACCAGTGGCCTCAGATCGGTGTGTGCCTTCCAGGATGTCTCTCTGAAAGGCCACAATCCAAATTAATGTATAATTGGACCCAATTCAACACATTTGAATTGTGTTGTAATGACAGAATGTTAATTCAATATGAGTCTGACTAAGTAATCCTAACCCTGAATAGAGTACAGAATAACAGAGTTGGAAGGGACCTTGGAGGTCTTCTAGTCCAACCCCCTGCTTAGGCAGGAAACCCTACATCACTTCAGACAAAAGGTTGTCCAATCTCTTCTTAAAAACTTCCAGTGTTGGAGCATTCACAACTTCTGGAGGCAAGTTGTTCCACTAGTTAATTGTTCTCTGTTAGATTTTGCAGCCGAAATTCAAATCCACAAAGCACACACAGATAACTGATTCACTTCTTTATATACATAATAACATTTGAAGTAACGTTTACAATACCAATAGTAGATTCTCCCAACACAAGCAAAACCCAAGCAGAGAAGAGAGAATAGTTTCAGTTTAGTTCAGCAGGCAAGCAAACAAGTTGCAGTTTCTTCAGAACTGAGAACACTGAGCCAAGCCATGCCCAGACTCCTTCCAGTCTGAGCCCCGATATTGGCTGACTTTGTTAACCATGTCTCTGCCAGTTCATGAATATTCTGACATTCTCACTATCAGGAAATTTCTCCTTAGTTCTAGGTTGCTTCTCTCCTTGATTAGTTTCCATCCATTGCTTCTTGTCCTGCTCTCAGGTGCTTCGGAGAATAGCTTGACTCTCTTTTCTTTGTGGAAGCTCTTTAGGTATTGGAAGGCTGCTATCATGTCACCCCTGGTCCTTCTTTTCATTAGACAAGACATACCCAGTTCCTGCAACCATTTTTCATATGCTTTAGCCTGCAGTCTCTTAATTATCTTTGTTGCTGTTCTCTGTACTTTCTTCAGTGTCTCAAAATCTTTTTTATAATGTGGTGACCAAAACTGGATGCCGGCTTCCAAGTGTGGCCTTACCAAGGCATTATAAAGTGGTATTAACACTTCACATGTTCTTGATTCTGTTGTTCTGCTAGTGCAGCCTAGGGTTGCATTATTTTCATTTTGGCAGTTGCAACACATTGCTGGCCCTATCCTCTTCCTTGTCTAACACAGGTGTGTGAGATCTCTTCCTTTGTTGTTGTCATTGTTGCTATTTGTGGTGGTGGGAAAAGTAGATTTGAATGAATGCTGGTTTGAGATCCAAGATCATTCACTGAATTGCACGATTTAGTCAAAAGAGACGGTGGGTCTCAGATTTCATAACTGCTTTTCTTTAAGCTTCTTTGATTGTTGAGAGCTATCATCTCAAGGCTGTAAATTCCACTTAATGTCTTTGACTCCTGATGAAAAACTGCCCCAGGCACTCATAAGCAAGAAGGTGAAGGCCGCTTAGTGTATGGTAAGAGCAATTTATGTGGCTTTTATTTATTCATCTGATTTGTATACCACCTTTTGTGTAGGAGCTTATGATGGTGAGGGATCCTTGATGCTCTCTAAGCTTGCTTGTTTTCTTGCAGACTTTCATTACCCAACTGAGGATGTCACCTCATTTGGGTAATGAAACATCTGCAAAAAAACAACCAAACTCAGAGGGCACCAAGAACCCTTCGGGTCCACTCTGAGCTACAAATAATTCTCCTTTATTGGCTTATGATGGTGTACCTTATGCTATATCTTCCTACTAGCTCTATACCTATGCTTTGCTACGAAACTCTGTGATTGGGCTTGGGGAGGAAAATAAGGAGAAAAAATTATGCCCCTGCCTCCCAGCATCCATTGGTATTCATCTGGCTAATGTCCTGTCAGTGTGTGAGAGAGTTGAGGGCTGTTTGGAAACTAAAGTAGTATTTGGTGTGTGAGCAAGGAGACAGCAAGAAGCCTGGGTGTATCTTAGCTCAACTGTTCTATACTAAAACTGCTTGATGCTGCGAAACTAAAACTGAAACTCCTCTGTTTGTGTTGGAAGAGATTTCTTTTCAGGTGGGGAGGGAGAGTAGAACTCCTTAGCATCAGACTGTGTTAATAATAATAATATAGGAAATACTAATGCTCTGATGGTCATTTCGAAAAAATCCTTTCTTAGTGAGCACCTAGAAGCCGAGAGGAACATATGTTCCAAATTTGTAGGCTTTACGGTTCTGGAGATTTTGTGATGATGTGTGAGTGGTATTTCGCTTTTATATAGATAGATTTTCTCACACAACTTCAATCTGGAGACATAGGTTGGGCAGAGAGAATGACTGATCCAAAGTCATCCGGTCAACCATTTATAGTGGAGAAAGCTATTCCTATGAAGGGATGTTTTGTTGAGGTCATGGTTCTTTCATGTCAATACTTAGAAGCCATTGGCCTGTTGCACCAGATCTGATTGATGCAACATTTTCCAGATCTTTCCCCCTTTAAATTCTGTCATCTTGTAGGACTTAGGAAATACACCTTCTTGGTGGAAATCACTGCTCTGTAGAAGATTTTTCCCCTGAGATTTGACAGAACTCCACCATGAAGGTGTGGATGTCAAGTGCCAGGAAAATCAGGAAATCCAGGTTGTTTAGATGAATATAAAGGTTTATTGCATGCTTAAGCTCTTGACAAGAATCTGAACTACTAACAGTCAAAGCAAATTGGTGGCAGACAAGGAATTCAAGGTGGGTTGGACTTGGATCACTTGCTGGCACAAAGGGATTCAAGACACGTGACATATTTGATCCCTCCCTCGGTCTCAACCTGGTAGTCTCTAGTGGAAGTGTGTTACCTTTGGGATGCCAGAAGTTTGTGTTGTAGTTGTTATTGTTTTCTTAGTTGTTCAGTGAGCAACCAATGGTTATGATGCATAAGAGGGGTGCCTTTATAAGTCTAATAAATAAAGAAAATGAAATGAAACAAAAAGAACTGAAAAGGAAAATTCAGATAAGGTAAAGAGAAGAAGAGCCTTGGAATTCGTGTCAACTCTGACAGTGATTCATTTGTGAATCTTGACAATTTTTTTTAAAATGAAGGACGAGAAGGACCAAAAAAAAAACAACCCTCACAGCTTTCAGATACTTGAAATTATTCATCTTAAACTGATGCAAATGGCTAATGCATAACTAGAGTATAAGATGAGCTACCACACAGGTAATATTTGATGGATGTTTATTGAGAAAACTGGATTACGGCTTCTTCCCTTCCCAGCTTAATGAATAATGGTTGACAGCTTTGTTTTGTTTTACTCAAGAAAAGCAATTATATTTTAAGAAAAGCAGGTATTTCATTAAACTAAAGTGTTTTAGGAGATACCCTGTCTTTGGTTGATTTCAGCCCTGTAACACAAATAGGTAACATTTTCACAACAGAATACCCTACAGCACCAGACTTGTGATTCTTGGTTTAAACAACCTTGAACTACACCGACTAAGATTAGACTTAAGCATAGTACATAAAATCATACGTTACAACATCTTACCAGTTAATGAATATTTCAGCTTTAACAACAATAGCACAACAGATATAAACTAAATATAAACCACTCCAAACTCTGTTGCAGGAAGTGTGTCTTCAGGAACAGAGTGGTCAATGTCAGGAACTCAATACCTGATTCTGTTGTCACCTGCTCAGATCCTTTACCCTCAAACTAACCTTTGTTGACCTCACCCCATTCCTAAGAGGTCTGTAAGGGGCGTGCATAAGTGCACAGTTGTGCCTACCATCCCTATCCTATTGTCCCCAATTATTAGTTCCTATTTCTTGTATTTAAACTTATGTTTATTCTTGTTTCTCTTGTACTGTATGCTTTTAACAAATAAAATAAATAAAATGAAAATTTGCCAGCCAAATGTCTCAGATTCTGATTATCATTGGCCCCAAATCTGAAGGTTTCTTATCTCTACCTTGTAACTATTTTGCTTCACTCTTGACTAAGTTAACGTAGGAAGTGAATTCTCTGAAGTCTTGCAAAGAACGGGTGGATTCACATACAGGTAAACCTCCACTTACGACCACAATGGAGTCCAAAGTTTCTGTCAGTAAGTGAGACATCTGCTAAGCAATGATTGGCCCCATTTCATGACCTCCCTTGCCACGTTTGGTTGTGAAGTGAATCACCACAGTTGTGAAATGCATCGCACGGGGTTGTGAAAATGAATCTGGCTTCCTCATTGACTTTGCCTGTCAGAAGATCACAAAAGTGGGATGCCAGTCATAAAAACGAGTCTGTTTGACAGGAGCCTGGATTTTGATCACCTGACCCTGGAGGGGCTGCAATGGTCATAAGTGTGACTTTCTGAGTGTGAAAAAAATGGTAATAAGCAGAGGTGGTATTCAGCTGGTTCTGACCGGTTCTACAGAACCGGTAGCGGAAATTTTGAGTAGTTCGGAGAATTGGCAAATCCCACCTCTGACTGACCCTGCCAACCCCATCTCTTCTCTTGCTTCCCATTGAGTCCTAGTTGATCGGCTGGGTCTTCTTTGGTTGCCCTGCCCAGGAGAACGGAGCTGGAAAGCAGGTTAGCGGCGTGGGGAGGGAAGGGGGATTTTGCAGTAACCTTCCCACAGGTGGTATTCAGCAGGTTCTGACCAGTTCTGGAGAACCGGTAGTAAAAATTTTGAGTAATTTGGAGAACCAGCAAATACCGCCTCTGACTGGCCCCGCCCCCATCTCTTCTCTGCCTCCCAAGTCCCAGATAATCAGCTGGGTCTCCTTTGGTTGCCCTGCACAGGAGAACGGAGCTGGAAAGCAGGTTAGTGGGGTGGGGAGGGAAGGGGGATTTTGCAGTATATCCTTCCCCTGCCACACCCACCAAGCCACGCCCACCAAGCCATGCCACACCCACAGAACCAGTAGTATATTTTTTTTGAGTCCGACCACTGCTCCACAGTCATTCAGCAAAAGAGAAAACGTACACATACTCTGCACACTTGCACACACACACAAATCCCCTACACACACACACACACACTCTGTTCAACACGTTTTAGAGTCCG
Organism: Bungarus multicinctus; assembly: GCA_023653725.1. Taxonomy (NCBI): domain Eukaryota; kingdom Metazoa; phylum Chordata; class Lepidosauria; order Squamata; family Elapidae; genus Bungarus; species Bungarus multicinctus. The sequence goes on along the minus strand of CM042839.1, from coordinate 5,736,431 downwards.
ACTTGCTCATTTACAAGTCTTGCAGCAGCTGGGAGCAAGTCCCTCCTCCATCCTAAACTCTACAGAGAGACCAGCCAGGGCTAGAGGCGCCGAAGATTCTGCTCAACCTCCTTCTATTTAACCACTTCATTTAGTTAAATGCCTTAAATCACACTGCAGATGTTCTGCTTGTCAGTGCAGCCACCGAGCCTTAGTGAGAGGAAGAAGCAGCAGCCTTCTTCCTGATGGAAACATTTTATGCACTCTAAATAAACAAACACAATCTGGTTAATTAGTTAATGAATTTTTTTTTCTTAAATGCTCCATTAGCCTCTTTATATCCCGAGCTACTTTACTTCCCCCCCTCCCCTTTTTTTTTTTAATAAATAGGGACCCCCGTTGCAGCATGCGGAACGTTTCGGCGTGCATCTAATGAAGGGCTAATTATCGGTACGGCGCTGGAGTTTAATATGATTAGAAGTTGCTTGCGGTAGTTCTGGCTCACGATTCCTGACAATTTAAGTAAGATTTTTGCAAGGGGGACCATCAGCGAAATGCTATAATACAGAATACTTCTCACCAGGAAGCCAGCCAGGCTCCTGTCAAAGGTGTACTCTTTGATGTTTACGTTTCAGAATAAGAGTTGGAAGGGACCTCGGAAGGTCATCTAGTCCAACCCACTGCCTGGGGAGTAGACTCTATCCTGTTTCAGAACAAATGGCCATCCAGCCTCTTCAGTGAGGGAGGATCCTTCTCTCCCACTGCAGCCTCTGAGCAGGCAGGCATTCCATGGGTTTCTCTCCCCCTCCCTTCCTCCAGGAGTTGAACATCCGCCTATCCTAACCAACTGTGAAAGCTGCAGGCGCCTGAGATAGAAGGGAAGGCGCTGAGCCCCTACTCTTCCATTGTCATATCTGGAGTACACAATTTCCTCCCCAAATGCAACCCTTGTAAGTCCTTGACTTCTCACAGTTCATTTAGATAGATAGATAGATAGATAGATAGATAGATAGATAGATAGATAGATAGATAGATAGATAGATAGATAGATAAACAGAGTTGGAAGGAACCTTGTAGGTCATCTAGTCCAACCCCCCCCTGTCCAAGCAGGAGACCCCCTCCCCCACACCATTTCTGACAGATGGCAGCCCAGTCTCTTCTTGAAAGGGACTGTTCCAAGTTACAACGGCACTGAAAAAAAGTGACTTTCGACCATTTTTCACACTTATGACCACTTCAGCATCTCCCTCATCCCGTGATCAAAATTTGGACGATCGGCAACTGACTCATATTTATGAGGGTTGGCAGTGATCCCCTTTGGCAACCTTCTGCTAAGCAAAAGAGGAAGCCAGATTTGCTTAACAACTGGGGCAAGAGAAGTCGTAAAACGGGACAAAATTCACTTCCCAAATGTTTCCCTCAGCGACCAAAAAGTGAGGCTCAGTTGTGATGTCAATGCTCAAATCACATTGGTGTGCAAACATTCAATTCATTTCTGCAATGTTGAATTTTACAGAAACCGAAGAGTTGCCTACCCAAATTCACGTATTTTGGAATACATTTTTCACAGTAACAATATGGAGAGTTTTGTTGGTTTTTTGAGAGATATCCCATTTAAAATGTATTTTTTAGCTACACTTGATACTTTCTAAAGACTTTACACTGTCGACTGGACGGCAGTAAAATTGCAAATGTGAATTCTTGCGTTAACAACTAAATCCAGTCAGTTCATGGGAAAAGATAGATGATTGTTACTAAATGGTTAAAAGGAAGTTACTCTCCCTCCCCCCAAAAATTGTTTAGACCTTTAGATATAGTAAGAATGCACTTAGGTACTTACTGAGTAAGTAAGATATCTTAAGAGAGCCCCCAAACTGTCTGTTTGGGGAATATGTGGAGGACAAAACCTACCCAAAACACGTATGCATTTCATCTCAGTATCAGGGCAAATAGAAGGAAACAAAACTCACATCAAAATTCCAACTTTTCCAAACCTCCCCAGCCAAAGAAGGAAGGAAAATGGGAAAGATTTTGCTCTAAGTAAGAAAAGTAAAATCGCAAAGGGGCATTTCATCCAGAACGGGGTTTTTTGGGGTGGAGGGTGGGGGAAAAAAACTTTTAGAATGCATAAAATTATTTTGAAAGGGAAAAAGGAGAGAGAGAGAGAGAGAGAGAAGAGAAGGGAGCAGGAGGGGGAAACCTACACAAATGAGGCTGGGTTTTAGGCAAAAAGCCCACTGTTTGCTCTACTTCGCTTTATTTATTAGTTCTTAAGGTATTTAAAACGCTAGCATTAAAACGGTGGGATGATTTGCAAATGAATGCTGTTGGAGTTGTGAAAATATAACTCACACATGAATGTGGGTTATTCAGACAAATGGCCGCTTTGTTAGGCGAGGGGAAGTGAAGCGCTGGGTTAATTTATTACAAACTGCAGCATTTCAACCCTGATGTCCTGGCAACAATGTTTTTTATTTCGAGTAATTTATAAGTACTTCCCATCGCACTTACCGGAGGTGCCTTGGCTGCTTCGCCGTAGAATCAGAGGGTATATGTATTTACTGTGGGAATTTGTTTTTAATAAAACTCTTTCTAAGGCATTTTTATTTCCCCTCTTTGTTGCATTAAAAAACATTTGCTGCATAAGTAATGGATTTTATCCCTTTCTGAAAGGCTGCAGAATATGTTGGAATGGTATTTTGTGGCTGGGAAATAAAAGCAGAGGCAAGAATACTTCCTTCTTCTTCTTTTCCTTCCTTCTCCCTTCCTTGCTTCATTCCTTCTTTCCTCTCTCTTTTCCTTCCTTCCTTTCTTCCTTCCTTCCTTCCTTCCTTCCTTCCTTCCTTCCTTCCTTCCTTCCTTCCTCCTCCCGCCCTCCCTCCCTCTATTCCTTCCTTCCTCCCTCCTTCCCTCCATTCCTTCCTCTCTCTCTCTTTCCTTCCTCCTCCTCCCTCCCTCCACTTTCTTTCCTCTCTCTTTTTCTTCCTTCCTCCCTCCCTCCCTCCATTTGTCCCTCTCTCTTTCCTTCCTTCCTTCTGTCAGAGTTCCAGCAACCCTTCATTCCACCCAATTACTCCTTCCTTCCTCCCTCTTCCCTCCCTTCCTCCATTCCTTCCTCTCTCTTTCCTTCCTTCCGTCAGCATTCCAGCAACCCTCCATTCTGTCCCTCCTTCCTTCTCTCCTCCTCCCACCCTCCCTTCATTCCTTCCTTTCTCTCTCTTTTCCTTCCTCCCTCCCTCCCTCTCCTCCTTCTCCTCCTCCCCCTTGAGCTATTTCCAGAATATTTTAGAATAGGAGCAGATACTATGTACATTCTGGAGCTATAAACTGAGCAAACCTTTTTACAACTATCTCTGAGATGTTCTTGGTCTGAGATGGGATACAGCAAATCAATTGACTACTATATTGGTTTCTCCCAGACTGGTTTATTTTCCAGACTTGTTCAATTTGTCTCTTTCCTGGCGGCAACCGCCACAGTGCTTCTGGTTTATTGGATGCCTTTCCAGCAGATCATGATGGCTACCATGCTCAAAGAAATCCATTCCCTGACCAATAGTTTCTGACAATGGTGTTACAGGTTATTAGCTACTCAGCTTGCAAAACTAAACTCCTAATGACGACTGCCCTCAAATTAAAGATTTGTCTTCAAATGTTCTCCCTGTTTTCCAACGTATTTTTGCAGCTCTGGGGGGAAAATAATTTAGAGAGTTCCCAGAGCGACTTTTTCTTTTTCCTCCACCAGTCCTCCAGAAGCATTAAGTCTTACCAGTTAATGAATATTTCAGCTTTAACCACAACAACACAAGAGCACACAACAGATATAAACTTAATGTAAACCACTCCAAACTCGATTGCAGGAAGTACGATTTCAGCAACAGAGTGGTCAATGCCTGGAACACACTACCTGACTCTTTTGTTACATCCCCAAACCCCCACTCCTTTCCCCTCAAACTAACCACTATTGACCTCACCCCATTCCTAAGAGGTCTCTAAGGGGCGTGCATAAGCGCACAATCGTGCCTACCATCCCCGTCCTATTGTCCCCAATTATTAGTTCCTATTTCTTATATTTAAACTTATGTTTATTCTTATTTCTATTGTATTGTAAGCTTTTGACAAAATAAATAAACAAAATAAAAACATTTTGCCTTCCTCTTCAAACTATTCTGTAAGGGGCTTCTTGCTGTTTTACTAACGGAGCTTTAGATATGATCCCATAGAGTGGGTCTCCTCAGGGTGCTGCCGGCTGGACGGCTGGCGACCCCGAGGGTGCGGGCCTTCTCCTTGAGGGCACCCTCCCTCTGGAACGAATTGCCCCCAGAGATGAGGACCATCCCTGACCTTTTGACCTTCCAGCGCGTGTTGAAAACATACCTATTTCATCAAGCCGGTCTGGCCTAGGATTTTATAGGGTCTTAAATTGGTTTTAGTTTTTATATTCTCGATTGACTTTTTACCTTTTAGCCACCTTAATCTTTTTTAATTGTTTTTTAAATATTGTATTTGCATTGTGTTTTAACTTTGGCTGTACACCGCCCCGAGTCCCTGCAGGGAGAGGGGTGGTATATAAAACTAATAAATAAATAAATAAATAAATCCCAGATTGGCCCAAAGTTCCCCAGCTGGCTCTCATGCCTCAGTTGGAACTGGAATTCATTGTCTCCCAGTTTCTAACCTGGTGTCTTAAGCACTAAATAAACCTGGCAACTCTCAGCCATCCCAAATCCTTCTTAAAGCCACTGTTGAAGGACCAGGTGGATTGGAAGTTTGCTGGGAAAGGATGAAAATCCTGCTATAGTTAGTTACTCCTGTTGTCTTCACCATGTGTGGTGGGAGGAAGGTGATACAGCACACACACATACAACTTTTAGAAAAATATCACACACACCCTGAGATTTTCAGGATCCAGAATTTGAGGGAACATCAAATTCGTAGCTTGAAGGCCGCCTTATGGGAGGGTCAGAGATATGCTTTTTCTCTCTGTGGGAGATCTCAACGGAATATTAACTTTGGTAAGAGAAACCTAATAATAAAGAGGAACATTAACTTGTCAAATGGTGGAGAATGAATCAAATGGTAACTGAAGATCATAGCAGTTGGGGAAAACCTATTAGGATGGGAAAAATCAAATGCCCTAAAGAACTGTTATGTGACCTATGCCATCCAGATGTGTAGGACTTCCACTCCTGAGCTGTTTAATTATGTCGACTAAGAGGGGATTTAACAGGAAGGCAGCTGTAGAGAAACTATGAAGAATGTTTAACTTTACTGAGCTTGAGAAATATGCTATCAAAACATTTTTGAGGTTAATTGGACAGACGCACGCTTTGTCCAAGATCTAAATTCGCTTCAGTGCATTAACAGTGGTTTGCTATCACAACCATGTTATCACCACAGCTTTGTAATCTGGGGCGTGAAGGCCACTTGCTAAAGAGTTGGCTGTTGTTGTTTTTTCAGATTGTGCCAAGCATTCATGTGACTTATCCAATTATGCTTAACACCTTCAGTGACCTGTGCCATGATGGTTTATATATCAAAGTTTAAGGCTTAGCACAGTTTGGGGAGGAAGGCATCAGACTGTGCCCTCTTCAATAGTGCATGCTTCAGCAAGCTATAGAAATGAATGACATGGAAATCAGATCTTGAGTTCCCAAGAAACCATTGAACTGACCAGGCAATCAACAGGATGAGGAATGATGGCTCTAGATTGTGTCCCACCAGATCCTGGGTGCCATCATTCTCAAGGAGTTTGGGTTCATAGCAGGCACAAATCAGGAAGTATATCTCAAGATTCATGTGTGAAGGGTTATCCAGTCAGAACATATCAGCAGAATAACGGGAAATATCTTCATTTTGTTACTGGAAACCTGAAATAGTTATAAGCATGGGAGATTGAATTATATTTCCAGTGATCCTCAAGGGAAGGCTAAACACAGTAAAAAGAAACAGGCAACATAGAATAGAATTCTTTATTGGCCAAGTGTGATTGGACACACAAGGAATTTGTCTTTGGTGCAAATGGTCTCAGTGTACATAAAAAAAGATATATTCATCAAGAGTCAAGAATCATCAGGTACAACACTTAATAATAGTCATAGAGTACAATAAGCAATCAAATCATACTAGGAAACAGTCTATATAAATTGTAAGGATACAAGCAACAAAGTTACAGTCCTACAGTCACAAGTTCTGGTGTGCAGTGCTCTATAGCATCGTTTTGAGGGAAGGAGTTGAAACAGTTTATGTCCGGGATGTGAGGGGTCTAACATAGGATTTGAATGGAGTTGTTTTCTTTTTTGACAGAGAGTAAAGTTCTCTCTCTCCTTTTCTCTTTTCAAGAAAGAAAGCAATACATACTGCAATCATTCAACTCATTTTCGCTTCTTTATTTATATCTCAAACTGAACAACCAGAAAGCTCTCAACCTTGGCTAGAGAAATTCATCCATTTCAGTTTTTCCAATGTCTACAGAGTTTATCAACCATTTAGGTCATAGGTTGTCCCAAAGGTGCTTTTTTCAAGAGGCCACTGGACTTTCTTGTAGACATTTTGCTGAACTGAAGAAACTTCTTGGATGAGAAGTGAAACATCTTCATGGACAAACAAAGAAAGTTGACAAAGCACCTTTGGGACTGTTTTTCCAAAATATACTTTTTTTAAAAAAAGATAACACATTTTCTCTTGTTTAGGAAGGCATTAACAATTTTTCTCAAATTCCCATCTGGAAAATAAGATGAAATCTAATAGCTGCATTTCTTTTTCTGAATCGGCTGACTGAAGTTTTGAAGAAAACAGTCCAGAAGAAGAAGAAGAGGCATTAGCCATGGTTGGCTTCCTTCCTTTTTTGTGTGCATGCATCAAGATTTGAATGACTGTTTCTCCACCATTCTTTTAAATTCACAACCAGGCCAAAGAGGAGAACCATAAGAGACAAGTTTATTCTTTTTTCTTTCTTTCTTTCTTTCTATCTTTCTTCTTCTTTTTCTTTTTTACTTTTAAAGGAGGGGTGAGAGAGTCAGAAGAAAAGTTCAAAAAAAAAGAAAGCAGCTCCTGACCTTCCTTAGGCCCAGAAAGCCTATGAAATATGAAGGCAGAATTATTGTGTGAGCTCAATGCGTTGGAATAACATCGGTTAAATTATGGATAGTTTTGAATAGTGTCAACCACCCCCTCCTTCTTCTGCAGATGGTTGTTCACACACAAGGAGCCTTGGCTTGAATAATTGTATCACTAATAAGCAGCAAGGCAATTAGTTGTGTAAAGTGTGCTATAATCATTCTCTGAGAAAAGATGACGAAGAGACAAAAAAAGAGGAGGGGGGGGTACCCAAAAATGTCTTTTGCTCAATTCATCAAGTGACAGCCATAATTAGATATATATAATTGAAAATTCCCCAGCCTGGGGGTGGGGGGGTTTGCAGCTTATACAAATGAAAATTCTCTCTCTCTCTCTTTCTTTCTTTCTTTCTTTCTTTCTTTCTTTCTTTCTTTCTTTCTTTCTTTCTTTCTTTCTTTCTTTCTTTCTTTCTCTCTCTCTCTCTCTCTCTTCGTCCCTCTCTCTCTCTCTTTCTTTCTCTTTCTGCTTCTCTTATCCATTTTCCGTCTCTTCCTCTCCCATCCCTCACCATCCCAAACTCCCAGTTTCCTTTTTGGCTTCATCTCTCTTAGGGAAATTCATCATTTCAAGGAAAAGCACAGATGAGTAAAAGAATGGCTTATTTGAAGACCCATGTTTGGCTTTTAAAATTTAATTTCAGGAGGTGAATTTTGAGTTTCCCCTTGGAGAAAAACAAAATCTATCTGTTTTCAAAGCCAGAAATGTAAGGCTCAGGAAAAGAGTAGTTGTGATTTAGCCTGTTTTCTTTTTTTCTTTTTTGCTTTGTTTTGCATTCTCTACCCCCATTGACATGGAAAATGCTTGAAGTTTTGAGGAGGGGGAAAGTTGGGAGTTATAGTAGAGAATGACATCACCGACTATTATGGGAATTCGAGGGATTTCTTTGGAGCAAAGCCTGAATATCAAAAGGCTATAATTAAATTTGGGCTCTAAAAATGCTCAAGTGCTTATAACTTGGTGGAAACTCTGCACAAGGCGGCTTTTCACTGAATTAATCAGCTTGGACGATTTCAATCTGCAGAAGTTTCTCTTAAAAAAAAAACCCTCTGTAAGCTAACAAACCCCCTCTCTTCTTCTGAAATTTAATTGGATGAACCTTATTTGATTTTTCTCCCCCCCCCCCTTTTTTTTTTTTTCTAAAAGAGAAGACTCCATAAGATTGGAACTTGTTAATTAAGTTCTTTAAAGGTCCCCACCTGTGTAATCCATCCCCCAAACCCTGAATATTTATTGTTACTTTGGCTCCCTTCTCCCCATCTTTTTTTTTTAAAGTGAGGTGGAGGGACCATGCAAACTATTTCATGCTATAAAGCAAAATAACCAGACATAAAAAGTGAATATATTGATAGCCAAGGAACCCATCCTTCCAAATTCGAAACTATGAATTTGCAAACTGACACCATCCATTCTGCAACAACTATTTTGGGGGTTTTGAAGAGTTTCTTCTGGATTTTGCAAGTTCTGTAGAAATAACCTCGGAGGAGAGGGTGCAAGGAAAAAAACACAATGCTCTGGGAAGAAAGAGAAGGCATCTGTGCAAAGTTTTTACTGAAAATCCAGAAGATTCTCTTCCACGGTAATCATTTCCAAAAGGAAAGGGATTAAATAATTTGGTGGTTCATTTTTTCATTGGTTAAACAAACCTGAGAATGATGTATTCTAATACATACACAGATACAAATAATTTTAAAGACTAAAATTCAGGTGAAATCAGAATATTTCTTGGAAATTTCATTCAGGTTAATTCAATTTCAATTAATTGTGATCAAAGACCAGTATGGATTATGAACAAAATAAAATTGAAGGCAGAGTGAAAATACCTTTGTGAAATAACCTAACATCTAATAAGTGAAATCTGGGATACAGCCTATATTCAATTATGTAACTATAAATGTAGATGCAACTATAATATATGAAGAGCTGTGCTGGCAGAGTAGTTAGAATGTTGATTGCAGGCTAATTCCGCTGACTATCAATTGCTGGCAGTTCGGCAGTTCGAATCCCACCAGACTCAAGGTTGACTCAGCCTTCCATCCTTCCGAGGTGGGTAAAATGAGGACCCAGATTGTTGGGGGGCAGGAGGCTGACTCTGTAAACCACTTAGAAAAGGCTGTGAAGCACTATAAAGCGGTATATAAATCTAAGTGCTATTGCTATGTCTGAGAATTCCATCTCACGTTTTACAAAAACAAATTGCAAAGGTATGATTTGCAAAAACTCACCATGTTGGAAAGGAATGTACATGACATTTCTGACAGTGTTTCTTCCAAAATATGTCTTGTCTTAAAGCAGAGGGGTAACCGTGTGCCAAAATGCCTCTATGTCAGAAAGCTAGGTAGAGAAATGCGTTTTCCTGGGACATCACCAATGGCCCATTTTCTTTTTGTTATTTGTTATTTGTTTATTTTTAAATTGCAGAATCAGGTGGAACTCCACCAGAAAGACCGACATATAATAAAACCCCTGCAGATTAGTTTTAGGGTTATATATCCCCTCCCTGACAACTCAACCTTCTCTCTCCTATATCTGTCTTAGATTGTTGGGGTAAAAGGCTGAATTTAAAAACAAAACTACTTAAAGAGGGCTGTAAAGCACTGTGAAGTGGTATATATAAGTGCTACTGCTATTGCTGTCGTGGGATATTGGCAGGGGTGGGTTTCTACCGATTCTGACCATCTCTGTAGAACCAGTAGCTCTGAAGAGCAGCAGACATAGAACTGGTTCTATGTCTGCTGATGTTTTTGCCCACATGCCTACCTGGGCTCTTACCTGATCTTTATTTCCTGATTTTTCAATTTCAGCTGCCGAACGAGGCACAGCTGAAGTTTAAAAAAGCAGGAAAAGAGGGCTGTTTCTAAGGCTGCTTCTCTGCATGCAGCCGTGCTGATGATGATTTACAGGTGCCCGATCACAGGAAAGCTCATCATAAATCACCAAACCTCGTAAATCCCGAACCGGTAGTTAACCCTGTTGTATCCCACCCCTGGATATTGGACAGGGGTTCGCTGCTGGGGGTTTGCAGGGGTTCGGGGGAGTCCCTAACTAAGATTCTCTGCAGTTTGTAAATCCCCAAATCCCACTCCTGGCTGGCTGGCTGGGCCCACCTGCCCCATCTTACCTCTCCCAGGAGTCCCCACATGGCTCATTTTGAATGCAGGTAATTGCAGGGAGGGTGAAAAAGGGGCATCCCGGAAATTCGGGAAGGCCAATAATGGGCCCGTTTCCAACCTCCAGAGGGCCTTCGGAGCCCAAGGAGGCCATTTTTGCCTTCCTGGAGATTTGAGGAAATCCCCCAGAGCCCAAGGAGGGCAAAAACGCCCCTTTCCTCTGCCATGGTGCAGGAGGCTGAGTAGGCCATGCCCACCATGGCCACGCCCATCCAGCAACTGGGTAGAGAACCCATTGCTAAATTTTTTGAAGCCCACCCCTGATATTGGGGCATCAGGGTCTGATGGATTTGGTGGGTCTTCTGTGCTATTGCACAAAACTCAGATATTTGTGCTGCAATATTGAGTACTTTGTCTTTGATTAGCATCTGGGCCTAGGTCGAATCTGGGTGGCCAGGAGAAATGTCATTCATCTGACCCTGGGAGACTCCCGATCCGCCTCTTTCCCCGTGGCCCAATGGAGCTAGAAATCTACAAGGGCCACCTGACTTTTGCATTTTGCTAAATTCACTTGAATACGTGTCTGTCAAAACACACTGTGCTTGACTGAGGAAAGCGCCATTCTCAAACATATGGATCTGTTGAAAATTAAATTGCAGGGTTGATTTGAATTGATAGAGTTCTCTGTGAATGCAGTTTTGAGATCTAGTCTCCGTCAAGGAGAGAAGTGTCAGCTGCCACAAGTAACTTGATTGTATAATGTTAAAATGCCACATTTTCTTTGTAGGTACTTCTATTCAATCACATGTTGCAACAATTTCAATAATGAAGACTTGAATATCTCCAGCTTCCCCTCCCTAAACTTTTTCCTCCTTCCTTAAAACCTTTTATCAGATGTTAAAAAAAAATAGACGTTTTTAATTCTCAGCAAGAAGTCCAGGATTGATGTAACCTTCAGTGGCCATCATGGGAAATTGGGATGAAATATTTCTTGTGAGCTGCTAGAACTGGTGGTAGATAATACAAGGTAGACTAGACTTAGATCTCTTATGGGCACAAAGGGACTCGAGACTGATAATGCATTTGATCCCTCCCTCGGGCTCAGGCTGATGGTCATCTCCTTCAGGTGACCATGTGATCTTGTGTCTATGGAGGTTCTCAGTCATCCAGGTCCTGGCTAAAGGTTAAAAAGCATCTTTGGGACATCATCTTGTGCTTAATGACCATGCGGGATTTGCTTAATGAGAGCAACTGGAAGTGCAAGAACTACTATCATAAATCAACACTGTACTCAGCAAGTTCTGACCGGTTCTGGAGAACCAGTAGTGGAAATTTTGAGTAGTTTGGAGAAACGGCAAATCCCACCTCTGACTGATCCTGCCGCCATCTATTCTCTGCTTCCCATTGAGTCCCAGCTGATTGGCTGGGTCTTCTTTGGTTGCCCTGCACAGGAGGACGGAGCTGGAAAACAGGTTAGTGGGGTGGGGAGGGAATGGGAATTTTACAGTAACTTTCCCCTGCCATGCCCACCAAGCCATGCCATGCCCACAGAACCGGTAGTTTAAAAAAAATTAATCCCACCACTGGTGCAATCCATCCAAAGTCATCATCTTCTCACCTTCTAGGTCAAAAGGGAGAAGATGGAGAGTTGTAGGAGCCAAGAAGAGTAATTTGCTTACATCATGAGCCATGCTGGAGTAGTGGTAAGAGTACAGTACTACAGGCTACTTCTGTTGCCTGCAATTTGGCAGTTCAAATCCCACCATACTCAAGGTTGATTCTGCCTTCCATCCTTCTGAGGTGGGTAAAATGGGGACCCGCATTGTTGGGGGCAAGAGGCTGACTCTGTAAACCGCTTAGAGGGGGCTGTAAAGCACTGGGAAGTGGTATATAAGTCTTAAGTGCTATTGCCATTGCTATCACAGGTAAGTATCTGGACTGAATCAGGTTGTTGAGCTATCTAGCTCAGTTTACCATAATTCTAGGCATCCAACATGCTTCCTCTTAGAGCACAGGTAGTCCTTGATTTACAACAATTCACTTAGCGATGGTTCAAAGTTACAATGGCACTGAATAAAAAGTGACTTATGACCAGTTTTCCAACTTATGGCTTTCGCCGCATCCTGACAGTCACGTGATTTTACATTCAGATGCTTGGCAACCGACTCACATTTATGACAGTTTCAGTGTCCAGTGGTCACATGATCCCCTTTTGTGACCTTCGGACAAGCAAACTCAATGGGGAAACCAGATTCACTTAATGACAGTGTTACTAATTGCACAATTGCAGCCGTTCACTTAACGAAGGTGGCTAGAAGAGTTGTAAATTGGGGCAAAACTCACTTAACAAATTTTTCACTCCGCATCATAAATTCTGGGCTTAATTTTGGTTGTAAGTCGAGGACTTCCTGTATCCTTGCAAGCTAGGAAAGCTTTGAATTCAACATTCCTCTGAGTGTTAACAGAAGCTTTAATGCAATGCTGGAATAATTATGCAAGCCACAACCTCTGATCATGATCCTGTAATGACAGCCTTTGGCTTTCTGATATGCCGGTATATCCTCACTGATTCATTGTGACAACCACACCCATGTTCACAACAACAAAATAATCAAATCACTACCTTTCATGCAGAACTGACAGTGAAGGGTAATCCTACCCTGTCAAAAGGTCTAGAAAATCAAATTCTGGTGTCATTGTAAAGTTTGGCAAAAGGAAAGGTGGCGTCTCGACACAGTCTCTGCAGAAGGAAAGGAAAGGATAGGATAGGATAGGATAGGATAGGATAGAAAATAGAATAGAATAGAATAGAGAAGGAAGGAGAATAGAACAGAACGGAATAGAATAGAAGGATGGAGAATAGAATAGAATAGAATAGAATAGAATAGAATAGAATAGAATAGAATAGAATAGAATAGAATAGAATAGAATAGAGAAGGAAGGAGAATAGAACAGAACGGAATAGAATAGAAGGATATAGAATAGAATAGAATAGAATAGAATAGAATAGAATAGAATAGAATAGAATAGAATAGAGAAGGAAGGAGAATAGAACAGAACGGAATAGAATAGAAGGATATAGAATAGAATAGAATAGAATAGAATAGAATAGAATAGAATAGAATAGAATAGAGAAGGAAGGAGAATAGAACAGAACGGAATAGAATAGAAGGATGGAGAATAGAATAGAATAGAATAGAATAGAATAGAATAGAATAGAATAGAATAGAATAGAGAAGGAAGGAGAATAGAACAGAACGGAATAGAATAGAAGGATATAGAATAGAATAGAATAGAATAGAGAAGGAAGGAGAATAGAACAGAACGGAATAGAATAGAAGGATATAGAATGGAATAGAATAGAATAGAATAGAATAGAATAGAATAGAATAGAATAGAATAGAATAGAACAGAATAGAACAGATCAGAAAGAACAGAACAAAACAGAATAGAACAGATCAGAAAGATCAGAACAAAACAGAATAGAATAGAATTCTTTATTGGCCAAGTGTGACTGGGCACACAAGGAATTTGTCTAGGTGCAAATGCTCTCAGTGTACATAAAAGAAAAGATACATTCGTCAAGAGTCAAGACTCATAAGGTTGACTCAGCCTTCCATCCTTCCCACCTCAACCTTGTCTCTCCTATATGTCTCTCCCCTCCATCCTTATCTCTCCCAAACTTGATTGTCTGAATTTCATTTCTAAGCCTGGAACTCAGATACTCAATAACCAGAGTTTCAACAGAGGATTCCCCCCCCCCTCTTCTCCTGTTCTCAGACAATGTGGAGGGAGATATTTGGAAAAGTTGAGTTCACTTCCATCACTAAGCTTATTAAAATTCAGCACTTTACATCAGAACTGACAGTGGCCCCTTTTTCTTTCATTTCTTTAATTAGTACTGTCATTTTAAAAATATGTTGAGGAGGAAAAGAATGGGACTCTTCAATTCTCCCCTTCATCCTCCATTGCCTTTCTGTAACTTGGGAGAGGGTTTGATGTGCCAAAGTTGAGAATGGGTGATATTGGTCAAGATTAAGCTTTCTTTCTTTCATTCTTTCTTTCTCTCTCTCTCTCTCTCTCTTTCTTTCTTTCTTTCTTTTTTTTTCTCTCTCTCTCTCTTTCCTTTCTCTTCCTTCCTCCTTTCTCTTTCCTTCTTCCTTTTCAGTAACAGAACACAAAATGGGATATATCAGAGCAGTTTTCTTTAGTATAATTCTGTGAATACTGTAGATAGATAGATAGATAGATAGATAGATAGATAGATAGATAGATAGATAGATAGATAGATGTGTGTGAATGTGTATGTTGTGTGTGTGTCTGAAAGAGAGAGAGAGACAGACAGAGACAGAGAAGAGAAGAGAAGAGAAGAGAAGAGAAGAGAAGAGAAGAGAAGAGAAGAGAAGAGAAGAGAAGAGAAGAGATATATAATGATATTAAATGATATAGAGACAGATAGATTAGAAGGATGGATATTTGAGATCTCAGGCTGTGATATAGCAGCAGAAACTCCCAGTAATTCAATCCATCGGATTTGCTTGAGTGTCTTGAAATGTTTTGAAACACAGAAGAGAAGCAAGCTCTCTGGTCACCTCACTGCTCTTAAATCTTCTTATGGTTTCCGTTTGGCTGTGTGGCCTATGGGGGGGAGGGTCAAAAGGTTTTAGCACAGCAGTAGAATCCTTGAAATAATCACCTTATAGACTCCCTAAATCAATCATAATTAATGCACTTGGGTGACTTCTGACAGAGCAGTGCTGCTGGGGGCCAAAATAAAGAAGCCCTTTCTAATACAGTTTGAAAAGAGATCAAATCTGTCATTTCCTCTAATAATTGAGCCAAATGAGAAAAAAGGGAAGGGTCAGAGGTCAGATGGTGACCTTATGTAAAACCCAATAATACATAATTCATTTTCATTTTGTGAAATTTATACGATGCTGTAAACTATCCAAGACAGGAATCCATCTGCTTTTACTTTCATCAGTAACTGTTCTTACTCCATATTAGAAGGCTGAACAGAAAGGAAGGAAGGAAGGAAGGAAGGAAGGAAGGAAGGAAGGAAGGAAGGAAGGAAGGAAGGAAGGAAGGAAGGAAGGAAGGAAGGAAGGAAGGAAGGAAAAAGAAGAAAGAAACAAAAGAAAGAAAGAGAAGAAGGAAGAAGAAAGAAAGGAGAAGGAGAAAGTAGCAAAAGAAAGAAAGAAATGAAGAAGGAGGAGAAAAGAAAGGAAGGAAGGAAGGAAGGAAGGAAGGAAGGAAGGAAGACAATATGATGTACTTTTTGTTGAGAACATAGTAGCTTTTTGCAAGGGCGTTTAATTCATTCTTCCAAGCGTGCGAAATTAATAACTGCAATTCTCTGGGAATATTATAAAACCTGTAATTTATTTATTGAGTGTCACAAATAGAGTTAAAACATGTTTGCATGCAAAATGAATCACTTTCTTCTTTTGATCATTGCCAAAAAGATAATAGGAGATTTGGCAAGGTGGCGTATGGTTGTATGAATGAGATGCTATAGCAGATAACTATAGCATATAAATATGCACGAATGAAGAAAACAATGAAACCCTAATTGTTTATTGGGATCTATCTAGCAGGTATTGGGATTCAGGGAGCAAAAGACCAGCTCAGGGTGTAATTTAAAGAATACTCTTTTATATCAATCTCTCTCCTGAACTAGAACCCAAACAAGGTAATAACCTCTGAATGCATCATGCTTTTAAGTCTTTAACATGTAAGGGGTTTGGGGTATTTTACACTCATTGCAATTACTTAGAAACCCATTTTAAAGAGATGGCTTGTACATTAGTAGATCTTCATTTATTTCTATAGGAGCAACTGGAGTGACATAAAGAAAGATATCAGAACTCATCCTGTTTCCACAGGTGATCAAGAAGTGAGATAGTCACCCGATATTGAACAAACAAATACATGGATTAAAAAGAA
Source organism: Bungarus multicinctus (assembly GCA_023653725.1). Taxonomy (NCBI): domain Eukaryota; kingdom Metazoa; phylum Chordata; class Lepidosauria; order Squamata; family Elapidae; genus Bungarus; species Bungarus multicinctus. The sequence continues at coordinate 5,720,283 of CM042839.1, read as the reverse complement.
TACAGGACTCTGGGACTGTAATTTGATGCAGAGAGAGAGGGGGGAAGGGGGAGAGAGAGAGAGACAGAGAGAGAGAGAGAAGGAAGGATGGATGGATGTTAGGACAATTCATTGAAATAACCATGATGCTTTAATGTTTTCTTTGTAGTCTATAAATCAAGCCTTTCAGATAACTATTGAATATTTTCCTGAGTCCATCCAGCAAGATCAGTTAGAGAGGAAGGATGAAAGTTACAGGCCCATCTCATTTTTGAGACCAAAATGCTTACCTCTGCTAACTAATGGAAGGAAAAAATATAACTATTTGATGCAGTACTTTATTTATTAGAAATTGGAACTCTCACCAACTGGAGTTGACAAATCAAAGATCAGTAGTAAATTCTGTGGTGGTGGGAAATTATCCCATCTTATCCAGACTCATATTCACCAGAGAGTGGGTTTTTTGTTAAGCTAAAATAGATTTATTAGTCTGTAGGTCAACCGTTGGATAGTAAAGAGGAAGCAACTTAACTAGAAAATGTTAGGGCCAACTGGAGCCATAACCACCTTGATTTTTATCACAAAACCTTTATGTCACCTGATGCAAAAATAATATTTGAACTTTCTGAGACAAAATAGGAGATAAAAGCTAAAATAAGCCCCAAGCTTAAATAGATATGGTTCAGTATGATGGTGTAAATTTTCTGAAAATGCTTCTGTAACTGAGTGAGAACAAGTGAGAAGTTCAACTTCCTAATAATGGCTCAAATCTATAGCTCTTTTTTTTTTTTTACTAATTGGTAGGAAAGGTGAACTACAGTTTCCTACCATTCTAAAGAAGCTAGTGAAAAGTATTAGTAAACAATTTTAAATTATGCTAACTTGGTATGGGAATAAGTATTCCTTCAAGTAAACTATTTTGGGAACATAAACTACTATTAATGATCTATTTATAAGCCACCGTAAATCTTCGGCTATAAATATTAAAGAAACCATAAAGGAGGTTGAAGGAGTGAATAGAACCTTTTTAATCTGAATTTTTGTTTTGTAAATTCCTCAAACATTATACTTAAACACATTCCCCCTGAATTCCATTATTTAGGTTCAGTTAGACCCAGTGCACAACCTGATGGCTCGTTTCTTCTGAAATACTTCAGTCAATGGCAGGAGATAAATCATGATTATGATTTATTTGAGGTCTGATTCTGTTTCAAGAAATAAAATCAATTAGGGCAAAGAATTTATAGTTCTATAAGCTTTGGAGAAGGACATTATTATGAGTACAATAAATAAAATATATGGTGCAAGGATAGGTTCGAACTGATCATGGCTTAACCACTTCCTCTCTGCCATGGAGGGGGACAGATTTGTTTGGAACAACAATATCAAGTCATCCAAGGAAAGATATTACAGTTAGTCCTCATATTACGAGAGCTCATTTAGTGACTGTTCAAAGTTACAACGGCACTGAAAAACGTGAGTTATGATCATTTTTCACACTTATAGACCGTTGCAGCATTCCTCCACAGTCACATGATCAAACTTAAGATGCTTGTCAACTGACTCATATTTATGACAGTTGCAATGTTCCATTGTCTCGTGATCCCCTTCTATGACCTACTGAGAAGCAAAGTCAATGGGGAAGCCAGATTCACTTAACAAGCATGTCACTACCTTTTCCCCAGCTCTATCAAAAGTGTACCACTTTATTATAGTTGTTTAGTTTATTCCAAATGCATTTGGTTCTCCCTTCTTTTGGGTTGTGGACACTGAAATTATAGTGTCGGACAAAGTCCTGAAGTCATATTGTCCTCTTCACTTATTCACTGTGTCCCACACCAAATTAACTTAGCAAAACACAGCAAATCAGGCAGTCCAGGCAGTTCAAATGAATATATAATTTTATTGCAAGTTTGTTCTAATGTAGGTGAATGAAACATGGACACTCACCACACAATCGATACAAAAGCTACGAGGGGCGCAAAGACCCCACAGAAAGAGACAAACTCAGCATCACAAGACAAGATAGAAAGACTTGTACATGGCTTAGAGAACAAACAAAAATATACAATGCCACCAAGAGAGTAAAAGAGTGGAAATGGAAATGGGCTGGTCACATGGCAAGATAGCAGGTGGACCAAAGTAGTCATACAATAAAGGTAAAGGTTCCCCTTGCACCTATGTGCTAGTCATTTCTGGCTCTAGGGGGTAGTGCTTAACTCCGTGACAAAGCCAAAGAGCCAGCGTTGTCCAAAGACATCTCCGTGGTCATGTGGCCAGCATGACTAAATGCCAAAGGCACACAGAACGCTGTTACCTTCCCACCAAAGTGGTCTCTATTTTTCTACTTGCATTTTTTACATGCTTTCGAACTGCTAGGTTGGCAGAAGCTGGGACAAGTAACGGGAGCTCACTCCGTTATGCGGCGCTGGGGATTCGAACCGCCGAACTGTCAACCTTTCTGATCAACGAGTTCAGTGGCTTGGATCCCACTTAATACAAAGCATCCACAAAAAGAGACCTAAAACAAGATGGAGAGATGACATCAGCAAGTTTAGTGGGCCCAGTTGGCAAAAGAAAGCTCAGGATCGTATAGGTTGGAAACATGTGGAAGAGGCCTTCATCATGCAGTGGATAGACAATCCAGTGGATAGGATGATGATGATGATGATGAAGATGATGATGATTACAAGTTTAAGAACTCTACAAGAATCTGAACTACTAACAATCAAAGCAAATTGGTGGCAAATAAGAACCAAAAGAATTCAAGGTGGACTGAACTTAGATCACTTGTGGGCACGAAGGGACTCCAGACTGATGGTGCATTTAACTCCTTCCTCGATCTCAGCCTGGTCATCTCCTACAGTGTCTATCCATATTATCGAATTTCTGCACCTATACAGCCTCATTATATGGATTTGTAAAATGTTCCAATGTTGAACATTCATCCTTCAGAAGAGAATTTTGCAACCTTGAAACAAATCCATCCAAAGTGATGCTAAGGTGCTTCATCCTCCCAACAGGTGTATTTCAGGGGTACCAGAATGACCTGTTTCTAGGTCAAAATGACCCATTCTAGAGTTTGAATGGTCCATTTCATAATTTATGTTCTTAATTGTCAAAGACATCTGTAAGATTGGAAAATCATGTGTCATTAATTATATGGACCTCTAATCTTATATATATATATATATGGTTGTATTCATTATTCAAAATAAGAGAATGCTTTTCATTTATGAAATGTCAGAAGTTGGCTTTTTCCCTCCTCTCTGCCCTCCTCTGCTGTTAATCACAAATTCAATTTTCAGTTGAAAAGCAAGGCAAAGATTAATACTCTATTTGCACATGGATCCAAAAAACTAATAATTAATTTTACTGATACTGAAGTGCTCCTTAAAATGTTTTCCAATTGTCTCCAAATGAGTTCTGAAATGATGAGAAGTTGTGCAGAACCTTTTATTTTTCCTAATATCCATTATGTTGATAAAGATTGCTTGAAGATCAAATTTAGTGTCAGGAAAGATTTCTTAAGAAGACAGTGGGCAATAACAGAGTTAAGGAACTCAGAAAAATGAGATGAACTCACACTTTTAGCCCAATATTCTCTGCTTGTTTTGACCCAAAAACTGTTCTGATTTGTGAATCGGCTAATGGTTCCATTCCTGGATCTAAACAATAACTTCCATGTAGTTTCACACAGTAATTATGAATTACCTACAATCAGAGGTAACAACCATTGATTGCTGATTGATTCAAAATTCTTCACTGAATTCACACATTGTGATTTAATCTTTAATGGATTAGTCAATATAACATGCGTAAGCCTTGAATAACAGTGAATGAAGTATTTTTTTTTTGAGAAATCTTTTAATAAAATGGATTCCCAGGATTACAGAAATAATTCTATGATTTGAGGATGGACCAAGTTCATCATAAAGAATTCTCTTGGATATTATAGCTGAACTTGGAGTGTTCCTTCAGCATATCATTGAAGATAAAACATAGAATAATAGGGCTGGAAGGGATTATCCTCCTATCCATGGCAGGAGATCCTACACCATTCTGAAGAAATGGCTGTCCAGATCCAAAACAAGATATTGCACCCACATCTTTACTATTCCTGCAGTATAAGCTTGAATTCAGAGACAGGATATAACTATTTGGATCCTCTATTAATTTGACAAATCCATTTTAATGTCCTTTCAGTTGTTGGATATTATCCCGCCTTGCTGTTTGTCAGCATGAAAAAAGAAAGACTTTCCAAGAAACATAAATGAGCAGCAGGGTATTTCTAGTAGTTGGCATCCTAACCATCACATATTGTGGGTTTCCAAGCTTGTAACAGACCATTGCTTTAATATGCTTTAAAACTGTGTTCAACCTTCTCATTAAGATGGGCAAGATGGACCTTTTAATTATTCATTGCAGAAAAACAGATAATGGAGTCCAACCAGTTGATCAGGTTTTCTCCCTATTATACATATTTCCCAGTTTGTGAAATTTGTTCCAAATTGAAGCAAATGCTTTGACAACTCTGGGCTGCCCTGCAAATAACATTTGATGTACACATACACACACACACACACATACCCTTCAATATGAATTAAAGTGTTACAGCTTCTGCAGTTTATTGTTTACAAATTTCCCTTTAGATAGAGATTTATTGGACGTTTCAGTTCTGTGCTGACAGAGCAATATTAATGTTCTCACAAGGGTGGTGTGAATAAACCAATCTCCCACCAGGCTTCTGGCCTATCTTTACCTGTCATTCAGGGGGAAAGTTGCTTTCATTCTTACCCTCCTCTGTGAATTGATCTTTGTTCCACTCTATTACCCATCCTACGATGATAGCCAGAGTGGGACGCCCAGTTGGAGTTTCAGTGCTACCAATGAACAGGAATGTAACGTGATTCTATGTGTTTTGCAATCGACATGTGTCTATTTCTAGCATGGATCCAAATCAAGACACAAATATTCTTTTGTCCAAATGACAGGATACAGCTGGGCAGAAATTCTCTTGCATTTCCTCCCTACTAGTTGCCATTCAAAAGGAGACATGACTTTTTAGATAAATTCTCACTATCACAGGGCTGTGTTTTAGCTCTTAAATAGTATCCAGGCAGTGAAGGATGTATGTGTGAATGCCTTACCTTTCATGAAGATCATGTGAAGTGTTGTTGTTAATTGCGAAGTCGTGTCTGACACATTGCTACCCCATGGACAATGTTCCTCCAGGCCTTCCTGTCCTCTACCATCCTCCGGAGTCCATTTAAGCTCACGCCTCATGTGAGGTGTTAGTATCACTATATAATGCCTTAGTGTTGTGGTTAGCCAGCAGCAGGTACACATGGCTGAGGAGATTGAGGACTCAGATGAGGGCCCAGAGCCATTAGGGAGTAGACTGCTGCCTTCAGAGATTGTGAGATTGTGGGCAGCAGTGATGAGGAGGTTCCCGAGGAGCCTCTGCCAAGTGTGCATGTGCACAGGATTGCTCGTAGGAAAGAGCAGTTACAAGAGCATGGGCAACTCAGGAGTAAGGCTGCAAGGTAATGGACCCTCCTTCAAGAAGATAAAAGCCAGCTGCGAAACAAACATACTTTGCAGAAGGCAATGACGTTTTGAAACTCCAGCTTTGCGGGCATTCCAGTATCCTGAGTTTGTATTTGAAAATCCTTATTTTACAAATTATTTCTTGTCTGTTATCTTTTGGCAAGTCTTGCACAGTTTGGCAAGCCTTGTGCTTATCACAGCTAATTATTTTGTAAATGCATTACAAGGTTTCTGTTCCCTTTGGATTGTGTTTGATTTGTTGGAAAAGAGCGTGGGTCAGAACACTTGGTAAGACCACACTTGGAAATATTGCATCCAGTTTTGGTCACCATCATGTAAAAAAAAGATATTGAGACTCTAGAAAGAGTGCAGAGAAGAGCAACAAAGATGATTAGGGGACTGGAGGATAAAACATATAAAGAATGATTACTGGAATTGGGTATGTCTAGTTTGATGCAAAGAAGGACCAGGGGTGACATGATAGAAGTGTTTCAATACTTGGGGGGCTGCCCCAAAGAGGAGGGAGTCAAGCTATACTCCAAAGCATCTGAAGGCAGGACAAGAAATAATGGATGGAAGCTAATCAAAGAGAGAAGCAACCTGGAATTAAGGAGAAACTTCCTAATGTTGAGGACAATTAACCAGTGGAACAGTTTGCCTCCAGAAATTGTGAGTGCTCCAAGACTGGATGTTTTTAGAAAGAGACTAGACAGTTACTTGTCTGAGATGGTATAGATTCACCTGCTTGAGCAGGAGGCCGGACTAGAAGACCTCCAAGGTCCCTTCCAGTTTCTATTCCAGGGGTTCCCAATCTTTTCTATTACCCAAGAATGCTTCTGATATACTCTTGCACCCCTTACTAAAATAAATAATTATATGCATATAGTTATGCATGTACACTATCATTTTTAAACTTCTAAACCCATGTTTTCGCACCTCCTGGAGTTCATACCCCTAAGGGGTGGAAGCACTCCTGATTGGAAAACCCTATTCTATTCTATTCTATTCTATTCTATTCTATTCTATTCTATTCTATTCTATTCTATTCTATTCTACCCTATTCCACTCCACTCCACTCCACTCCACTCCATTCCATTCCATTCCATTCCATTCTATTCTATTCCATTCTATTCTATTCTATTCTATGACTGGGGGTCCTTGATGCTCTCCGAACTTGGTTGTTTTCTTGGAGACATTTGATGACCAAACTAGGTTACGTCATCAGCACAGCTAGTCCTCTCCATTGTTTCCCTTGGTGACATTTTTATGAGATGCTTGTTCTTGGACAGCAAAGAAAAAAATATATTTTAATTTCCTTTCTTATTGTCCCATTCTTAAAGGGGGACATGTTCTAGTGCCATGATGGCAAACCTATGGCACGTGTGCCAGAAGTGGCATGCAGAGCCATCTCTGCGGGCATGCGAGCCCTCAGCTCAGTTCCACTGCACATGCGCGCGTGCCAGCTAGTTTTTAGGTATCTGCTGTGCATGCGGGAGATGTGTGGGCATGTGTGTGGGGGAGCAAGGGGAGCATGGGGGGGTCACGAGTGCATTGCATTATGGGTGCAGGCATTCGTGCGCACTCTCATGTGTGCACATGCACACTTTTGGAACATGATGACAAACAGATTAGCCACCGCTGTTCTAGTGTCTACATTTCTGTTTTACTTTAGTATTTTCTCTTCAGTATTCAAAAAAAAATACTCCTGGAGGGCTTTAGTGTCCTATTCTCTTCCTTTTTCTGAGGATGATTTTCCACATGGTGGGCAGTGACATTGTCTTCTTCTCAAACTTCCCCTCTCCTAGTAGCCTTATATCATAAAAATGTCAGCTGTTACATTAACATTCTTTAAAGAGTTCTAGCTTGTAGTTGCTGAATGCAACCTAAGCTATATCTATAAAGGGCTGACATTGATCCCGGGGTTGTATAAAACATGATACAGACAGGGACTAAATAAATTATCTGTATACTGCTTCCAAAGCATCTCTATTTATCACAGCAGCAATGATAAGGATCTGATTTAAAATGAACCCTGCCCAGGGTCAAATCCCAGCCTAAACCGTAATATGATCAGAGAAGCCGTACTGATAACCCAAAACAATATCAAGAAACCCTGTCAGATAAATAAAACACAATTAAAAAACAGAAGGGAGCGGGCTCGCAATTCCAAACAAGGTCAGAGAAATTCTTGTTCAAGGAATAGAAGCATGGGCCACACTTAAAAATGAAATTTGCAATTTCAAATTGTGCAAGAAGCACATAAAAACATGTGTTTTCCCAATAGGAAAGAAGTCTTTTTTTTAAAAAAAAAACGTTGTATTTCTCTATTGTTTTTCCTGCCATATAACCTATATATATATATAAGCAAAATCATCACAAAATCTCCAGAACCGTAAAGCCTACAAACTTGAAATTGGGCACGTATGTTCCTCTTGGTTTCCAGGTGCTCACTAAGAAAGGATTTTTTGAAATGACCATCAGACCATTAGTATTTCCTATATTATTATTATTAACACACTCTGATGGTAAGGAATTCTACTGCCCCTCCCCATCTGGAAAGAAATCTCTTCCAAATGCAAAACACAGAGGAGAGGAGTTTCAGTTTCAGTTTTACTTTCACAGCACTAAGCAGCTTTAGTACAAAACAGTTGAACTAAGCCACGCCCAAGCTCCTTGCTGCCTCCTTCTTGCTCACACAGCAAATAGTGCTTCAGTTTCCAAACAGCCCTCAACTCTCTCACACACTGACAGGACGCTAGCCAGATGAATACCGATGGATGCTGGTAGGCAGAGGCAGAGATTTCTTTTCTTTATTTTCCTCCCCAAAAACTAAGCCTGATCACATAGTTTTGTAGTGAAGCACAAGTATTGTATTGTTTCTATATACAGATGTGTGCATATTTGTGGGTGTATAAAGGCTGAAATCTGAAAGCAGTAATAATTATGATAGTAAAATTATGTATTTCATGCCCATGGTTAAGACAACAAGATTATAAGGTAAGACATATGAGCTGCAATATAATACACGCAAAATATGATATACAATGAAGATCAAATTCTTTTCCAGGATAAAAAGAGCAAGCCAAAGGAACAAAAGCTAAAATTTAACTGACATGGTAAGCTAAAGTAGATATTGTATAATATATATCCCAATAAAAACGAAAAATCAATTGGATATATCTCTCACCTTTTTCCAATCCCTATTACATTCTCTGAATAAAACATGAAAGAATGATTTTATTAGATTATTGTTAATGGCATATGAATAGGTTAGTTGGCCCATAGCAATAAAGGCATTTCAGACACTTTTATTTAGATATTCATTTTATTATCTTGAAGATGGAATATGTGATGAAAACAAGATGAAATTCAAGATTCAGAAATGGCAGATGGGTGCAGAAAGGAAATCTCTTACCTCTATTTCTTTATTTCAATCAGTTTTTTGGTTGAAAAGAACAATCAAGCCCAATAGGCAGTACTGACTCATAGGACCATAAGGTAAAGTTTATGACCTCAGCATCTTGGAAAGTATGATGGAAGAGAAGATGTGTAGCTCAGGGTTGAACTGTGGGGTCCTTGGTGTTTTCTGAGGTTGGCTGCTAGCATTGATGATATTACCTAGCTTGACAATGCAAGAAAGCAACCAACCTCAGAGAGCTCCGAGGACCCCATAGTCTTCCTCTTCCTCCTCTCAAATTCCACTCTCTTCTAGCACTGATGATGTTACCTACTTTGGGTAATGAAACATCTGCAAGAAGAGATGGTCAGACTAACTTTAGAAATCAAAGATAAGGCTGAGACAGAGTATTATGAAGTAAAATGCATCAATGGCTCAAGTCAAGGAAAAAGAAAGAAAGGGTTGACGCTTTATAGGAATGAAAGCTAAGGTTTTGTAAACTAAAGAGAATGGTATATAATGGACAAATCTGAGATGATACGAATGCATGAGTATAAAAGACGGTTGTAAATATGTAGATAAATGTAGATAAACATCAATATAAATAATATGTAGCTAGCACCATACTAATAACATAAGGGAAAAAGAAAAGTAACTGTTATATGCATTTCTATACTATAGCTTGTATGGCCAAAATGATGGCCAAGAAAGTCACACTGTGTTCAATTGTTTTTAATGTTTATTCAATAAAAAATTATTTTAAAAATCTGCAAGAATGCAACCAACCTCAGAGAGCACCAAGGACCCCACATTTTTTCTCCTCCTCCTCCTCCTCCTCCTCCTCCTCCTCCTCCTCCTCCTCCTCCTCCTCCTCCTCCTCCTCCTCCTCCTCCTCCTCCTCCTCTTCTTCTTCCTTTTCTTTCTCTTCCTCTCCTCCTCCTCCTCTTCCTCTTCCTCCTCCTCCTCCTCCTCCCTGAAAACATCCTCTTTTCTAGTACTGATGATATACCTAGTTTGGGTAATGAAGTGCCCATAAGAGAACAACCAACCTCAGGACCCCACACCTTGGAAAGTTTCAAAAAGATGTAACGTAGGTATGGTAGTTTTAAGCCTGAGAAGTTGGCCTTGTTCATTGCAGAAAGGTACACAATGTCTCCATCAAGGCAATCTCTTCATGATAATGGTGGTGGCAATTGATGATGCTGTCCATGAAGAATTCTTGCCGAAGATACAGAACTGGTCTCACTGAGGTTAAGTAGAAGATTCTGTTTACTGAAAAAGCAGGTTTTTAAAAATAGCTGGTGGCAAAAGGCCAGGGGAGACAAAATGGGACTTCAGCCAGGTCAGTCTGTCCCTGAAAGCCGTTGTTTTAGTACGTGTGAAGATAGAGCTGGCCTACCAAAGGAGGGGAGACAAACGGCCTTCTGTTTCATGTCTCAGTTCTATCACTCAGTGCACAATGGAAACATCTGTTTTAGAGATATGTAAACACCATGTGGTCATTTCATTTCAAATGAAGTGATTTCAAAAATCATTTGAAATCGTTTGAGGCAGACAGTTTGGTCTCATGGAGGAAGGCACCAGGCTGGGAACCAGAAGGTGGTGAGTTCGAGTCCCATGTTAGGCATGAAAACTGGCTGGGTAGCTTTGGGCCACTCACCAAGAGAGAGTGAGTTCTAGTCCCGCCTTAAGAATGAAAGCCAGCTGGGTGGCTTTGGGCTACTCATCAGGAGACTGTGAGGTCAAGTCCTGCCCTAGTCCTGCCTTAGGCATGAAGGCTTGGAAAGAGAAGGTTATTCTTTTGGTGGCACTGGGCAAGATGCAATAATTCATTCATCCATCCATCTCTATTGTCTGTTTATCTGTCTGTCTGTCTCTGTCTGTCTATCTTCTATCTTTCTATCTATCTATCTATCTATCTATCTATCTATCTATCTATCTATCAATCATCTCTCTCTCTCTAACTTTCTCTCTCTCTCAATCCTCTTTTGGGTTGTGGGTTTTTTTGGATCTCCTGCTTCTCCTTAAAAACTCCCATTGCATTTTAATTACTGTACTATTTAATGTATTTTATACTGTATTTTGCTGGGTTTATTTTTCCAAAATTAATGATAGACTATCACAGCACAATCAATTTTTCAGAAAGCAAATGCAAAACAGCTGGGATATCTACAGCAGTTTCACAGACTGGTTAAAGACATCAAATGTAATCCTTTCAGTGACTTTTTATTATTCACTTTTGCAGGCAGAAACCAGAATCTAAGAATGGCTCACCCATTGGCCCATTTCAAAAATTTTCAAGGAAGAGAAATGATATGAATCTAAGAATCTTTTTGTTCTTATAAAGAACAAAAAGAAAGACAGATACAAAGTTCAGAGAGTAATTAGGATTGCAGAAAAAATTTCTACCAACCTGCCTTCAGTCAAGGACCTGTATACTGCACGAGTCAAAAAGAGGGCTGTGAAAATATCTACAGATCCTTCACATCCCAGACATAAATTGTTTCAACTCAACTCCTACCTTCGAAGCAATGCTATAGAGCACTGCACACCAAAACAACCAGACACAAGGACATTTTTTTCCTGAACGCCATCACTCTGCTAAACAAATAATTCCCACAACACTGTCCCACTATTTACAAAGTCTGCACTACTATTACTATTAATCTTCTCATCACTCCTTATCACCCATCCCCTCCCACTTGTGACTGTAGGACTGTAACTTTGTCGCTTGTATCCTTACGATTTATATGGACTGTTTCCTAGTATGATTTAATTGCTTATTGTATCCTATGACTATTATTAAGAGTTGTACCTTATGATTCTTGACTCTTGATGAATGTATCTTTTCATTTATGTACACTGAGAACATTTGCACCAAGACAAATTCCTTGTGAGTCCAATCACACTTGGCCAATAAAGAATTCGGTTCAGTTCAGGATTCAGACATTAGAGCAATTCAGTAAAAGAAGAAAGGAAATAATCCACCAACTACAATGTGATACACTACAACAGTAACTAAATTTGCTAACTTTTTCATTCTTCCTGGTCTTGATCTGAAGATGCTAACATTCAACATTGCATAACAAATAATTATTTGTGGGGGAGGAACCTCTTCTGAACAGCTGGCCATCTCCTGAATGAATAACCAGGCTTTAAAACTCCACGCAACACAACGAGGACACCCCAAAAAGTCACGAGAAGGTCACTTGTGGCATTTCTTCTGCTGCATATTGGATTCTCTTCCCTTCCCCCTTTCGCATCCCTTTCTTCTTTTATCTCCTGTGCTAAAACTTACAGTCCTGTTTGGATGGTTGGTTGACACAGCCGTCAAAGGAAGACAACCCTTGTTTATTAGCCATGAATATCCTTCCTGTAATTAACCTCCTTTTCTTGGGCTGCTCATAAACAGAAGTTCCATTTTGGTTATTGTGAAGGCAGATGAGTCACTGGAGGAGAACGCTTACCTCCAGCCAGAATTTAACCATCTTTTGTCTGAGATATTAGTCACCAGCACCTAGAAGATGAAAAGAAAGAAGATTTGGGTCTTCCCCCCCCCCCTCCAGATTCCCCCTCCTCTCCCTACCAGCCTGTCCTTTTCAAGTCTTTTGGGTGCTAGGGAACAGTCTCAAAGTGGTGAGAAAGCGAAAAACCTACAAATTCTTTCGCCTCTCCCCTCCCCCTCCCCCAATTTCCATTAGAAATGCCATGTATGATCACTGAATCATAACCGGGGATTCGCAGCTCCAATCAGCATATGGGGAGTCTGAACAGCTGAATAAGCAGGCGGTGGGTTTTTTGTAGGGCACCGGGAGACAATGGCCAAAAATTTGTTTTTCACATTCTGCAAGCATTCAAAGGAGGCTGAATTACAAAACCTTCTTTTATCTAGAACTTCCAGGGAAGGGGGAAGCCCAAGCCAGGGTTGGAAGCCAGGGGAGAAAAATTAATATTGGACAAGTACAAAATAAAACAAAAAAACAAAAAACTGGACAGTTTCTGAAGAGGAGATTTCCTGCAGGCAGAAAGGTACCATTTGCTGAAATATATATATATATTGCAGAAATAAAACTCAGAAATCAACAGCTGGGTGATTACAGGGTTCAGACGCGTTCATTCATCATTGGGTTGGGAGGACACTTGGAAATTGTGTAATGCAAGTCACTATGCAGTTATCAAGTCAACAATGAATCTTGAAATGCTCAGGATGGTCAAACTTGATTTAGAACTGAGGAAACCTTGATGCTCTCTGAGCTTGGTTATTTTCTTGCAGATCGTTCATGACCCAAACTAGGTAACTTCTCTGTTAACTGCACACTGATGATGTTATCTAGTCTGGGTCATGAAACATCTGCAAGAAAACAACCAAGCTCAGAGAACACCAAGGACACCTCATTTCAACCTGGAACTACAAATACTCTCCTTTATCGGTTTAGTATTATCAAAAAATTCTAGAGATGCTCTCAGTCTTAATAACTGCCCAGATTCTTTCAAATCCATTGCCTAGAATGTCACCAGGTTGGTGAGACAAGGAACCATCCCTATATTGCTTCTGAACTTCATCAATCTACTGGTTGGCCATGCATTGCAAATGTTGACCTAGAAGGGCCACCAACCTAATCCAGAAAGATTCTTCTTATAAATATGTCTTATAAATATATTGGAATATAGCTATCAGGACCAGGGGAGACATGATAGCAGTGTTACAATATTTGAGGGGCTGCCACAGACAGGAGGGGAGGTCAAGCCATTTTCCAAAGCACCTGAAGGCCAGACAAAGAATTATGGATGGAAACTGAACAATGAGAGATTCAACCTGGAAATAAGGAAAAAAATTCTGACAGGGAGAGCAATCAACCCATGGAACAGAAGTTGTCTTCGGAAGTTGTGGGAGCTTCATCACTGGAGGCTTTCAAGAAGAGACTAGACTGCCATCTGACAGAAATGGTGTAGGGTATCCTGCTTGGGTGGGGTGTGTGTGTGTGTGTGTTGGACTAGATGACCTCCAAGGTTCCTTCCAACTCTGTTAATTTGTTAATCTTCTGAAGTCCTAATTTCTTAAACCAATCCAAGTGACATTGCAACAATATTTTATCCAAATCCTCTGTAATCCATCTCTTTTTAATGTTTACAATTTACTCCCCTGTCAATGACATGAGTAAACTATAAAAATCTTGGGAGTTCATCTCTTTTGGAAGAAGCCTGGTTTATTTGTTCTCTTCTGGTGGGAGGGAAGTGGCCAATGAATTCTGGGACTCTACCACTTTAGTTTCTCAATATAGAGCTTCATATTTATAGTCGCCGAAGATGGATAGCATACTGACACATTAAAGAAACATGGGCAAGACATCTAGGACTGAGAAGAAACCACAATTATAAGCTTGCAACCAAGTTTCTGGTCAGCATTAAGAGAAACGCCACAGGACTTCTAGTATCTGCATCTTGAGCCAAAGATCTGTCTGTCTAGGCCACAAGGCAGGTTCATCTAACATCCAGCTCTTAATGTCATGACATGGAAAGAATAAAAACCAGATCATGTGTCGGCGTGGACATTAGAAACATTTACCCTAAGCCACAACTACTCAGATATAAAACTCCAAACAGGGCTGTAGGTATTACTGTTTCCCAGCCAAACCTCTCCCTTAGGGTGTGTTGTATGACGGAAATGGGCTGTCATATCTTAGAGGTCTTTGGGGTCAGAAATAAACAACAGTTGACTCAAATGCAAAATACTGGAGTGGGATGTGAAGAATTCTTCTGAGCCAGTAATTCTCAACCTTGGCCATATGAAGAAGTATGGACTTCAACTCCCAGAATTCCCCAGCAAGCCAGCCATCTGTAGAGGTGTAAAATGGATGGAAACTAATCAGAGGTGGTATATTCAGCAGGTTCTGACCAGTTCTGGAGAACCAGTAGTAGAAATTTTGAGTAGGTTGGAGAACCGGCAAATCATACCTCTGACTGGCCCAACCAACCCCATCTATTCTCCGCCTCCAGAATCCCCTACTGATAGGCTGGGTCTTCTTTGGTTGCCCTGCACAGGAGAACGGAGCTGGAAAGCAGGTTAGTGGGGTGGGGAGGGAATGGGGATTTTGCAGTAACCTTCCTCTGCCATGCCCACCAAGCCATGCCCACAGAACTGGTAGTAAAATTTTTTGAATCCCATCACTGAAACTAATCAAGGAGAGAAGCAACCTGGAGTTAAGGAGAAACTTTTTGACAGTGAGGACAACTAACCAATGGAACGGCTTGCCATCAGAAGTTGTAGGTGTCTCATCACTGGAGGTTTTTAAGAAGAGACTGGACAGCCACTTGTCTGAAGTGTTACAGGGTCTTCGGCTTGAGCAGGGGGTTGGACTAGAAGACCTCCAAGGTCCCTTCTAGCCCTATTCTGATTGATTGAGTTGAAGTCCACACACCTTCAAGTTGCCAAGGTTGAGGAACACTGCTCTAATCATTCTCCCCGAGTCCCTTAAACTGGTTGAATACACTTAATCCCTTGCTCAGGGATTAAGGTCTCTGTTGAAAGAAATGCAAATAACTGGTGCAGTTAAAATCCTCCATGCAATGAAAGAGGAGAGAAAGAAGAGGAGAAGATATCTTTCCACGAAGGCAACAAAATGAGCCAGTCTTGGAAGGCCGCCATTCTCTGGAAATAAGGATAAATTTTCTGATGGTGAGAACAATCAACCAATGGAACGGCTTGCCTTCAGATGTTGTGGGAGTGTCATCACTGGAGACTTTCAAGAAGAGACTAGGCTGCTATTTGTCAGAAATGGTGCAGGGTCTCCCACTTGGGCGGGGATGGGTGGGGGTTGGACATCCCTTCCAACTCTGATTATCTGTATAGCATTCAGGTTTTCGGTCTCTGTTGTCCTCCAGCCCAGATGTAGCATCGCTGTGTCCTCCCTGGTTTTGTTCCTTCAACAACCAGGAAGGGGTTGTTGTTTCTCCTGCTTTCTGTTCATTTATGCTACTATTTCTGCCTCTGATCTGCAGCCTAAATGAAGTGTCAAATTGCATCATTCAATACGAGCTCCCAATCCTTCCAAATGTTTCAGTTGTTTAGATCAGGAAGTTGCAGAATGCCGGAAAGAAAAATGCAGTTTTCCTTTGTGTGTTTTCTTGAAAGCACACACCTGGTTCAACTGTATTTAAACAAAAAACAAAAAACAACCCAGAGCTTTAGAGAAAGGAGTTTTCTATTTATAGGACCAAATGCACAAGTCAAGAAAAAGCTTGTGTACACACATAATGTGCTCACTGGAGCTATTAGAGTAGATACTTAACACTGAAAATTGAAGCACTGCAATTGTGATACACACACACACACATACACACATGCACACATATATATGCATACACACATATATATACATATATGCATACATACATACATGCATGCATGCATACATACAAACTTAATTGGGTGTTTCTTTCATATTTCAGTTTTTGTGAGTTGCTAGACTAACACCCACTTCTTTACCCGACCTGCATTTTGGACCAGCAACGATGCAATTAAGAACATCCCTTGAACCAAATACATCTTATGTTTTTATACTTGGAAGTAAAACCACTCTTCTATTTTTCAGCAGAATTGGCCTCCTAGTTAAGGTATCTCTGTTGTTCCTCTTGTGACACTCAGCTTTTTTTTACCAAAGTTAAAAGTCTTTCGGAGTAAGAACCTTGAGTTGTGGGAGATCTCACCCCATCTTCCTTCAGCCTTTTGTTTCTGTGGTTGACTTAATTACAGCCCAACAGCCCCTCATTATGTCAACAAGTTGTGAAGTCCTCCTGGCTCAAATCTCCCACCGTGCCTTCTTTCTTCCTTAGAGGTGTTTTGAGGGAAATCTCTCTTTCTCTGTGTGTGTGTGTGTGTGTTTTCTTTCCTTACGTTGAGAAAACAAAACGCAGCTGTTGCAAAGTTGCTTAAAAGGGCAAATGGGTCCTTCTGTCTCAGGTCAAGATTTGCAAGCATGGGAGATTTGTGTGAAGACAATGGGGGAAGAGTGCCCCTCTTCTCTCCCCCCTCTCTTGATCCCCCCAACCTGGTTTCCCAGCTGTATTTCTAATATACATAGAATACAAAGAAGAAGAAGAAGAAGAAGAAGAAGAAGAAGAAGAAGAGAGAGGAGGAGGAGGAGGAGGAGGAGGAGGAGGAGGAGGAGGAGGAGGAGGAGGAGGACCACACCTTCTTGATGGCAAAGTCATCAAGCCAGTCTCTTTTCATCTTCCTTGCCTACCAAGCCACTTTCTTAAACTTCTGTCTTATGTATGCCTCAGTGGTTAGCTTAGAAATGTGCCAGACGACAAAAGGGAATGCTGACAACAGCGGCTGTTTATAAGCCTCATTCATCACCTTTAGTGGACCCCTCCAGAAAAGGTATCAGATAAATAAATAAATAAAATGGGGCCCCAGAGCTTTGGTGCAGAGGTGCCTCGGTAAATAGCTTCACCATTTACGAGATGGACCAAATAACAAAAAGACCGTTTGTGGATCATTGGTCTTGGGATTTCAACTTCTCTGAAGGACAAAAACAGATGTTACTGACAATTGGCCACCCCAATAAAAACTCTTCTATATATATTTATAAGGAGCACTAAGGAGGTGATAAGCCACCCGGGAAAGCCAAGGGAAATATCAAATCATAAAAAAGCTATAAAAGTTAGAATATTTTGGACATGGGATGCAGAAAAATACACCATACTTCACTTTATCCTACATGGAAAGTTTGTGGCAAACGAGGTCCAGGCAAAAGAAGAACATCATGGCTTCAAAATCTAAGGGACTGGTTTGGATAAAACTCAACAGCATTTTTTCATTCAGCTGTCGATCAAAATAGCATCGCCAACAGAAGAAGAAGAAGAAGGAGAAGGAGAAGGAGAAGGAGAAGGAGAAGGAGAAGGAGAAGGAGGAGAAGGAGAAGGAGAAGGAGAAGGAGAAGGAGGAGAAGAAGAAGGAGAAGGAGAAGGAGGAGGAGGAGGAGGAGGAGGAGGAGGAGGAGGAGGAGGAGAAGGAGAAGAAGAAGAAGAAGAAGAAGAAGAAGAAGAAGAAGAAGAAGAAGAAGAAGAAGAAGAAGAAGAAGAAGAAGAAGAAGAAGAAGAAGACAATGATAAGGAGCACACCTTCTTGATGACAAGGTCCAAAAGATCCAAAAGTCTTTTTTCTTGGGCTTAAAGGAATGCATATTGATGACTTGACTCAAATCAGAGAGAAAGAGTCAGGTGCTTTTAAAAAAATAAACTTATCCAAATGGTCAATGGTTGTTGGTTTTTTTTTTTTTTCAGAAATGTGGAGAAAACTGAGGGTTTTTTTTTTTTAAAATAACCCTTGCCTTTAGATTAGGAGTTTTTTTTTTTTTGAAATTGGTTTATTTTTCACACCCACGGTTTATCTGGACTTGTTCAAGGTTTGTTTTGAGTCAGGCACAGATAAATTTCAACTCTTCCTGCCACCCCACACCAAAACATATCCAAGATGCCTCCTCCCTCTTCCTTTCTTTGCCCGGGTTTCAACATCACCTCATCAAACTGAAATTTGATAACGTCCTAGTTAATAAGACCATGTTTTTGCTATGAAACTGGCCCATTTGTACAAGAGAAGCTAATGCATACTTTGCTTTGAACCTAAAACAGATTTTGATACAACCCACTAACTTAAATCTATCCCATCGGCTAAATAGATTGAGCCACCAAGGCAGATGGTTAAATCCAGATGGTTTCAGACTTGGGTTCCATAGATTGATTTTGAGCACATCTTGCTTTGATTCCATAGAAAGTGCCATGATCCAGAATTATGAATTGTTCTCCAGAATCTGTTCTCCAAAATCCAAAACTGTTCTGCAAGCCCTCACCATTGCCATTGAATAAGATCTCCAGCAAGTTGATCTAGACTCCTAATGACTCCACAATAATGTCCACGTTGTTTTCTTGGCAATATTATGGAACAGTTTTTTCCCTATTGTTTTATTCTCACACTATTTTTGGAGGAAATATATATGTATTCATGATTACCTGTATTGAAACCGATTTTTCTGATTTTTTTTTTAAAAAAACTTCCTAATCCAAGCTATAATCCTAGGATTTCCTAGTGGTCTCCTGTTTAACCTTTCCAGGTTCACCTAAGGTCAGCTAGGTGCTGCCACCTTCTGGGTTAACAATGCTATACCCTTTTCTACAATTTACGGTACTGAAGTGAGATGAGAAAGAAGCAGATAACTTGTGGGATTCACTGACTTGTCCTGGAATCTGGCCAAGAAAAGAACAGAGAAAAATACTCTTTAGGTATTGTGAAATTCCATTTCCCCAAAGTCCTACTCAAATAGATGGGTGTCATATGTTACCCAACACTGTATGCAAAGCCATTGCTTCCCAAAACTTGAAATAAATGATGCCATGTTAGATAGCATATTGATACTTCTGGGGGCATAAATTGACATGACTTAAGAGTTACGCTACTCTTTTCTTATAGATCTGGTCTGATTTTCTCAACTAGAATTTTAATGTGTGCAAATCCCATTGCAAAACAATGCCATCCACAACACTTCAAGTGATGTACAGGTTTCAATTTAGCAATCAAACAGAAGTTGCAGTTCTCTGAAGCATCAAAGTGGCAGTTTTGATGCATCAACATGCTTATTTTTACACTGTACTAATCTTAGAGAAAATGCACACGTACATGTAGATACAGAATGCAGAATAAGAGAGTTGGAAGAGACCTTGGAGCTAATCCAATGTCCCATTTGAGGAGAAGACCCTACAATTGGATACGTGACCATCTGATCTCTCTGACAGTTATGATCGTTGTGATTAATTAAATTTTGATCATCGTGAGGAATTAAATTTAAGAGCTTAGAAAAGCCACTGGTTCATCTGGAAGCAGAATGCAATGTTCTACGGGCAATACCAGAGGTGTTCAGCAAGTTCTGACCAGTTCTGGAGAACCGGTAGCAGAAATTTTGAGTAGTTCAGAGAACCAGCAAATCCCACCTCTGATTGGCCCCACCTCCATCTATTCTCTGCCTCCCGAGTCCCAGCTGATCGGCTGGGTCTTCTTTGGCTGCCCTGCACAGGAGAACAGAGCTGGAAAGCAGGTTAGTGGGGTGGGGAGGGAGGTTAGTGGGGTGGGGAGGGACTGGTGATTTTGCAATAACCTTCCTCTGCCACACCCACCAAGCCAAGCCACCCCCAACAAGACACACCCACAGAACTGGTAGTAAAATATTTTGAATCCCACCACTGGGCAACACACAACTATAATAAACACAAGACCACCTTTCCCCCCAAGGGGAAATCCATGAGAAATACATAGTTCCTTCTAACTTTCCAGATTATTTCTTCAACAATCCTTATGGGAATATTAAGTGAGGGGAAAAGACTGGGTCAAATGACTAAATAAACATACAGATTCGATGCACTTTTAAACACAGGTCTATTTCGATCATTCTGTATCACCGCAAGAAACACGAAACACATTATCTAAGAAACGTTGGACCAGTTATTAGTTTAACTTCAGTTCCTTGTGTAAAGGAGGTGGAGGAAACCGGTCGACTTCTTGGCATTTCCCTCCATGAAAACAAACAAATGAAAATGTTGATATGCCCTTATAAACAATATGAATTGAATGAAATCCAACCTGCACATACCAAATTTATTAGGCATTCCTAGCACAGAGGCTACCAGTTCAATTACAAACAAGATTGAATTGCACTGTTTGTGCAAACTCTACTACAACCTACTGGAAAAAGCAATGGAATGCTTATGATGTTTAGGATTAACTTAGTATGGAGATTTCTTTTTATATCTGTCTTTTTAAAAAAAACAAAAACAAATCCTTAATAAAAGAAATATCCTGCCTATAAGGATATCATAAACTGTATTCCTGTAGTAGCCTGTCAGATTGGATTTTGTTTTCAGGAAGCAATATATGATACTGAATCAATTTGCAGTATTCATTGGTAAAACTAGGACTTTATGTCTAGGTTAGTGAAGAGAAGGACTAAGGGAGACATGATAGCAGTGCTCCAATATTTGAGGAGCTGCCACAGAGAGGAGGAAGTGGTCAAGCTATTTTCCAAAGCACCACAAAGCCAGACAAGGAATAATGGATGGAAACTGAACAAGGAGAGATTCAACCTGGAAATAAGGAGAAATTTTCTGACACTGAGATCAATCAACCCATGGAACAAAAGTTTCCTTCAGAAGTTGTGGGAGCTTCATCACTGGAGGCTTTTAAGAAGAGACTGGACTCCCACCTGTCAGAAATGGTATAGAGTCTCCTGCTTGGGCAGGGGGTTGGACTAGATGACCTACAAGGTCCCTTCCAACTCTGTTAATCTGTAATCTGAATACATAGAGAATCAGTTTTTTTAAAAAAAAGTTTGGAGTACCTGGACAGTCTTCAGGATTTCAAAAGTCTTGGGGAAACATGCCTAATCTTAACCCCACAACATTTTGATTATTTCTAGGACAGTGTGGAATTGTCACGAATTGAAATTGTGTTGCTAAAACATATTGTTCTCTAGCTATGTTGGACTATCTAGGGAGCTACCAACTACCTAGATAGTATGGCTTTGGCCATGCTGAGTGGCTGATTATGCAAACTGAAATCCAACAGGTGGTTTCAGATTGAGAAAAATTGCTTTGTAAATATTTATGTGTACTGTAAATATTCATTGTTTCATCGACTAAGGTCGCTAAGTTGGTATCTGATATCATGTCTCCAATGTTATCTGGAGTTCTAAGTTGTAATCTTGACTCAATTGAGTGAACTCCATCCATGAAAACAGATTTTGGGTTAGCAAGTCATTTTTTAAAAATGCTAAAATCCTTACATTGGAAAAAATGAGCACTGTGATGGTTGAAAATAGCTTTTTCTATAATAAGAGTTGAAGGGATCTTAGAAATCTTCTAGTCCAACTCCCTGCTCAAGCAGGAAATTCTGTAGCATGGTGGACAAAGGTTTCTACAATCTCCTTTAAAGTGGGACAAAGAGCAGATCCGTTCTTGAAGTTAGCCATTGTGGCACATCCCTGCCTTGATCTAACACTCTTATCCAGGGACTCTGAGCTCCTTTTTTTGGCTTGTGGTCATTTTGGAATGTTACATTGAACTAGGGAATGGCTTGATGGCTCTTTCCAACAACTGGTTGTTGTTGTTGTTGCTAATTGCAAAATCATGTCCAACCCATCGTGACCCCATGGACAATGTTCCTCCAGGCCTTCCTGTCCTCCACCATCCTCCAGAGTCCATTTAAGCTCACACCTACAGCTTCAGTGACTCCATCCAGCCACCTCCTTCTCTGCCATCCCCTTCTTCTTTTACCCTCAATCTTTCCCAGCATTAGGTTCTTCTCCAGGGAGTCCTTCTTTCTCATTAGATGGCCCAAGTCTTTGAGTTTCATCTTCAGGATCTGGCCTTCTAAAGATCAATCAGGGTTCAACAATTAGATTCTATGAATATAACATGGAGACAAAAACAGTGGTTGAAAGATAAACCTGGTTAGATTAGCAAAACATCCCAAGGTATGGAAATAACAGAATAACAGCATAACAGAATTTGAAGGGACCTTGAAGGTCTTCTAGTCCAACCTCTTGCCCAAGCAGGAAACCTTACACCATTTCAGACAAATGGTTGTCCAAAATCTCCAGTGTTTTTTGGAGGCAAGCTGTTCCACTGATGAATTGTTCTCACTGGCAGGAAATTTCTCCTTGTTCTAGGTCAGTAGTAGGGAACCTTGGCTCTTTTATCACTGATGGACTTCAACTCCCAGAATTCCTGAGTGAGCCATAAAAGTTTCCCCATCCCTGGCCTAGTGGTTTTTCAGTTGTGAGGGAAATCAATTTTTGACTTGAATGGGACTGTTTAATATACAAATGTAGGACATATAAAGAATATTGATCATTCAAGTCAAAAATTAGGACATTTGTACATTGAACAATCCCATTCAAATCAAAAATTGATTTCCCTCACAACTGAAAAACCAGTAGGCCAGGGATGGGGAACTTTTTATAGCTCATTCAGGAATTCTGGGAGTTGAAGTCCATAAGTGATAAAAGAGCCAAGGTTCCCTACCACTGTTCTAGGTTGCTTCTCTCCTTGATTAGTTTCCATCCAATGCTTTGACTCCCTCTTTTTTCATGGCAACCCCTTAGATATTAGAAGACTGCTATCATGTCATCTCTACTCCTTCTTTTCTCTGGATGAGCAATTGTTCCTGCAATTGTTCTTCGCAGTTGGATCAAGGTTCATGGGAGAAAGTGCACATCCAAACACCCTTCCACCCTTCTCAAATCTTTCCTGTCTTTTTCAGTTGAACCTTATGGTTAAAAAAACGGTTCAGGAATGGCTTTGGTTGACTGACCTATTAAGTCAAAGCCAAGGTCCTGTTTGCTAGTGATTTCTGTAGAGTTCAGGGATGACCTTCCTTTTGAAAATGCCGCACCTGACTATTTTGTCAGGGCAACTCCTGGGAAGTGTTTTCATTTCCGCCACTTGGTCTCTCTTGAAAGATAACTAGACATTCAGGTAACCGCTTAAATGGAACTCTTGGTGTCAGGTTACCAACTTTTCTCTTTGTTTAATGTCCCCAGGGCAAAGAGCAACTGTTAATGACATACTTACCGGAAAGAAGGTTAAGTCAGTTGACACTTCCACACTTAACTTTATCCTGATTCAATATGCTAAAGCCAGTTAAATTTTTGCAGTTGTAAAGGCTTGTGATCCAATCAAGTTGAGTTATTTAAGGATTTAAAAAGGACAAATTGTTTTGAGCATTCAGACCCTCCAAGCTGAATAAACACCTGGATATTTCTAACAATCTTCATCTTTGGAGACATAAAAGTACATCACTCTTTCCCCAAGCCAAGCCTTGGATGGAGATTCCATGAAAACAAACTAGAATTTCTCTCCGGTGGTATTTTTAAATCTTATAAAAGAAGAATCTTGTAAAATGCAAGGATATCAATCCTGCTGACCATTTAGATTTTGTCCCCAATGAATAGAAATGGCACAATGGCATGGCTGTAGGAAAGAGAGGGAGATTTAGCCCATATCAATAGAAGCACAGGTTTCAAATCATAGCTACAAATCTTACTTTTATTCCTCATGGATCACATTCACTTTTTTTAAAGAAGGTGATCGATCAATAGATCTAGCCAGCAGAAATGAGCCTTTGTCTAAAACCCCAAATTCAACAAAGTCCAAAGGTTCGCATGAGGAAGATTAAACTTTTATTGGTTGCCACTTATATCCTGAACCATGAATAAATCTTCTAAAGATAAAGGTGTTCCCTGCCATATGCATCTGACTCTAGGGCACGATGCTCATCTCCATTTCTTAGCTGAGGGAGCCAGCATTGTCCGAAGACATCTTGCATGGTTATGTGGCCAGCGTGGCTACTTGCCAAAGGTGCATGGAACACTGTTAATTTCCCACCAAATTGGTATCTATTTAGCTACTCAAATTTGCATGGACATGTGATGCAACACCCAGAAAAATACGGCATACTTCACTTAATCCTCCAAGGAAAGATTGAAGGAAAATGAGTACCAGACAGAAGAAGAACATCATGGGTTCAAAATAGAAGAAAAAGGAGAAGGAGAAGGAGGAGGAGGGGGGGGGAGGAGGAGGAGGAGGAGGAGGAGGAGGAGGAGGAGAAGGAGAAGAAGAAGAAGAAGAAGAAGAAGAAGAAGAAGAAGAAGAAGAAGAAGAAGAAGAAGAAGAAGAAGAAGAAGAAGAAGAAGAAGAAGAAGAAGAAGAAGAAGAAGAAGAAGAAGAAGAAATTTGCATGCTTTAGAAGAGATGGGCAGAAGCTGAGGCAAGGACAGGAGCTTACCCCTTGGTATGGCACTCAAGTCTTGAACCAATGCTGTCAGCTTTAAACTCAGTACGTTAGCTGCTGTGCCATCATGCCCCTTAAATCTTTAGGGAGTCCTAAATGCATTGGTCTCCGACACCTGGCTTGCTTAGTAGACATGAATAATCTAACTCTCAGAAGCACTCCAATAATCTGATCTGACAGACTTTCTTGTGACCGCAGAGAAGATATCACATTAATAGAACAACATGTTCTGTCAATGAAAAATGCAACACAGACACCTGGCCTATTTTACCACAATGTTTGCAACTCCTTTTCTTTTTTACATCTAAATGGATGCTTTGGTTATAGGCATACATTCTGGGGCTTTTAAGTTTTTTTTTTTTAATTAATTGGAAAAATAAGAGCAACCATATTCTGGATAATAATTCAGAGCATACAGTCAAAAATATTGTTTGCTGTGCCTCATGGACTTTCAATGTCTCATTTTAAATAGAATTTAAATAAAGTGCAAAAAGCGATGTTTTATGGCATATAAGCGAACTAAAGTGGTACTATTCTTTTTTTCTTGACATTGTTAAATGGTGATTTTAAAAACATTTTATACCACCTTGGTCTCTTGGATGTTTTTCATCAGGAAATGGGAAGGAAAAAAAACCCTAAACTTTCCTGTATTTTAAACTTTGCTCACTGGCAAGTTAACTTTCTAAGATTCTTGTTTTTAGTTATATTATATTAGAATGCCATTCATCTAAAACACCTGGAAGCTAAATGCGGCTGAAATTATTTTGATTTCTATGTAGACTTTTATCCTGACACTTTCCCAGAGATATCATAATAACGTATGATACCGTTTCCCCCAAAAATATAACCTACTCTGAATGTAAGTCCTAGCTTGATTTTTACATGTGTGCCCAATATAAGCCCTAATTAAGATCCCACCCACTGCAGAGTGGATGGGTAAAAATTAAGCTAGTGTGGGGATGGTAGGGGGTGGAGCTGCCCTACTACTTACCTACGGACAGTTGTAGCTATGCCTTGCACACCCCTACACCTGCCTTGCCGGCCCATTTCTTCTGCAGCCAGCAAGGCTGGAAAGGCTTTCCTGAAGGCCTCTGTAGCTGATAACAAAGCTCTGGATCGATCCAGAGTTCTGAGGCCTCCAGGAAAGCTTTGCTGGGTGCAGAAGAAGAAGGCCTCTGATAGCGAAAAGGAGATCTGGGGCGACGCGTGCAAGTGAGGTTAGTCGTCAGTGGATGACATCCCCTGAAAGTAAGACCTGGTATTATATTTTTTAGTGGCCAAAAAAATATAAGACAGGGTCTCATTTTTGGGAAAACACGGGTAGTTTTTTTTAAAAGGTATACAAGTGTCTCAAATCTCTCCCAATTTATTTCACTGAATGTTTCCCAGTGTTATCCACTGAATGTTGATTTGCAAAGCAGCTTTTTTTGAGGTTCTTTTTCTATAGATCTTTTTTTACAAAATTAATAACCGCTAAACTTTCTGCTTCCTTTTGTTTCCCTCAAATAAAAGAGAAACTGTCTACTTCCTTCCAACTTCTCCCCAGTCTAAA
Organism: Bungarus multicinctus; assembly: GCA_023653725.1. NCBI lineage: Eukaryota > Metazoa > Chordata > Lepidosauria > Squamata > Elapidae > Bungarus > Bungarus multicinctus. The sequence goes on along the minus strand of CM042839.1, from coordinate 5,693,964 downwards.
TTTTTAGGGCTACCACATTAGCAGCTACATGCCAGTGGCCAGTCCAGCGCATTTTTTAAAAAATAAATTTAAAATGTATTTTCATAACCTTATTTCTGAACGTGTGGCTTGTCTCACAATATTTAAATCCCTTTGCCTCCCTTTCTGTCTCATTTTTGTTCTTGTGACTTATGACTTATAATTAAAAGGGAGGCAACCCCAAAATTCAGCAGGTTAATGAAAAGAGTTTGCAATTGTGCCCGAGTGAAATAAAATCACAGTGCTGTAGAAAATAAATGTTTGCTAATATTCCTGGTTTTCTTTTCTTTTTTTTAAAAAAAGTCACAGTCTCATATTCACCTAGAAAAGAGACATCCTGAATTTAAGTCACAAAACAACACTGAGGAGAATAATGGCAACATTCTCAAAGTGACCGAGAGTATCTTTACCTATACTTATTTTGGGATCAACCATAAGTTGGGCAGCTGCTATCAGTTCTCCCTGGTTCAGGCAAAACCAGTATATAACTGGTAGCTAATTTTATGGGCGGTTCAATGAACTGGCAAATCCCACCCCGACCCTGCCCACCCCTCCCAGGAATCCCCAGGTGGGCCGTTTTGGATCTCAGGTAAGTAGAGGGCCCGCATGGAAGCTCAGGGAAAATGAAAAATGCACCCATTTCCGGCCTCCAGAGGACCTACGGAGCCGGTGGAGGCCATTTTCGACCTCCTGGAAGCTCAAGGAAAACCTCCAGAGCCCAGGGAGGGGAAAAATGCCCCTCCCCCATGGTGCAGGAGGCCAACTAGGCCACGCCCACCATGGCCCCACCCACCCAGCAACCTGGTTGCTAAAATTTTTGAAGTCTACTCCTGATCATAACTATGCATCTATGTTTGGGTATTATCTGTACAGCACACTCTTCCTGGTGTTGGTGTTTAAGACAGCTTCTTCTGATGTGGTTCTTCCATGATTTTTATCTTGATGAGGTCCAGATCACAACCTCACGGAAATTATCGTTAAGATCCCTCTCCATCTGCAATGTTTAATGTTGACAGATGAGGAATGGGGCAGGATTACGGGTCTTTCTTTCACTATTCAATCAGCTATACAGGTTCATAGATTTCATGGGAGCAGCTTAGAACGGTTTTCTTTTGCTGCTCCTAAAACATTAAAACATTGCAGCAAGTTGTTTTAAACAGACGTGAGGGTACAAAGGTGGCTTTAGTCTCCTTTCTGTTAGCAAAGCCAGAGTTACTAATGTGTAAGTACTTCACTGTTGGAGTAAACCGCTGGTCTTTGAGAGAATAGCTATAAACTCTGCTTGACGCATGATGTGAAACATATAAACTCTTTCCTTGCAAAGGTCTGAAAGACTGCTCAGCAGGGAGCAAACTACTAGTGGTTTTTATCTAAGTGGCTTTTAAGCTGAAGCTCAGCATGGCTCGGGGTATATCAAACCATACCATGCTTTTAGATTTTTTTTCTTTTAAAAAAATACTTTTTTGGTGGGAAGACATTCCCAGGAAACATGCAGCTGCAACCTTTGACATCATATTTAGCTATGAGAAAACTGTCTCCGAGCCCAAGAAATGATCAGCTACGTTGTAATGGCTACACACTGAGCAGGTGTGCTTAGTTAGGTAAAAATACAGGTATTCCTTGACTTACAAGCATCCCTATAGTAATCGTCTGAAATTACGATGATCTTGAAAAAAGGGACTTATGATCAGTCCTCGCACTTAGGACCACCCTAACATTCCCCAGAGTCACATGAGCAAACTTCACACACTGACATATGATGTGCGTGACATGTGATGGCCATGTCTGACAAGACAAGTCAATGGGTGAAGCTGGATTACCTTCTAATGTATGTAATAGATCCCTCATAAGATATATCCCTCTTAAAACATGAAATTGATCCTACCTAAGATATGTAATAGATCCCTCCTAAGATACATAATAGATCCCTCTTAAGACATGTAATTGATCCTACCCAGGATACATAATAGATCCCTCCTGAGATACATAATAGATCCCTCCTGAGATACATAATTGATCCCTTCTGAGATACATAATCTCTCTCTTAAGATATGTAATAGATCCCTCCTAAGATACATAATAGATCCCCTGAGATACATAATAGATCCCCACTGAGATACATAATAGATCCCTCCTGAGATACATAATAAATCACTCGTGAGATATATAATAGATCCCTCCTGAGATACATAATAAATCCCTCATAAGATATGTAATAAATCCTTCATAAGATATGTAATAGATCCCTCCTTAAATACTTAATAGATCCCTCCTAAGATACTTAAGCTCTGCCCAACTGCTCAGCTAAAGTGATTGGTAGGGTACTCGTATTCCTTAGCATGCCTTTCTCGGTTTTTTAGTGTGACATAAATAACCCTGCTTGCAAATTGTATTACAGGGGTCCTTGACTTATGACCACAATGGAGCCCAAATTTTTTGTTGCCAAGTGAGATCATGGTTCAGTGAGTTTTACCTGACTTTTCCTGCCAAGGTTCTTAAGTGAATCTCTGCAGTTGTTAAGTGACTAACACGGTTGTTAAGGGAATCTGGCTTCCCCGTCGACTTTCTTTCTCAGAAGGTCGCAAAAAGGGGATTGCAAGACCCTGGGACACTGCAAATATGAGACAGTTGTCATGTGTATGAGTTTTGCCCACACGACCATGGGGAGGCTGCAATGGTTGTAAGTGTGAAAAAGGGTCATATGTCACATTTTTCAGTGTGCTGTAACTTTGAATGGTCACTAAATGAACTGTTGTAAGTCAAGACTACTTATAGCTGGTTTTCCTTATACATTCATAGACAGTTCCCTATATGTACCTTCCTCTGGCCAAGTCCCATTCGTAGACCAAGCCTATATTTCATTTTCATGACGATTGGTTGAAATAGGCAAACACATCTTGGCTAAAACCCAGGATATAAATATCTGTCCAATCCTTTGATCCCATTTTTTGGATGGGGAGGAGTGATTTATTAGTTTTTAATCAGTGCAAAGCATGTTAGAAGTTCAGACTATTTTGTAACACAGAGAGAGCCAGAAAATTGTACTTTTCTTGCTTGGAAGTTTGCTACTAATCATTAGCAGTCCGATTTTAGGAAGTTTGAAGCACAAGGAAATAAACTCATAGATGGCCAATCTCATTTGCAAGAGTAATATAACTTCACTAAACTTCCTTCCACTGGATGTTCTCCAGATGTTCCAGACCACCATAATTCCAGCTAGTATAGAATTGAAAATACTGGACACACCATGGTGGAGAAAGCAATTTTAGCCCAAGGATTATTTTAACCTTCTGAATCATCCAGATCCAATCTCAATCGATCAAAATAGATCTGGAAAGGATCTTGGAGATCTTCTAGTCCAAGCCCCTGCTTAAGCAAGAGACCCTATACCTTTTCAGACCAATGGTTATCCACTCTCTTCTTAAAAACCTCCAGTATCGGAGCACTCACAATTTCTGGTGGCAAGTTGTTCCACTGATTAATTGTTCTCTCACTGTTGAAATTTTCTCCTTACTTCTAGGTTGCTTCTCTCCTTGATTAGTTCCCATTAATTGTTTCTTGTCCTGCTCTCAAGCGCTTTGGAGAATAGGTTGATCTCCTTTTCTTTGTGGCAGCCCCTCAAATACTGGAAAACTGGTATCATGTCATCCCTAATCTTTCTGTTCTCTAGACTGGTCAAACCCAAATCCTGCAACCGTTCTTCATTTGTTTTAGGCCCGTAATCATCTTAATTGTTCTTCTCTGCCTTAACCCCTTCACCCCAAAACCTGCATTCAACAATACGCCTTTCTGAAAATAATTTCTGGGGCAATAATTGTTACCATAGAGATAACGTTTGATGAAAAGGATCAAAAATATAGGGAACTCTATGCTTGGATGAGACACTTGACTTCAATGCTTGTGTTCAAACAAGGCATGCATGCCAGGAATTTTATTTTATTTTTTTAAATGAAAGACAAAATTAAAACATACCACAATTGAGTCATAACTGACAAGCTATTGTGCACAGGCTGTTAACATAATGCTCCATATATTTATTGTTTGTCATTTTTCTGGCTGCATTGAGAGGCTCATTGAGTTGTAAATCACGCTCTTTAAAAAAAATGCCTCTGGAAATGGAAGCTGTTTTGGGGAGAAAAGAAGAAAAAAAAGAGAAAGGGAAAAAATATGTGACACAGAATCACTATGTAGGGGTTTCTGTTGTGCTACAGACCATAACTATCACATCAAAGATGACACTTGAGAGTTGGCATAATTACAGGTGTTGACTCATGACCTAAGAAGAGAGAAAAAGAGTTTTTTTTTTTTTTTTTAAAAATCTAGCTTGTTACTGCTTTTAAAACTTAAAGCCTCTTTGTTGGGAAATGGTTTATCACAATCTAATATATCTACCTCCTGTTTACTGGCCAGGAAAAGTATAATCTATTCTCAGATTCAGCCCATCTGTGGCTTATTCAATTATTGTTTAATTTTCTCCCCTTTTCAACCAATTAATTAATCTCTTCGAGAGAAAAATAATGGCAAGTTAGAGGGAAAAATAAAACTTTCTGGAAGCAGCTTTTAAGGGTTATCAGAAGAACAAAAACTTCTTGTGACTCAATATATTTTATAAACAATTGCCCTCCAATTAGGTTTTGAAGATTTCAAATGTTCTGGAATGGGCGTTCTGGATTTTTCTCTTGGTTCCTTATTACTGTCCCAATCGAAGCAGTAGGGAAGTAGGGAAATTCTGCAATCAGGTCTACATTCCACTACATAGAAATAAAGCCCTCCTCAATTAGCCAAAATTTGAATTTATAAATAACCCGTCACAATATTAGGCAAAGAGGGAATATTTAGGCCAGAAAAAGATGTTGGGATGATAGAGACATGTGGTGAATTCATGATTTTTTTTTAGCATGTTCATTTTTTGTGTGTGTGACAAATTATTTGTGTTTGTATGCCTTTGTGGTATGGGTATGAGGAATGTGGAGGTGTTACCTTGAATTGTTCTTCAACTCTGTGTTGCCTTTCTAGTTTAGTTGCCTTTCTTTACCCTATACATCCATATTGACTATTTCTGAAATATGCAGCATCTGTCTAATATAATCTCCAACGGAATGATCACACCCTGATCAAATAAAACAATTTTGCAAATATCTCAGAGATTTAATTTTAAAAGCAGCCCCTCTGAGTAAACAAAAGTTGTTCAGCTGAGGGAACACCTCCAGCTCAATTCTCCCCTACGCCGCTCACCCGCCTTAAAATTAGAAGTTCATATTTCATACACGATTCTTTTTACGCAAATCTATTTTCTACCAAGTATGCTTTTTCATAGTTTTCAATGAATTGATGAAATCCAATCAGACGGTCACCTGTGCTTTACTTTTCTTTCCCAGGCTACTGAGAAACGGTTATAAAAGATCTAAAGGTGAATATTCGGTTGAGATATAATCCCACCGTCAGCTTAAGTGCAATCAATACTAACTTGTCATTTTTCCCCCCTTTTTACAATAAGTAAATAAAACTATAGACGGAGTTAGAAGCATACTTTATCATTTGTTCTGGGTTGAAAAATACCTTTTCAACTGTTGTTGTCTTGCTTTAATTATAGACAAGCCCTGGAGCAGGTGCTAAAAATGATTGGGGACACAGACATACTCATATACCAAAAATGTGAGGGGGGGGTTGTGTGTGTAGGTGGGTAGATAGATGATAGACAGACAGATTAAATTGATAGAGTGATAGATAGACAGACAGACAGACAGACAAATGAAAAATAAATGATAGATGATAAGTAGTGTTGGAAGAAATATCTTTCTGGGTTCAGTTCCAAGTGGGGGAAAAGACGCTGGATTCATGGAAGTTGCTTGGAAAGAAGATTTAATGCTGGACAGGATATGCTTCGGAGCTCTTGGGTGAAAAAAGGGCAGAGATGCTGAAAGTTCCTGGGTTTTATGCCCTCTGTAGGGATTTGAATTTGGTCTTGTATTCTGATTGGTTGTCAGACTCCCATGAGGCCATGCAAGGGCAACTCTATAGGCTGTCCTGAGTCCCAGGCTTGGTTGAGTCTTGCTGGATGATGATGTAATGAAAGGGCTTTGGGCTATTCCTATTATGGCTCTACCTGGAAGAGGTAGATCTTTTTATATAAAATAGACTGGCCCAGGCCTTAATGGCCCATTAGCAAAAGTGGGTGGGTGGGGGCTGAGTTTCTGCCTCTCTGAGTTTCTACTTCTCTTTTAGGGGAAATATTCTGCCTTTTTAGTATGTCTTAAAATATTTCCTTTTTCCTAGGAGAGGGGTGGGTTTTAACTTCCAACAGTAGATATAGATGATAGACGATAGATAGATGATATGGATGAATAGATATAGATGGATAGATGGATGGATGGATGGATGGATGGATGGATGGATGGATGGATAGATAGATAGATAGATAGATAGATAGATAGATAGATAGATAGATAGATAGATAGATAGATAGATAGATAGATAGATAGATGATAGATGAAAGATGAATCTACTTTTACCTTGTGGTCACATGAACAAAATTTGGGTATTTGGCCACTGACTCATATTTATGATGATTGCAGTTTCCCAGAGACATCCCATGATCCCCTTTTGCAACCGTCTGACAAGCAAAGTCAACAGGGGAAATCAGATTCACTTAACAACTATGTTGCTCACTTAACAACCACAGTGATTGACTTAAAACTGTGGCCAGAAAGATTGTAAAAATGGGGCAAAACTTACTTAACACCTGTCTCACTTAGCAACAGAAATTTGAGGCTGAATGGTGGTCATAAGTCTACCTGTACTAATGAATTCCAGTGTTTCCTTATAGCATTTTAATCCTCCAACATTGGTGATAATCTCACTGTTATTATTTTGCTGCAACAAATGCAGGAGAAATCAGTTTTGGCTTCTCCGAGGCCCGCTGATTTCTTTTTAACCTTGACACATGTATGTTTTGCTAAACTTCACGAGAGAGCGGGAAAATCCTCAATTCTGTGGGAGAGACACTGGGCCAGACTTTGATCTGTATCCAAATTTTGCAGATGGTCTTTATCTGTATAGGAGCATCCACAGCTCTGAAAACAGGAAAAAAAAAATGTCAGGATGTTTGAAGTTTCCGTTTTTTCCTTGGATAAGATTTTCCCCCCCATCATATTAGGCATAAAAGAAATAAGGTTTAATCTACTTTTACCTTGTGGGTGTTTCAAGGCTCTGGAACTCAGCCGAGTTTCTTTTGCTAATAAAAATATAAGTTTGCTAGAATACTTACGGAGGCTAAAAAAATGACATCTTGACCCAGTTTCCTGTTTCAATATGAGATTATCTGTCAATTCTCTCTCTCTCTCTCTCTCATTGGATAAATGGAAAATTATCTTTATGAATAAATAAAATTTCTCTCTCCTATCTATCTATCTATCTATCTATCTATCTATCTATCTATCTATCTATCTATCTATCTATCTATCCGTTCATCTATCTATCATCTATCTTTATCTATCATATGTATATCTGTTTATCATGTATCTATAAATTATCTATCTATCATCTATATCTATTATTTATCTGTTTCTCTGTCTGTCCGTCTAGATTCTATATAATTTATACAGAATAGATAAACATAGCCACAAGCCAACTCAAATCAGATTTTAAAAATTTTCAAAGTAATCATTTTTGAAATGAAAAATAATGGCAAGTTTTCTTGATACGACTGAGTAAGAACGGACAGCATTCTGATAGACCAGGGCAAAAAGAAAACATGCCAACAAACTTCCAAGAAGTTGTGAAATGTTCCTGAAAAATTCAAAATAATTACCCAGCATACATACTGTAGAACAGTTTGCTAGCCTCATAAAACATGCTTAGCTCCACTCAAAATGTTTCCCAGCGTTCCTCTTACAAAAAAAGCAACAGGATCAGTAGAACCACTTCGGCTTAGTCATTGTCATGACACAATCCCATCACATGCTTGTAAAAGCTATTTTAAACAAGATGTTAGGGCCACATGAAAAAGATTGATTGGACCAGTGCACAATTCAAAACTGAGACTGTCTCTAGCCGCCAAGACCTACCAGAAGGAATTGAAAGAAATGGTCATTTCCAGTTTCCCCTCTCCTATCGAAAATCAAGGGGGGAAAAAATGTGATGCGTGTGTAAATCTTGTGACAGCAGTGTCAAAAATCTTCCATCCATATGGCAGTAAATATTTTAATGATGTCTGAAAGAAAGTCCTTTGTAATTGCTTGGGGGCTCAGCATTAAGCCAGCAACCTGTTTCTAGTTAACCAGTCATTAGGAACATCTAACATACATGCTAAATGGTTTCCTGTTTCTGAGTACTTAAATTTGGCTTTAGTAAAAAGCCAACTTCCTGAACAATTATTTCCTTAAAACAACTGCACTTGGGGGTCTTTTGTTTTTGTTGGTTGGTTGGTTGGTTTGCTGGTAGGGAGGGCTCAGCCACCCACAAGCCCCGAGAAGCCATCATTTCAAGTTGGTGGGCCTGATCCAGCTATGATGGAACGCTTTTGAGTGCTATTGATTTCACCTGGAGAGTTGAAAGACACACTTCAACACCTCTTGTTCAGATCAGTGGGATTTTAAAATGCTTCCCTTTGATTCTTTTCTGGGCAGCTTATTTGTTCAAAAAGTCAGATAAATCAAATCTGTGCTTTTTGTACACAAAACAACATTGAGTAGAATGACCACTGAACATTGAGTTCTTCTTGAAGGGACAGAGAGTATCTTTACCTATACTTCTTTTAGGATCAACCATAACTATGTCTCTGCATTTGTGTATCAGATACACAACAATATAAAACAACAACTGGATGAAAAACTGCTGGTGACCTTCTACCGCTGCACCATAGAGAGTATCTTAACTTACTGCACCTCTCTATGGTTTGCCAATTGCACAGGGGCAGATAGGAAAGCACTCCAGAGGGTTAACGTCATTGCCAAGAAGATCATAGGTTGCCCTCTCCCCTCTTTGGAAGAGCTTTATAGATCCCACTGCCTTAATGAAGCTCAAAACATTCTCAAAGATCCATCTCATCCTGGGAATAGGATAATAAAAACAAGGACAAATAGGCTGAAAAACAGCTTCTATCCCAGGGCAGTAGCTCTGTTGAATTCTACTGTATAGTGCAGTGTTGGTGCAATGTCAGTGATTTTCAGTTCAATGTGTGGAGTGTGAAGGATGTATGTTTGTGTTTATTTTCACGGTCTTGATGTGTACTGAAGACGGTATTTGATTTCCTTGTATGAGGTGCAATGACAATAAAGTAAAGTAAACTAAAACTAATCAACACACCTTTCCTGGCATTGATGCTTAAGACGGTTTCTCCTGATGTGTTTCTTCCATGATTTTCATCTTGGTGAAGTCCAGATCCATATTTTCAAATCATGTTAATTTTTCGCACCTTTCCCTTGCTAACTATGTCCTGAGATACCAGTAATTAGCTAATAGAATAACAGAGTTGGAAGGGACCTTGGAGGTCTTCTAGTCCAACCCCTGCTCAGGCAAGAAACCCTATACCATTTCAAACAAATGGTTGTCCTATCTCTTCTTAAAAGTCTCCAGGGATGGAGTACCCACAACTTCTGGAAGCAGGTTCTTCCACTGGTTAATTGTTCTCACTGTCGGGAAGTTTCTCCTTAATTCCAGGTTGCTTCTCTCTTTGATAAGTTTTCATCCATTGCTGTCTGTCCTGCCTTCAGGTCAGTGGTGGGATTCAATTTTTTTTACTACTGGTTCCGTTGGTGTGGCTTGGTGGGCGTGGCAGGGGAAGGGTACTGCAAAATCCCCCTTCCCTCCCCATCCCACTAACTTGCTTTCCAGCTCCATTCTCCTATGCAGGGCAACCAAAGAAGACAATCAGCTGGGACTCAATGGGAGGCAGAGAATAGATGGGGGCGGGGCCAGTCAGAGGTGGGATTTGCCGGTTTTCCGAACTACTCAAAATTTCTGCTACCAGTTCTCCAGAACTGGTCAGAACCAGCTGAATGCCACCTCTGCTTCAAGTTGCTTTGGAGAATGTGGCAGCCCCTTAGATATTGGAAGACTGCTACCATCTCACCAGTGGTCCTTCTTTTCATTAAACTAGACATACCCAAATGTTCTTTATATGTTTTAGTCTCCAGTCCCTTAATTTGGGCTCAATTGTGGTTGCAACTCAAAGGACCATTTGTACAATTGCTCAACTCAAAAAACATACAAAAATTCCACAACATCTTTACTTTTCAAAGCCATCTTTTCAGGAGAAATATGATCCATTTTTAAGGCAAGGTTGATAGAAAAAAAAATCTATTTTTCGCATTTCGTGACAAAAGGAAACCATGAATTATTAATTTCTGTCATTGTGTTCTTTGAATGAAGGGAATTATAAGTGAATGCTTGGTTAAGTTAATAAAAAAAAATTAACCGGGGGAAAAAAGTATTTTTTTCCATACACATTGATGAAACATTTCCCCAATATAATTTAAGAGGATGACAAACTTTCCCAACCATTTATGAAATTGCAATTGTGATTTGAAAACACTCAAAAGGATTTTGAAAAATAATTTTTATTGAAGATTAAGGGTAAGAAAAGAAATAAAAGAGAGAAGGTGTTTTTTTTTAAAAAAAAGTGAGGTATCTTGTTAATATGCCCCGGTGTCATATTAATGTGTAAGCTTATTTTTTCTCAAAGGTACAATGCTGAAGTATATATATTACTACACCAGATTGTAGTCTTATCCATCTGCTTTCTCTAGTTCCTCCCAAATAAGTCATATGACAGACTGTCAACCTTCTTCCCTTTCAGTTAAACCGTGATGGCAGAAAGCAATTTACCAACAGAAGAGCATATTTATAGTTTAGGATTGAACTATGGGGTGCTTGCTGCTCTCTGAGTTTGCAGATGTTTCATTACCCAACTAGGTAACATCATCAATACTAAAAGGAAATTGGGGTTTGTGCAGAGGAGGAGGAGGAGGACAACCAGGAAGTCTGTCATACTCTCTGAGCTCTCTTGCTTTCTTGCAGGCATTTCATTATCCAACTAGGTAACATCATCAATGCCAGAAGGGAATTGGAGTTTGTGGAGAGGAAGAGGAGAAGGAGGAAGAAGAAAAGGAGGAGAAAAAGGAGAAGGAGGAAGAGGATGAAGAGGAGGAGGAGGAGGAGAAAAAGAAGGAGAAGGAGGAGAATGTTTTCTTGCAGGCATTTCATTACCCAACTAGGTAACATCATCAATGCCAGAAGGGAATTGGGGTTTATGGAGAGGAGGAGGAGGAGGAGGAGGAGGAGGAGGAGGAGGACGACGACTATGAAGTTCTTGATGTTCTCTAATGTTACTTGGGGGTTTTTTTGCAGACGTTTCATTACCCAACTGGGTAACATCCTCAGTACTAGAAGAGAATGGGGTTTCTCAAAGGATGATAGTTAAGTTTTGGTTTATAAGTTTTGCAGTGTAGAGTCAGAAAACAAACAGCGACTTGATGCAACCTGAGAAACTAAGAGCAACCTGAGGAAATGAAATGAGAGGATGTTATCACAGGCAGGAATAAAACACCCTTATGATGTCAATCATAAAGGTTTTGCTACTTTGGGATAGGGCTGGGAGGAGAATAAACAGCAAGCCAGATGAAAATCTGCCTGCTTAAAATGAAATGTCCTTGCTGCTTTAATTGTGGAATACACACAAAAGGCTCTGTTGTGTAGAAATAGGTCAGCTCAGAAGCATTTATTGGGAGCCAGAGGCTTCCAGCTGGCTGCCATCCCTGTTTCTGATAAGCAGTGATTAAGTGAAGTATAAATCTATTTATGATATTAGTTCATCGGGACGCATAGCAATGATGTCATCACCTTGAGTCATAGCCTACATTCTAAAGGACAAATCCTTCATTACTGTTGGATGTACCAAGAATTGTGCATTACTCTGACTCTATGGTTTCTTCCCCAAACCCCAAAAACTTTAACCTTAGACTGTCTACTATTGACTTCACCCCTTTCCTAAGAGGTCTGTAGGGGGCATGCATAAGCGCACCAACGTGCCTACCGTCCTATTGTTTCTTTTTTATTTTTCTTATATGTATCCATGTATTCATAACTATGTTTTACTTATACATATTATCTTGTAAGCAATTGACAAATAAATAAATAAATAAATAAATAAAGTACTGTAAAGGTAAAAGTTTCCTCTGGCCAGTCATGTATGACTCTAGAGTACGATACTCATCTCCATTTCTTGGCCGAGGGAGCCAGCGTTGTCCGAAGACATCTCCGTGGTCATGTGACCAGCATGGCTATATGCCAAAGGCACACAGAATGCTGTTACTTTCCACTGAAGTGGTACTTATTTACCTACTCCCATTTGAATGCTTTCGAACTGCAAAGTGGGCAGGAGCTGAGGCTCACCCGATGCGAGGTGCTCAGGTCTCGAACCAGGCTGTCAGCTTCCCAACTTTCCAGATGACAAGCTCAGTATCTTTAACCACTGTACCTCCCAAACTGATTTGGAAAAAGGTTTAAGATTTGATTTCGTCCCAGGGGTATGCCTCATATATGTTCATTGAAAACCCCATCACTATAAAGTTATGGGGAATTCTGACTCCATTCTACAGTGAGAAACTAAAGTGGAGCTAAGATCCAATGTTTTGTTAATTGGTTGGGAAGAATCCCACGCATGTGAATACTATAATTCCTTCCTGACATCGCCGCTATTTTGTGTTTAAATATATTAGCAATAGTCACTATTGCTCGTAGTTATATTTCAAGGACAATCGATGCTATGTTATTGTCATTAATAAAATGGAGTCAATACACACCAACATTTAATATAAGCCTAATTATGAATGTCTCTTGGCATAAAATATCAGATATTGGAAATGTTGACATTGGAAAGTGCCCTTGGCTAAAGCCCATACATATCAATAATCTATTATGGTTTTCATTTTACAGCAGCAATGCTATTATTTCAAAAGGTCTCAGAAATCAATTTAACATTTGGCATATCTGCATAATAGTGACATCCTAATTTAAAAAATTCAGATTTCAGGAGTACGTAAGACTGATGCTTAATCTCTAATCAATGATAAATGACAGGCAGAAATTATGGCAGGAATCACATTTGAAAATAGACCTTATGGCTTATGCCCAGATTGCATTGTGGCATAAAACGTTGTCCTACGAAAAGTTAGTATATACAGGTAGCCCATGACCTATGACCAAAATTGAGGGCAGAATGCGTCAACGACCCTCTAAAAGGATGAAAATGACCAGCTGTCTGCAAGGAACATGAAACTTCCCATTCCCCACCATCCAGTTAGAACCGAAGAAGCTTCTTGGATGAGCAGCGAAATGTCTTGAAAGAAAAGCAAGCAAGTCTAGTTGCCTCTTGAAAAAAGCACCTTTGGGAAAATCATGACCTGGAGGACTGAGACTCTTGAAGCTGAAACTCAAATACTTTGGCCATCGAATGAGTAAAGAGGACTCCTTGGAAAAGACCCTGATGTTGGGAAAGATGGAGGGCAGAAGATGAGAGGGATAAATAGCCTCATCTACACAATGTACATGGATTTAGGGTGAACTCTGGGAGAGAGTGGAGAATGGGGGGGAGGCAGTTGGTGCGTTGTGGTCTAGGGGTCATGAAGAATCAGACGTGACTTAGCGACTGAAGAGCAATAACAGCACTTCTTGGATTCGCACATATACTACGTCCATAGATTATGACATTCTAGGGTTCTTGGGATAGTATGAAGGCTGATTGCAGCCAAAGAACTGCCAGCTGCAATTTCACATAGTTCGTGTCTATAATAACAACTCCGATTCGAATGGGAATGAAAAGAAATATTGAATATGTCTCCAGCTTACCAACTCATCCCCTTGCCTTCAATAGGATCTTCTTCAGCCTCGAAAAAAGCGACTCAATTAAATGCATGTCAGATGATTATCTGAGCACTTAATTTAATCTCCATTACACATCCCCTCACCCTTCATATTTCAATTAAATATGCTATCGGAGTGTTAACACATCTTTGAACCTGCTATTTCTTCAGTTAATTTCCCACTAAGAGGTGCTGTAGAGTAACAGATGTCATAATTATGCAATTATTAAGCATGCTTTATGCTTATTCTCTGGAGCTTTCGTGGCAGGGCCTGGCAAACGCTGAACAATTAATCAAAGGGCAGTTCAGCTGCTACAGTTCCTGTAATATTACGCCAATCATATTTCATGATTCAAGACTTAGTCCTGCTAGGGGGGAAAAAAAGTTTCATGGTGAAAATTGACACTCCCAAAAGGTGTGGTGTTGTTGTTTTGTATATAGGTGGGCTCAGGTTTAACACTGGCCTCTTCACATGAAAAGGAACCAGTTTGAGAAATCAAAAGAAAAATAATCATGAACATCTGGAGAACCTCAGGTCTGCTAGAGGACAAATTCCCCCCACACAGGCAGCTTCCATAGTTGGTTGCTCTGCTTTGAATTTTTGAGACCTTGAACTGGTCTTTCTCCAAAAAGAACTCATTTATTTTGGGTTCATTTCTTTTTGTCCATCCTTGGAGCAGGGAGTCCATTCCATTCCATTCAGTCCATTCCAACTTTGGGATTGTGTATTCTGTATTTAGTTGGCTGGAGTGAGTCTGTCCAATCGTGTCTCTGTTTTACGTGCTAAGGGTGTCTGAGGAGCCGTTTTACTCCAAAGGGACTAGACTATATATATATATAATACATTTTTATTTTTAGTTTATCAAAATATGAAATACAAAGAGAACTTTAAATAAGTAGAGCCTCAATAGTCTTGTAAGACTTTGTATTTCCTCCTGGAAAACATTTTTATTTCTAATATAAATATTGCATTATAACAACACAATCCTAGTATAAATTAATTTTACTGAATGTACTTAGTGCTACATTGCTACATTGCCAAACACAAATCCTTTGTAAATAGTTTGTGAATTGCCAAATTTTACAGATGGTCATTTTCAGAACTATGCATAAAGTTTGGTGGATTCTCGTTTAAAAATTAAATCCTTGGATTAGTTTCTGGCTTTGAGAAGGCAAACATGAAGAGGCCTTTTCTTGGAGATTCTACAGGGGACATGGATAACATAAAGATGAAGATGGTAGATTGAGATAAAGTACCAATTTATTTAAGGCCAGACCTGGAATACTGCATCCAGTTTTGGTCACCACATTACAAAAAAGATGTTGAAAATTTGGAACAAGTGCAGAGAAAAGCAACTAAGGTGATGAAAGACCTGGAGATTAAAACCTATGAAGAATGGTTGCAGGATTTGTGAATGTCTAGTCTAAAGAAAAGAAGGTCAGGGGTGACATGATAGCAGCATTCCAATATTTGAGGTGCTGCCACAAAGAAAAGGGGGTCAAATTATTCTCCAAAGCCCCAGAAGGGAAGGGAAGAAACAATGGATGGGAAATAATCAAGGGAAGAAGCAATCTGGAATTAAGGAGAAACTTCCTAATAGTGAGGACAATTAACCAGTGAACAGCTTGCCTTCAGAAGTTGTGGGTGTTTTATCACTGGAGGTTTTTAAGAAGAGGCCAGACAGTACATAGTTAGTTTGGGAATGAGAGCTGTCCCCTTAAGGGAATGCTTAATGGGAATTGTAGTTAATGCCTCTTGGGAGATGTAGTTCATATCACATGGTCACATCTGTAATCCTGATTGGTCACTGAGTTGATCTCTGGTGGGCTGAGGGAGTTTTGGACCCCAGCATCGTGCTGGAGTCTTCCTTTTGGTATAACGCTACAGGATGAAGATAACCATCTTTTCATACCATTGAAGCAACTATTGAAGCAAAGATTGGACATTAGATGAACTTCAACATAACTGTGCGTTATACTTTGAGAATACCTGATATAATCCAATAAAATTAACTTTGCATGGTATCCTTTGTAGTGTTGGACTGCTTGTCTCTATTCCACCAGAAATTGGAGACAAGAAACAACCACTTGTCTGAAATGGTATAGGGTCTCTTGTTGAGCAAGGGATTGGACTACAAGACCTCCAAGGTTCCTTCCGACTCTATTCTGAATTGAAAATCTTCTTTCATTGTGTCCCATTCCTCAGCAACAGACAACTGCCTGGGAAGTAATATAATATGATAAAGAAGGGTTTAGAATTACGTTTTATTTCTTCCATAACTGTTAGTTTCCAAACCATCTTAATTCTCTTCCCTCCTTGCCTAGTTTGTTTTAGGATTTCTAAGTTCAAAATTAAACTTATACAATTAATTCTGAACATAAGTCTGCTTCCAAACCATATCTGTGGAACATGCAATGAATTTCTGAGGTTTGATGTGGGAATCTGTGTGTTTGTGTGTGCGTGCATGCACACTAATTTCTAACATATGTACCCCATAGGCATGATTCACACAAATGTCTGGAATTTGGAGGAAATGATGATCCGGCTTAGAAATGTGTAAAGATGTAAGAGACTTGGTAATTTTCACTTCAGATGTTGTCAGCAAGTGACTATTATAAAAACACATTTCACACCAGTTCACTGTTAAAAAAAATTCTTATAACATGCAGTTTCAACAAACTTACACATTTAATGAACTCTATCACCTAAAGGAATATTTCCTCAAAGCTAGTAGTATAATCAGTTACATTAAATCAAAAGATGAAAATGTGTAGGTGTTGTGTATGCTTATTTATTTATTTTTAATAAGTAGGTAACTTCTGAATTAAATGTAGAATGAAGGGACATATCAATTCTTGCAACAAAAGATGTTGGACACCCAATAGATTCCAACCAAATCACTTCTCTTTTTCTTTCTCTTTCTTTCTCCTTCTCCTTCTCTTTCTCTCGCTGTAGAACATTAATCTAGAATCTTTATGCAACATTTCATAAAATTCTTCAGGTAGCATATAATATATTAAAATATATTATGGTGTCCTCCATATTGTATATAGTATGGAATTACACTTTCCTACTTGTAATTTATCAATCAATATATATGGATCTATTTAGCTGGGCATTTCTGGATCAAATCATTCATTAATTAATTAATTAAATATTTAATTCATTCATTCATTCATTGATAAGAGGAGATAGAGTAAGAGAGAAGGCAATAGATATTGTATTTCAAACCGTTCAATTACTGGGTTGGTCCAGCCATTCTAGATCAGGAATCTAAGAAAACATGATTATTGTATTATCTTATTCCTAATCCCTCCACTCACTCTATTCTTTTGTTGCTTATAATTCACTGCACTAGGCCACAGGAACACAAGCTTTTGTCAATCACCTCCCAGAGGTTTGCAGTAGAAATATAGTTAATTCAGCTCAGCAACAAAACACAATTATGTAATCTATTTGTATGTACCTTTATAGCCATGATCAGTTGAATACTATTTCTTCATTGCAAGACTGAATCATAGGCAGAAGTGATGGGAAAACAGCCAAAGATCCAACACATTCAAATTTACAACTTTATGGATTCTAAATTTTGATTTTGGCTTATAGACATTACATCGATGAGAGTAAAACTGTGAAAATTGAATTGCAGAATTGAAACAACTTTCCAAGCCAAAGTAAGGATTCAGATCAAATTGCCAAACTGAAGCAGTCAAACTGAAGCAATCAGAAGGATTTCTGCATGGGGATTAAAAAAAAAAGGTTTTACCTCAAAGTGAAAATGTGAAGTAGATTAATGTATCAAATAGAATGAGGGTTAATTTTCATACCTCTCATACATGGATAGTCTGCAAATTCTTCTTTCATACAGTTAAAGCAGATTTATCAAAAGTTAGTCAAAATGAAATGTAACAGACTTGCTTCAATCAAGATTTGTAAGACAGGTTATTTGCTAGTAAAATTACTCTGGCAGGTAATTACACCATCTAAAGAGAAATAAAAAATAATTCTTCTCACATATTTTTGGAAAATGAATGATGCAGTCTCTTCTTAGCTGATCCATACATAAAGCACAAATTTTTCCCCCATTTTTGATGCAAAAAAGGATAGCAGATTTAATTCAGAAGTATTCAGCCATTTGCAAAGGATCTATGTTACTGTTAAATTCACTGCCAAATTAATGAGACTATCTCACACAGTGTTATGAGTTAAAGGAGAGATGTACAAACTCACCAAATATGTTTTCATTTAGCCTTTTAATTAAACTTGCAGTTAATAGAGTACTGTTAAAAAGGAAAAGGAGGCACCGAGGGTGTTAAAAGACATGGAATTAATCTGACAATATTAATAATATTCCATGCAGGGTTGTATTTGTTAAACTCTCGTGTGGGGAAAATCCCACAACATGGAGAAGCAATTAAGAGGGCGAAACAGCTGGGAATGAAATAAATGAGCAGTAAGATTTGAGCATTCATACTTATATATTTAAAGGAGAATGTTTGTAGCTCATTCTGAATGTTTGAAATGAGGGGTCCTTGGTGGTCTCTGAGCTTGGTGGTTTTCTTGCAGATGTTTCATTCCCCAAACTATGTAACATCATCAGTGCTAGTTGCACTGACTAGCACTGATGATGTGACCTGGTTGGGTAATGAAACATCTCAAGAAAACAACCAAGTTCAGAGAGCACCAAGAACTCCTCACTTATATATTTATTTCTATCTCGTTCTGAATGGTAATTCGGATTCCATTTATCATGAGGATTGGCAATGTGGACTCCAGAATTTTGAAAGAGCGTGGCTTCAGCAGATGGATGAACACTTTTTGACTGCGGGAAAATGGTGGGATGGAATGGGAAAATCCAAACCAAGTGTCTTCTTCTGAGCAAATTAGCAGATCCCCCACTGTGGTTTAGGAGATCATACAATTGGGATTCTAAATTTCATGTCCATCATATGAGCGTACAACACATTTACAAGATGAGTAGCCTTTAGGCCAGGTTGTAGGAGCTCCAGAAATTCATTCCAGGATCCTGGATGATAATACTGTTCTACTTTCTGGTAAATTCCAACCTAGCAGGCTTACAGTTCTGATGTTTGGAAAAATGGCGGGAAACCATTTGTGATCGTTGACTAACTGTGTACACTACTCCAGTGTAGCCAGAATGAATCTGGTTTGCTCCTAAGTTTGAAATGTGTGAGTCATCCCCTTTTCTTAAAATAGAAGGATTTTATAGAAACCATAGTGAAACAGAACATAGCTGTGATGACAGAAACTGGATCACTTCCCACATGCGAAGGTACCATTTATGACTCATACGGTCATAAACCAGAGAAGGCCCTTGAGCTCACATTTCTGTGTTTTTCTTCTCCGTGGCATCAACGCTACTTCTGAACACCAACTTAGGAAGCACTGTATGCCTTTTTGTGGCAAGGAAGGAGTAGGCAGGCTTCCAATTTTGCCATCAATCATCTTTAATAGCTTATGCAATTAATGTAATTTTGTTATTGAAGATGCCTTCTCGATGCAGAGGCTTGCTGGAGACAATTATGGTTTCTTTTCAATAATAATAAAGAAGAGATCATGCAATCTTGTGTTGCTTTTTTGAATTTACAGCAATTAGGCCTGGCCATTTATAAAATAGGATAGTTTATAAAATATTCATGGAGGGAGATAGACAATATGACAGCCCTTTGAGATGCAATAGTTAAATATCATCTGAATCAAATACTACAATTTAGGGAAAGGGTTGTGCATTTTCTTTAGAATAAAAGACATACTTGGCAGAAGAAAGTTTGGGTGGTAGCTGCTTCAGGGATTATACCTTCTGAATGTCTTCAACGACCTTCTCTGTAAGGGTGAATCTACTGTCTTAGTTTTTGAAAGTTGAATCGTGGCAACTAGACTAATTTTTCGTTGTTAGTTTGAGATGTTTCACTGTTCATCCAAGTAGACTCATCAATGAGAGCAAGCTAGTTAGGCAGAGAGTCATGGGAATGTACCAACTCCTGCCATACCAACTTCAGGGGATTCCTTCCCAAAATGTGTTGCAATATGTTGGTGTAGATTCTCCGTCATCCAGACAAAGATGTTTGAAGGTTGTCTTAGTTCTTACTCTATCTACTCCTTTTTTACTTAATCCAAGATATAATTCCCTGCCAAGATCCAGTGAACAAACAAACGGTGCTTTCCTGACAGTGAGAACAATCCACCAGTGGAACAGCTTGCCTCCAGAAGTTATGGGTGCTCCATCCCTGGAGGCTTTTAAGAAGATCCACTTGTCTAGAATGGTATAGTGTCTCCTGTTTGAGCAAGGACTCTATCTAATTCTGGTACCAAGGACTCTATCCAACTCTGATACTCTTATGTTCCTTCACACCATAAGAGTTTGGGGAAAGGAGATGAAGCACAGGACAACCAACAGAAGAAGCAGATCCAGGACTTTCTTAAGGAAGATCTTTTTCCTTAATAGGGTGTGAAATGTGAGCGAAGATCAGGGCTCTAGGATGGTAGCTAATTATCTAGAGATGCAAGCAGTTGGGACAATTTTCAGAAGTAGAGTGTAGGAAGACACACACTTACGACCTTGTAGATGCTATGCAGTGACTGTTACAAAACAAAAACATGCTTTAAGCCTGGGAAATGAGGAAGGTATAAAAAGAAGAAGAAAAAAACCCTCAAAACTAATTCCACCCTAACTCCCTGAGTTATAAAAATGAAGACTTTCAAGATTTTGTTACTAGATCAATACAGTATAATTCTGTCCAGCTTGTAAAGTTGGTTTCCTGACCTGGACAACCTTGAAGGACTGACATAGAAGTAATTCTTCCATTGTTATGTAATGCACATGGCCCTTCTCATCATTATTATATAACTAATTATATACAGGCAATCTTCGACTTACAACCTTGTGCTTTGCTTAGCAACAGAAACGCTGGGTGATCGTAAGCCGAGGACAACCTGTATTTGTCTTATCCTACCTTCCTTAAAGTGTTAGGTGATGGTATGAATTTCTCTTCTGGAAAATTTAGTTTATCTCTTTCTTGGAATCAATTTATTCCAATCTATACTGGAAGGTAAATTTACTAACTGATAAACATATAAAACTATCTCTCTCTCTCTCTCTCTCTCTATCTATCTATCTCTATATCGTAGTTAAACATCGTATATATATATATATATATATATATATATATATATATATATATATATATATATATATATATATATATATATATATATATACATACATACATACATACATACATACATACATACATATCCCATGCCAACAAAACCAGCATGTTTTAACGCTGCTGGCTGTTCTGTTTCAAGTTCCCGCTATTTATTTTATTTTATTTTATTTTATTTTATTTTATTTTATTTACTTCTTCTGCCATACAGAAGCAAATGCTGTCAGGCGACATATACATGGCGTTTGAGTCTTCAAAGTGTAGAGCAATTAAAGTCACGCTAAATCTCCTTTGCTCCCCAGAACTCGCAGGATCTAACGGCATTAACTTGACCCAATTAAATGGTTACTCTCTGATGACTGGCTGTCTAGACATCTTAAATATTTGCTCTGTGGTGTCCCCTGCAGTTCATAATTAAAGAGTTACATGAAACCTACAGGATGTTTTACAAGCCAGATCAGAAATTATACAGATTTTGCATGCAATAAATGTATAGACAAGCGCATGAATGCATACACGTGCGCTCAGATTTTGATTATAGGGGTACATATGAATTTGAGTGTCTTTCTTCTGTGTGTTCATGATCTAAGCAATTAAGAAACCAAACATCTAAGGTAGAAAAAAGCACCACAGCCTTTTTTCTGTTTTAAGGCGAAATGATTGTCACAGTGGCTGATACATTTACAATGGATCTAAGGCAGGGATATTAATGATCTGGCATTGATTGGAGACTGAAGACGAAACAAAAGGGAGAATTTAACACAATACTTTCTAGAAACCGCTGCCATGAATTCTAACATGCAGTGATGGACATTAGTTTAGACAGATTTTAGCAGGAGTGGAAAAAGTCTTCAAGAATAGGAGGTTGACAGCAATGGGGTTCTGTTTGCCGCTATGCATGTTGAGTTGAACTGTAGTCTTGAGATTCAAACTGGGATTAAATTAAAATTGGGATATGTGAAATGGAAAAATAAAGATCAAGTCATGATCAAGGGCTCCAACACTGGCGGTTTGTAAGGAGAGTTTGGACCACCATTTGTCTGAAATGTGTCAAAACTCTTCTGGTTGAGCAGGGGGTTGGACTAGAAGACCTCCAAGGTCCCTTCTTTATTCTCCTGATTTTGTCCTGTCTTAAGGAAGAAAATCCTTTGTTTAAAATATATATACATATATAGGTTCATCAGCCAACTATATATAGTTATAGTTACAGAGCATGGCACACCAACTAGAACAACTAGATAGTTTTTCCCCGCATGCCATTGCTCTGTTAAACAACTAATTCCCACAACATTGTCCAACTATTTACTAAGACTTTATTACTATTATTCTTCTCTTCCTTCCTATTACCTATCTCCTTCCACTTATGACTGTAACCTTGTTGCTTGTACCTTTACAATTTATATTGTTTTATTTAGTTTCCTAGCATGATTTGATTGCTTATTTTGTATCCTATGATTATCAATAAGTGTTGTATCTTATGATTCTTGATGAATGTATTTTTATGTATCTTTATGTATCTTATGGTTCTTGATGAATGTATTTTTTTAATGTACACTGAGAGCATATGCACCAAAGACAAATTCCTTGTGTGTCCAATCACACTTGACTAATAAAGAATTCTATTCTAAAATCAAAACAAAAACCCTAAGCAGTCTTTACATGCGCAAATAATTCATTAACTGCCTTCAGTCTTATGTCCTTAATATGAATGTGGATATTTAAATAAATCTGAGTTTGTTGCATGCCTATTACATAATCATTTTTTTAAAAAAATATAGACCACTTGCTCAGCAGAAATTAGATTCACCAGGCTTGAAATGTTGGACCTAGACAACTTAGAACTATGCTTCCTATGGTCTGACTTAAGCTTAGTAAACAAAAATGTCTGCTACATTGTCCTCCCCGTCAATGAATACTTCAGCTTCAACCACAATAGCACACTGGCAAACAATAGATACAAACTCAAAGTAAACCGCTCCAAACTCGATTGCAGAAAATATGACTTCCGCAACAGAGTGGTCAATGCCTGGAACTCACTACCTGACTCTTGTTACATCCTCAAACTCCCAAAACTTCTAACCTTAAACTGTCTACCATGGACCTCCCTCCATTCCTAAGAGGTCTGTAAGGGGTCATGCATAAGTGCACCAGCGTGCCTACCATCCCTGTCCTACTGTTATTCATACTCATTTATTATGTATATACTTATACCAGTTTATACTTATATGTTTACATGTTATGTTAATACTTGTACTTGTTTTCTTATACATGCTTGACAAACTAAACTGACTAACTAACTAAATAAATAAAATAAATGATTGTTCATCAAATTTTGATGGTTTCTGTTCTTTTTCCAAGCTCTTTAAAAATCAGTGTTCTTTCGGGGTGACTTTTTATAGAGAGCTCATTAAGAAAGTTCAGCCTTGACTTACAAAAAATAAAATAAAAACCAGACAAAAATGGACCCGTCTAGAAGTCTACAATGTTTTTCAAATATTTCTCATGTTCCTTCTGGTTGTATCCGAAAGGGGACTTCTGAACTCCACTACCAAAGGTGAGAGAAAATGTGATCCTTCCTGTGGCATAATTAATGTCTGTAATAAGGGTTCCCCTGACACCCTTGGGAAAATAACTCTGGAAGCGCCATCGCCGTTTGAACCGCCATGAAATATTTAGGAGCCATCAATATGCTCCTCCCTTAAAGTGACAATGTCAAATTGGATTTATTGCAGCCCCTAGGCCTTATGGGAAAAGCCCCTATTGAACGATAAGCTGTTCCCTGTTCCTGAAATGCAAATCGGACGCCGCTTTTTATTCCTTGGCAGCTGGACGGATCTGCAAACAATGTCAAACATTCTGGAGTGTGGTGCTACCTCTCTGGATTATGTTGGCGCCATTGTGTTCCTAGGGAGTAGTGCATAGGAAGTGTATACTGTTGGGGTTTTTTTTTTTCAGGTGGACAGATTCTCCACCAGAGCCAACAGTATTAGCTACAAGCAAGCAAAACTCCTTACTGTTCATTAATGTGATCCTATTTAAATATATTTATTACTTTGGGGATTTACAAGAGGCTGTATGCCCAACAGTTATTGGCTGAGAATTCTATTGATTTTGGAGGGGGGAAAATGCTTCTAAGGATAAATAATTCTTCCATTCTCTCTGAAAGAAATCTTCTGTCCTTACCTTCAGTCTTCTAAGTGTAATCTGTTTGAAACGCTGGAAAGCGGTAGTAGAAGAGAGTGTTTGTAGCTCAGGGTTGAACTGTGGGGTCCTTGGTGCTCACTTGATTGTTTGCTTGCTCTTGTTTTATGTACTGTACTAGTGGCTTATCCTGTTAGTGTTGGTGGGAATGGACTTGGTGTTTCCTTGACTGGGCTGCTGTTTACTGTTAAGCTTCTTTGTCTGAGTTGGTAGTTCCATGACTGGGGTTGATTTCTTTCTTGATTGTTGGTCTAATGTTAACCTTGGTGTTAATCTCTGCTCATCTGGGTGTTCAGTACTGCCGAAGAGATGATTTGGTCTTTTTGTTTGCCTCTTTTAAATGGTATGTAGATGTTGTTCATTTCTATGTGCCTGTTGATGGCTGATTTGTCTGAGTGCCAAGTGCAAAAACACTGAAGAATTCCTGAAAGTTTAGCACAAGGCAAACCACTAATATATAAAATGAGAGTAAACTCCACTCCCTTCTAGCACTGATGATGTTACCTAGTTGGGTAATGAAGCATCTGCAAGAAAACAACCAAGTTCAGAGAGCACCAAGGACCCCATAGTTCAGCCCTGAGGTACAAATATTCTTTTCTATTTCTACTTTCCAGAGTTTGAAACAGATTATACTTAGAAGAATGAAGATAAGGACAGAAGATTTCTTTCAGAGAGAATTCTTTCCCCCTTAGAAGAATTTTTTCAGAATCAATAGAATTCTCAGCCAATAATTGTTGAGCCCGCAGACTCTTTATGGACCCAAAATGAAAAATATATTTAAATAGGACTGCATTAATAAAAGGTAAGAAGTTTTGCTTTCTTATAGTTAATATCGTTGGCTCTGGTGGAGAATCTGTTCTTCTCCTCCTCCTCTTCCTTCTCCTCCTCCTCCAACTTCACTCCCTTCTAGCACTGATGATGGGTGCTAGAAAAATATTTATTTTTCTTGGGTGAGAAAATAACCAAGCTCAGAGAGCACCAAGAACCCCACAGACTCCTTCTCCTCCTCTTCCTCTTCCTCCTCCTCTTCCTCCTCCAACTTCACTCCCTTCTAGCACTGATGATGTTACCCAGTTGGGTGAGAAAATAACCAAGCTCAGAGAGCACCAAGAACCCCACAGACTCCTTCTCCTCCTCTTCCTCTTCCTCTTCCTCCTCCTCTTCCTCCTCCAACTTCACTCCCTTCTAGCACTGATGATGTTACCCAGCTGGGCAAGAAAACAACCAAGCTCAGAGAGCACCAAGGACCCTTCTGTCTATTTCATTAATATCAATACTAGGAAGTGAAATGTGCCTGCCTCACAAGGCCTTATTCAGTAGAGGGCAACTTTCCATGTTCCGATAGTTGTATGTCACCTCTTTAAGTGGAAGCAGAAAAAAAATGCCATTGCAGGATTTTAACCAAGAGCGAAATTCTCCCTCCCAAAGGCTTAAACCAAAGGCACCAAATGACATCAGTGGGAGCCTGTAAGCTGTTCCTGTACACTAGTTAAGCCACATGTTTGTATGGGAGAATATATTAGAGCCCATCTGTTTGAACCATATTTAATGTTATAAATTAGGAAAACATCAAAAATGTCAGAAGACAGCAAGCAGCACTTCTCTGTTGTCTTTGAGCTTCATATTTATTAGACTAGTTTGTTATCAAACTATCCTTCCAAACATGAAAAGAACAGCAGGCCTTCTGGAGAGCCAGATGGCCGGGATGGTTTTGAAACAGATTCTGGAAGGGTTGAAGAGTATACATATTTCACCAACATCATCCCTTCCTTTTTTAAAAAAAGAAAAAGAATGGGGGAGGGGTGAGATGTAGTTGAATTCCCAGAAGAACTAATCTTTTGTGTGTGCATACCCAGAAATATGCAAATATGTCTCTCTGTGATAATAATGTACAGTACTGAATTTTTTTAAAGATACAGATTAACAGAGTTGGAAGGGACCTTGTAGGTCATCTAGTCCAACCCCCCACCTAAGCGGGAGATCCTACGCCATTTCTGACAAATGGCAGTCCAATCTCTTCTTGAAAGCTTCCAGTGATGAAGCTCCCACAACTTCTGAAGGCAACATCTGTTCCATGGGTTGATTTTTCTCACTGTCAGAAAGTTTCTTCTTATTTCCAGGTTGAATCTCTCCTGGTTCAGTTTCCATCCATTATTCCTTGTCTGTCCTTCTCTTCCCTAGACTAAGAACAATTACTACCAACCTACCTTCCACCGAGAACCTGCATACTGCAGGAGTCAAAAAGAGGGCTGTGAAAATATCTACAGATCCCTCACATCCTGGACATAAACTGTTTCAACTCCTACCCTCAAAACGATGCTATGGAGTACTGCACACCAGAACAACTAGACACAAGGACAGCTTTTTCCCAGATGTCATCACTCTGCTAAATAAATAATTTCCTCAATACTGTCCAACTATTTACAAAGTCTGCATTACTATTACTATTAATCTTCTCCTCACTCCTTATCACCCATCCCCTCCCACTTGTGACTGTATGACTGTAACTTTGTCATTTGTATCCTTACGATTTATAATGACTGTTTCCTAGTATGATTTGATTGCTTATTGTACCCTATGACTATTATTAAGTGTTGTACCTGATGACTCTTGACTCTTGATGAATGTATGTTTTCTTTTATGTATACTGAGAGCATTTGCACCAAAACAAATTCCTTGTGTGTCCAATCACACTTGGCCAATAAAGAATTCTATTCTATTCTATTCTATTCTATTCTATTCCATTCTATTCTATTCTATTCTATTCTATTCTATTCTATTCTATTCTAACCATGTCCAATTCTGCAACCGTTCTTCATATGTTTTAGCCTCCAGTTCCCTAATCATCTTGGTTGCTCTTTTTGCATTTATCCAACTGTTGTCATTCAGATTGTTGCATATGAAATTCTATTTTTCCTCCAAAAGGAGAGAAAAGAATTCAGTGCAATTAGCTGGGTAGATGTAGAATATTTTGTGAAATTATTAACCATTGAACTAACATTGATGGATTTGACCATGAACTAGTCAACTAAACATAGAAATGATTGGGAAGTGAATATGGGTTTCACCTGCCATGCTTGATACAAAGGTGTGTCCAGCAAACACAGCAGCTGAAGGCAGGATAAGAAGCAATGGATGGAATCAACTAATCAAGAAGAGAAGCAACCTAGAACTAGCGAGAAATTTCCTGATTGTGAAAACAATCAGTGGAACGACTTGCCACTGGAAGTTGTGGGTGCTCCATGCCTGGAAGCTTTGAAGAAAAGATTGGACAGCCACTTGTCTGGAAGGGTATAGGGTTTCCTGCTTGAGGAGGGTATTGGAGTAAAAGATCTCCAAGGTCCCTTATTATTCTGTTTTTCAGATTGTTTGGTTTTTTAAAAAAAATGACTAAAATTGTCATACCCCTTGAAATATTATGCCCATTTCAACACGTAATTTCAATTCAGAGATTTCTTTCAAAGCCAGAGCAAATTGCCTTTCTGAATCTCATGTGAACATTGAACTAAGTTGTCGAATTAAACTGGATGCCTCTTCATTGATTGGAGGAGTGAAAGAACTTTAGCACGTGCCCCAAATCAACTAGGAAAATCAAATTCAATGTCCCAGATAAATTCACGTTACTTACCTATGCTGAACCGATGATCTGAAATGAATATGATCTTCAAATCACATGGAAGCAACACAAACAGACAATTTTGGCACTCCCTAAATCCTTAAAACAAATAAATATCACACACACACGCATTCATACATACCTATACCTATATATTCACACACACACATATATGTATGTATATATATACGTGTGTGTGTAATCACAGTCCATTTTAAATACGTAGCAGAATAAAAGTTCTTGAGAATTAACAAAATAATTAGAACTCAGAAATAAAATAAGTTCCTATTATTTTATTCTGTACTATTTATAAAATTCTGTAAAGGTAATCACCCTCAGATTTATTTTACAGCAGTTTGATCAAGTTTCTTGAAGCCTTCAGTATTAAATAGCTGTCCAATATTAAATATGATTTTGTAAATCACAGCATGGTTGCGTGCGTAAGAAATTCAAGCTGACAAACCCCCGTTTTTTCCCTCTCTCTCTCTTTCTCTCTCGCCAGTCAATCCTTTTTTATATCTCATGATAACGACGTAGGTGAATTTTATCATTCTTTCCACCCTACTGGTAATGAACAAATTCACTGCTTATTACTTTGGACTTGATCTCTGGCAAAACACCCCTGGAACAAACAATTTGATTTGTCAACCCCTCTGCAAGAAGTCCTCAATCAGTGTCACTGATCCAAATTTAAAAAGCAAAGTGCATTTGACTGCAGGACCCCAAGACTGATTAGAGCTCCAGGTTCAGTGAATTGCACGAGACAGGACAGCAATCAGATTATTAACTCCACTTGAAAATACTTGCTGGTACCTGGGGATTAGCATGCATATTTTGATATAGATCGATAAGCAATCTCCTTTTGATAAGAAATGGCTGCAACATTCATTTGGCTGATCAAAGGTAGATATCAGTGTTCAGTGACAGCTGGCTATTGTTTCCTGCTTTCTCTACAGGAGAGAGTCTCTATTTAAAAAAAAGAAAAAAGCAAGAAAAACAAAGAAAAACTCCAGTTTCTTTATAGCATCGTCGTGGAAAGCCAACAGAGAGTTGGGGGGAAAAAATTAACTGCTTCTGGAGACCCAAACACAATTAGCAGAGAAAGAAGTTTGACTTCTTCAGAAGGTATTTCAAGCCATCGCTGTGAATGTGCCAAGAATGTACAAAGGACCAGGAAAAAAATGGTTTCCGTGGAACTCATCACCCTTAGAAAGATTTGTTCCAGCATTTTCTGGAGTTTGTAACTGATAACAACAGGGACGTGGTGACTCAGTTGGCTAAGACGCTTAGCTTGTCGATCAGAAAGGTTGACAATTTGGCGGTTTGAATCCCTAACGCCACGTAACAGAGTGAGCTCCTGTTACTTGTCCCAGCTTCTGCCAACCTAGCAGTTTGAAAGCATGTAAAAATGCAAGTAGAAAAATAGGGACCCCTTTGGTGGAAAGGTAATAGCGTTCCATGCGCCTTTGGTGTTTAGTCATGCCGGCCACATGACCACGGAGACGTCTTCGCAGTGCGCTGGCTCTTCGGCTTTGTAACGAAGATGAGCACTGCCCCCTAGAACCGGAAATGACTACACATATGTGTGAGGGGAATCTTTACCTTTAACTGATAACAGAGGCCCAAGTTCTGGTAGGCCATGCCCATCATGGCCACGCTCATCCAGCAACTGGGCAGAGAACCGGTTGTTGGGATTTTTAAACCCTACCCCTGGTTTTAGGTGTCTTTCCAATTTTCTCATGGAGGAAATCTAGGAGCATTTCTTTCTGAGAATTAGGGGTGTACAAAGCTATCGGTATTGATTTCTCATTTTTTCAAGTCTCTCAATGTCAATTTACTCAGTCATCCGTTTTCCCCCTCCCCATTCATTCTATAAGTTTGCTTCTTTCCTCTACCAGGTCGATTAAATAATAGTCACATCCACATCTGCCTAGACCAGGTCCGTGAAAAGGACTCGCTAGGCAGACAAAAATGCCGAATCCAGTCTAAACTCACCTAATAACTGTTTTGCTTAGCAACAGAAATTCAGACCCCAGTCTTGGTTATAAGCTGAGGATTATCTGTGTTGTATTTAATTGGACTGTCGTTCATTATCTGAATTTAAAGAGATCCATTTCCTCATAATGATATTTTTTTTAAGACAGCCTCTTCCTCAACATTCAGTTCACGCTACAAGTTGAATGACAGGCTCCAGGAAGATTTCCGATGACACTTTAAGTCACTGTAAGCTGAGAAACAGAACTTCCTGGTTTATTTTTAAGCTCTTCTGTGCACTTGGTTGGGTTAAGCAGAGCAATCCCTTCTTCTCCCTCTTGCTTATTGCAATCTTGCAAAATTTTAGCAGCCCAATCCTGAACCACTTCCAAAACTGAGCTGGCGAAACAGGTATGTGAAGGATAAAACATAACAAAGGATGGTTGCAAGGAATTGGGCATGTCTAGTTTAATGAAAAGAAGGACCAGGGAAGACATATAAAAGCAGTCTTCTGATATCTGAGGAGCTGCCAAAAAGGAGAGGGGGTCAGCCTATTTGCCAAAGCACCTGAAGGCAAGACAAGAAGCAATGGATGGAAACTAATCAAGGAGAGAAGCAGCCTAGAACTAAGGAGGAATTTCCTGACAGAATGTATTAATCAGAGGACCTGTTTGCCTTCAGAAGTTGTGGATGCTCCATCACTGGAGGTTTTTAAGAAGAGATTGGACAACCATGTGTGTGAAATGCTTGAGCAGGGGGTTGGATTAGAAGACTTCCAAGATCTCTTTCAACTCTGCTATTCTGTACTGTTCTGTTCTAATATGGTATATACATGCACAGTTAAGGACCAGCTACAGGAATATAATTCAGGCACCTTGGCCAATGTTAACGTTTCCCAGCCTTTCAGCCGAGGAAAATCAGAATAAAAATCCGATTAATAATTTAAGAATAATATGCCTTAGCCAACACCATCTAGTTTTGAAAGAATGAATATATAGCTTTAACACTCTGCTGGCTTAATGCCCAGTAGTTGTAGC
Organism: Bungarus multicinctus; assembly: GCA_023653725.1. Lineage (NCBI taxonomy): Eukaryota > Metazoa > Chordata > Lepidosauria > Squamata > Elapidae > Bungarus > Bungarus multicinctus. Next base: position 5,663,068 of record CM042839.1, on the reverse strand, counting down.
TAACTTCTGATAAATCTCTTTTTCTATTGTGGGGCGCTGGAAAGTTGATTTTCCTCATCTGTCAAAATGAATCACTTAAGAACCCACATTCTTTGGGAAATGAGCAGTTTTACTTCCGAATACAATGTCTATTTAGCATCAGAGGGAAATGTTGTACCTTCCCACTCTCTTTTTAAGCCAAATATGTTAACTAAATACAGACACACAGAGACGCTATCATTTGACCGTTTCTTTCATACATTTTGCTTATTTAATTTACAGCGGAAAATATTTTTTTTTTAAAAAAAGAAGGAAACAGGAGGAAGAACATAAAGGAATGATGAAATTATTCACCTGGTCTATAGTTCTGATTCCAGGCTTCTGAATTTGTTATCTATTTGCAGGCCCAAAGGAGCTTTTCTAAAAGGCAACTGGATTTTTTGTTTTGTTTTTTTGTTTTCCTTGAAAGCGCTTCGCTTCTTATCCAAGAAGCTTCTTTAGTTCTGGTGAATGTTGAGGACTGAACAGTTCTGACTGAATAGGGGGGGTTGAACTACTATTCAGGCAGAACTGAAGAAGCTTCTTGAATACGAAGCAAAACGTTTTCAAGGGGGAAAAAAAGAAGAAAGTCCAGTTGCCTTTTGGAAAAGCACTTTGGGGGCAACCAAGAACTGGATGATTGCATATCTCCATAGATATCTAGGCAGACATGATTGGTTGATTGACTGATTGATTGATTGAATGTAGGGGGCGTGCATAAGCTCACCAATGTGCCTATGTCCCTGTCTTATTGATTCTTTTCATTTTTCTTATATGCACCTATTTCATGTATTGATAACTAAGTATATACTTATACCTATTATCTTGTAAACGATTGACAAATCAAATAGATAGATAGATAGATAGATAGATAGATAGATAGATAGATAGATAGATAGATAGATAGATAGATAGATAGATATATTAGGTGCCATCTTGTCAGATTTGATTCTTAGTGTCCACCTGGTTAGATTTTCTCCACAATGATCTGAACGTAACTTAGTCTTCATCTCTCCCAACAGTGCCCCACCATTACTATAATAGAATCCTTCCACCATGCTGCTCATCGTCCTTCACTTCTCTTTCCTTCTACCATTCCCAGCCCAAAAGCCTTTTTCAGAGACTGGGAGAGGGAGGGAGGGAGAGACACAGAAAGGCAGAGAGAGGGAGTGAGAGAGAGACAGAGTCAGAGAGAAAGAGAGAGGGAAGGAGAGAGAAAGACAGAGGGAGGGAGGGAGGGAGAGAGTGGGACAAAGGGAGGAGGAGAGAGGGAGGGAGAGACACAGAGACAGAGAGAGGGAGGGAAAGAGCGAGGCAGAGAGAGAGGGAGACAGAGACAGGGAGGGAGGAAAGGAGAGAGAGAAAGAGAGAGAGAGAGAGAAATAAGTTGGTGGAATTCAAGTCGAATATATCAGGGTAAAATTGGAGTAGACAAAGCCCCCATAAAAATGAAATTAATCCCAAGGCTATTACCTTTGTCCCCAATGTGGCAGATATTAGCTTTTTTCAGGAAACCAGAAATCCCTATAAGAGTGCTTTTAAGGTTGTTGTTTTTTTCCCCCCTCTTTTCAGGGAGGGAGAGAAAGGCTTAACTTTAAACTTCAATAAATTCCAAATTTATGTGCAATCAGATTTATCACCGGCCTTCCATTATTGCTGAGACTGGCTGTTTCCCCACCTCCCTTTTTCATGAACTGGGATAAGATATAGGCTGTTGCCTTATCAGGCATTTGGTTACTGATGGCACAGAGATCTTTCATAACTCTTGATAAATTACATTAAGTGCTTTTTCACGTCTCTGCCCCCAACACAAAACCCACCCAGATGTATTTTTACAGTGACGGTAATATGAGTATAAAATAGGGTTAAAGCATGAAATAAAAAATGGGTTCCATAATATCATTAATATTGTGTACTTATTTATTATTAAACAGTATATATTAATAAGCATTTATAATATTCAATCATATTACTGCTAATAAGAATAACTGGTTCCACCCTAAAAAAAGTCTTGGCTGGCCCTTGGAATATCTGCACATTAGCACATTTGTCAATTACAAAATGTCACATTGCTTGCATCTACACATTTACTACAGGTAGTTCTTGACTTACAACAGTCCATTTAGTGACTATTTGAAGTTATAATGGCATGAAAAAGTAACTTAGGAGCATTTTAAACTCTTTATGTTTCAGCATTAAGACATAAATAATCATGATTTGTTTAACTATTATCAAACAAAACATCAGTTAAAACATTAGTGAAAATGTTTGCCATGTTTTAGGCAAATTATGGTTGAAATGAGCAGAGAAGAGCAACAAAGATGATTAGTGGGCTGGAGGATAAAACTTATGAAGAACATTTCCAGGAATTGGGTACTGCAGGAATCTAATCTAGAGAAAAGAAGGACTAGGGGAAAATGTGATAGCAGTGGTCCAGTATTTGAGGGGCTTCCAGAAAGAAAAGGTGGTCAACTTATTCTCCAAAGCACCAGAAGGCAAGACATGAAACAATGGATGGATACTAATCAATCCATTTGATTAGTTTGATTACTGCACACCAGAACAACTAGACATAAGAACAGTTTTTTCCCGAAAGCCATCACTCTGCTAAACAAATAATTCCCTCAATACTGTTCAACTATTTACAAAGTGTACACTACTATTACTGTTAATCTTCTCATCACTCCTTATCACCCATCCCCTCCCACTTGTGACTGTAACTTTGTTGCTTGTATCCTCTGTTTCCTAGTATGATTTTATTTTATTTATTTTATTTATTAAACTTTTATACCGCTCCCTCTCCCAAAAAGGGACTCGGGGCGGTGTATAGCCTACTAAAAACATATAATAAATACCCAATAAATACAATTAAAATAAATTAAACCAAATTGATCCGGCTGTCTAACCCAAAAATTCAGTTAAAAATTAAAAACTAATAAAACCCCGATTAAAATTAAGTTAAAACTAAAATACAGTTACTGGGCCAGGCCAGCCTGTTTAAAAAATAGGGTTTTCACTGCGCGCCGGAAGGTCAGAATATCCGTCATAGCCCATATCTCCGGGGGGAGATCAATCCAAAGGGAGGGGGCTCCCACAGAGAAAGCCCGAACCCTCGGGGCCATCAACCGACAACGGCCGGGCGGCGGTACCCCGAGGAGGGCAACCCTGTGGGAGCGTACTGGGCGGCGGGAGGTTGATGATGGCAGCAGGCGGTCCCGTAAGTACCCAGGTCCCGAGCCATGGAGCACTTTAAATACTGTTAGTACCACCTTGAATCGAATCCGGAAGGCCACAGGAAGCCAGTGCAGCCTGCGGAGAAGCGGTGTAACGTGGGAGCTCCAAGGAGCACCCACGATCACCCGCACGGCTGCATTCTGGACCAGCTGCAGCCTCCGGAGACTCTTCAAGGGGAGCCCCATGTAGAGAGCATTGCAATAATCCAGGCGGGAGATGACGAGGGCGGAAGTGACTGTGCGAAGTGCGCCCAGATCCAGAAAGGGCCGCAACTGGTAAATCAGACGAATCTGATAAAAAGCCCCCCTGGCAATATGTTCTTCTAAAGACAGCCGTACGTCCAGGAGGACATCCAAGTTGCGCGCCCTTTCCACGGGGGTCAAGACCTCTCCCCCCACGGCCAGCGAAGGAACCAGCTGGCTGTATCTGGGCGCAGGAAACCACAGCCACTCGGTTTTGGTCGGGTTGAGACGAAGCCTGTTACGACCCATCCAACTCCGCACGGCCTCCAGGCATCGGGACATCACTTCGACGGCTTCATTGGGGTGGCCCGGGGTGGAGATGTACAGCTGAGTATCGTCAGCGTACTGATGGAACTCCACCCCGAAGCCACGGATGACCTCACCCAGCGGCTTTACATAAATGTTGAACAGCAGGGGCGAGAGCACCGACCCCTGAGGCACCCCACATCGTAGGGGCCTCGGGGCCGATCTCTGCCCCCCCATCAACACAAATTGCGAGCGGTCGGAGAGGAAGGAGGTGAACCACCGCAACACGGTGCCTCCCACCCCCAACCCCTCCAACCGCTGCAATAGGATACTGTGGTCGACAGTATCAAAAGCCGCTGAGAGATCTAACAGGACCAGGACAGAGGAACAACCCCTGTCCCGGGCCCTCCAGAGGTCATCCACCAACGCGACCAACGCCGTCTCCGTGCTGTGCCCGGGCCTGAAGCCCGATTGGAGGGGGTCAAGATAACTCGCTTCATCCAGGTACTGCGGGAACTGACGTGCCACCACACTCTCAACAACCTTCGCAACAAAGCGAAGGTTGGAGACAGGACGATAGTTAGATAACAATGCTGGGTCCAGGGACGGTTTCTTGAGGAGGGGCCGCACCACCGCCTCTTTCAAGGCGGCAGGTAACAGCCCCTCTCTCAAGGAAGCGTTTATAATACCCTGGAACCAGCCTCGTGTCACCTCCCGAGTGGCCAAGACCGGCCAGGAGGGGCACGGGTCCAGCAAACAGGTGGTGGCATTCAGTCCCCCCAGTATCCTGTCCACGTCCTCCACAGTAACAGGATCGAACTCAACCCAATTGACCGCACCGATATCCACCCCCGCCCCCCCGCCCGGAGATGCCCAGTCGGAGTCCAGCTCGTCCCAGATCTGAGCGATTTTGTCCTGCAGAAATCTAGAAAACTCCTCAGCCCGTCCCTGCAAGGGGTCCTCCCGCGCTCCTACCTCCAGTAGGGAGCGGGTCACCCTAAACAGGGCGGCTGGGCGGTTTTCCGCGGACGCAATAAGGGTGGAGAGGTAAGATCTCCTCGCCATCCTTATCGCCACTAAATACGTCTTAATATAAGATCGTAATAGTGTTCGGTCGGACCCAGAACGGCTGGCCCTCCAACTGCTCTCTAGGCGTCTTTTCCGACGCTTCATCTCCCTTAGCTCCTCAGAAAACCAAGGAGCCACTTGGGATCGGCACCGGGTCAGAGGCTGCAAGGGCACGACTCGGTCGAGGGCCCCAGCAGCCACCCTATCCCAGGTGGCGACCAAGCTGAAAAATGTGACACACCCTTCCAACAAATTATCATAAGAAGCAAGGATTTGGGACAAGGAGGAAAATATAGGGTTAAAAAAGGATAGGAGAGAACAGTTGCAACTCCATTTTGAAAATGTTCTCTGATTTTTAAATTTTATTTTTATTCAACCCTGGAACCAGAAATTCTTCTTCTTCTTGATAGGGATGTCCTGCTGAAGCGTTCTCTTAAATGGCAATAGCTTTGATAAGAAATAGAATTGCTGGATATTAAGATGATCAAATTGTCCTAAATTCCACGGGATATAATTTCTGTTTTTAGCAAATATGTTCTTAAAGAAATATTGAACAGCAACCAGGCTCAACTGAGCACCTAGGCGTAACAACTGGCTGCCTGGTGGTTCTTGTTTTATTTGCATTTGGCCAGAAAATGAGAGGGGGAAAAAGAGACTGTAAAATCTATGGGAACAGTATAGTCTAAATTACATGTCCAGTTTCCTTTTCCATTTGTTGGTTTCAAGCTCCATGCTCTACAATAATGTATCAAGGTCCTAAGCATTCTTTTACTGCATAAATCCTTCAAAGCTTAACATGAAAAAAAAAACTCAAGTAAAGCTGGTTTCTATATTGTTTGGACATAATGCAGTGCTCAGTCTAAATCATAAGGGAATAAGGCACTTAAAATAGGGTGTCACATTTCGTGGTAATAAATAGCAGATTGATTCAACCTCCCAGTTGATCCCGCCCGTTTACTTATGTACAAGATGGAAAATATAGTACTGAAGCCACCGTGATTTACTCTTAGGGAATGAGACACTCTGTATTAGCTTAAATAATTGCAGGAGTCCAGCACTGACAATTTATTTCAGCCTTAAGCCAACCCAGGCTTGGATAAAGTTGCTATGCATACAACACTTGCATTACAGCGTCAAGCAAGCTCACTGCAGAACCTAAACACGCAGTTCGTTTTGCCTTAGGGAAAACATTCATTTTAGCCCAGAGAAGGTCCTAAATTGACAGGAACTGTGTTTCTCGATTGTTAAATATTTAGAAAGTTTCATTTAGGTGGGTTGAAGGCCTGTGTCCTGGAACAGCCCTTCTCAACCTTTCAGCCCTGCCTATTTTATGGATTTATTTATTGCAGAGTAACAAAGTTGGAAGAGACCTTGGAGGTCTTCTAGTCTAACCACTATACCACTTCAGACAAATGATTGTTCAGGTTCTTCGTGAAAGCTTCGAGTGATGAAGCTCCCACAACTTCTGGGGGCAAGTCGTTCCACAGATTGATTGTTCTCACTGTCAGGAAATTCCTCCTTAGTTCTACATTGGTTCTGTCCTTGATTGTTCTCCATCCATTGTTTCTTGTCTTGCCTTCAGGTGGTTTGGAGAATAGGTTGAACCCCTCCCCCTCTTCTTTGTGGAAGCCCCTTAGATATTGGAACATCACTATGATATCATCCCTAGTCCTTGCATTTGCATTACATTGATATCAAATGGATAATCTGATGAATCTCAGTGGTTTGGATGGTAGATAACAGAAATATATTAAAGTATTAAATATTAATAGTTAATCAATCAATTAAATATTTAAATATTAAAACAACCATAGCATGATTTAAAAAGCCAAAATATCAATCATAAAAAGACCCAATGGAACCAAAGTCAAAGACCAAGCTCATAAGCCCATGAAAGCACGTTGAAAAGAGATCAAGATCCCTTCAGGGTTTCATCTCTTTCATCTAATATTTATTGACAGTATATGGACCCATAACATGATTAAAGAGATAAGAGACTCCATTGCTTAATGATGGAGCCCATGCTTTGCATGGAAAAAGTCACAGGTTTAATCCTCCCACACTTGGTAGGATCAATAAAATTTGGTGTATCCCATTTGGAGGGTGAAGATTAATAGATGGCCTACTTGTTTACAGAATGGTACTGCATTTATTGTCAGTTTTGATACCTATTTAAAGAAGAGATTTAAACATAGTCATTATCTTCCATCAAATTTCAAGTAAGGATTTTCTTTGCTGGGAGCTAAATCAGAAAAAAATCAGGTGTATGAAACCTCTGGTTACCAGTATACCTGATTGTCAACTTATTTTAATTTTTTAAAAAATGTTTATCCCATTTGTTCATCCATCCATCTCTCTCTTTCTCACTCTCTCTTGTAACAGACATGAAGTTATGTTTTGGATAAGTTTCCTAAAATTTTACCCCAGAGTGATAATGTCTTTTGTTTTGTTCTCCTCTTCGTTTGTCATTATCCCTGACATATATAATATATATGAGCTCCAGCCAAAAGGTGCTATAGATACTATTTTTTTAAAAAAGTCAGTTCAATATGATTATTTGTGGATGTGCATTATAAAGACTGCCAAAGGAATTCCCAGAAGAACAGATGTTTAAGGTTTGAGTCAGGCAATCAATGGTGGGCTGGTTCTTTAATCTGCTAAACTTTTGCTTGACAACAATTTGTCATCCATCCCTGAGCATAGAGCCAAGGGGAAAAATGCTAGGTACATTACAAACATTAACAATTGCAAAAGAAGATCCTGTATATAACTAGGAAGCCATAAAATTCCAGCTGATCTGAACATCAAAGGGTTTACTAGAGAGGGCAAACTTCTAAGAAAAAGATTAGATAATGGCCACAGAGAACAGGTGCAATTTAAGGATAGTAAATTGGGTTATAGGAAGTCTCAGGCAAATATTTTGCTTTCAAAAACAAAAAAGCAATAATTTGTCTTCTTTTCCCATGCAATGGTTCCTTCTAAGGAGCACATGACAATTAAAGTTCATGACAGGATGGAAATGTTTCCATTGTGTTTTGGAAATTCAGTTCTTACTAATCTTACTATTCTTAACTGTTTTCAGGAACCAGAGGGGAACCCTATGGCTTTTTGGTAGTTGATAGGACTCCAGATCTTTATGAAGATGCTTAGCTGAGACTGAGGTTGGTGTTGAAGCACCTCTTGCTAAAGTGGTTTACAAAATAATGTCCCCATCTAATTCTTCTTCAGAATTCTGTTCCAACATCTCCTCTGATAGATCGATGTTCCTACAGCGCCTCTGGATACAAGCTAAATTTAGACAACACTGCTGCATGGGTGCGATAGAAACTCCTCTTTGCTCTTGTAGATGCTGGAAGAGACTGTGAGGAAGAGAGAAATACAACTAGGAGAATACAGTGAGGTAAAGTAAAAATGTTCCACTGTAGCCAATGAGGCCTTGCCTGGATGAAGAAAACAGTATCACCTCCAAGGTGTGGAATTCTTTATCAAAGCAAATTTTAAGCCATCGAACACTTGAATAGACAATTTGTAGTGGCTCTTTTTGGAGGCATTCAGACAAATCAACCACTAAGAAGCACAAAAAATAAACCTCTATACACACTATTTATTTATTTATTTATTTATTTATTTATATTTATATTTATATTTATTTATTTATTTATTTATTTATTTATATATTTGTCAATCGCTTACAAGATAATAAGTATAAGTATATACATAGTTATGAATACATTAAATGGGTACATATATGAAAAATAAAAGAAACAATAGGACAGGGACGGTAGGCACATTTCGAAAGAGACACCAGACAAATAATCAAGCAAAAAAACAATCCACCAACCAAGACTGACAGGGCAAGCTACAGACAGAAACTCCACACTTACTTGCACTGATGATGTTTTATATATTTTATTTTTATTTATTTATCACATTTAGAAACCTGCCCATCTCTCTCATGGAAGTTTTATTTCTCACGAAACATTTGCAAGCAAGCAACCAAGCTCAGAGAGACCAAGGACTCCTAAAAAGTTTAATTTGACAAAATGGTTCACTCTCACCCTGGCTCCAGACCATTTGCTCCATAACAGAGTAGAGGACTTTCAAAAAATTAATCATCCTAAGATGGAAAACCGTAATGCTTGTTCCTGTATTCATGAAATATACACATGTATCATATAATGTTAATGAGGGGGAAAAAAGTCATTAGATAGATTGATCTCTGGATTCATCACATGAGGCCCTTTGCCTTCTCGGCTAACAGTAGACTGGAATGTATAGGGCCAGTATTTCTCAACCTTGGCAACTTTTCAGCTCCCAGAACTCCCCAGCCAGCCATGTTGAAGTCCAATGTCTTACACATGCCAAGGTTGAGAGTCATTGGTATAGGCCAGTGATGGCTAACTTTTTCGGCACTGAGTACCCAAAGCATGCACGCATCCCCAAAATACAATGTGTGCGTGCGCCCTACCCTTTGCTCATCTGTGGCAGAGAGCCAAAACCCAGTTCATTTATTTATTTATTTATTTGATTTGTCAATTGCTTACAAGATAATAGGTACAAGTATATACATAGTTATGAATACATGAGATAGATACTTATAAGAAAAATAAAAGAAACAATAGGACAGGGACAATAGGCACGTTGGTGTGCTTATGCATGCCCTCTACAGACCTCTTAGGAAAGGGGTGAGGTCAATAGTAGACAGTCTAAAGTTGAAGTTTTTGGGGTTTGGGGAAGGAACCACAGAGTCAGGTAGAGTATTTCAAACATTGACCACTCTGTTGCTGAAGTCGTATTTTCTGCAATCATGTTTGGTATGGTTAACCTTGAGTTTATTGTGTGCTCTTGTGTTGTTGTGGTTGAAGTTGAAGTATTCATTTGCAGGTAGGACATTGCAATGTATGATTTTATATACTATACTTAGATCGGACCGAAGGCGGCGTAGTTCTAGGTTTTCTAGGTCTAGAATTTTGAGTCTGGTGGCATAAGGTATTCTGCAACGAGTAGAGGAGTGGAGAACTCTTCTTGTGAAATATTTCTGAACTTTCTCAACTGTATTAATATCAGATACGTAATGTTGGTGGGAGGGGTGCATGCATCCGCGGTGGAACTGAGCTGGGGCGACGGCTCCCCTGCCCACAGAGAGGGCTCTGCGTGCCACCTGTGGCATGCGTGCCATAGGTTCTCCATCACAGGTATAGGCTATAGCAGTGATGGTTATCCTTTTTGGGCTCCTGTGCCAAAAAATGGCATGCGCGCATATTAGATTAGATTAGATTAGATTCAACTTTATTGTCATTGCCATGGATACAGACAACAAAATGCAGTTAGCATCCAACCAGAAGTGCAAAACAACAGTAAAATAGAAATATATGTATACAAATATGCAAGGCATCTATGAATATGTCAATGGAAAACACAAAGAAATGTATGTACACGAGCACACAAGGATACGTGTGACTGCACATACATGAACATATACAACTGTACAGAATGTTTATGGACATACTGAATATAAGTACAAATGCACAGAGAATTATACAAAATACATCATATATTATCAAGGGAAGCATCAGCATATGTGTGGGGACAAACGAATTGAGGAGTTCAGCAAGGAAACCGTTGTGTGGTAAAAGCTGTTCCTAGCCTGCTGGTCTTGGACTGCAGGCATCTGAACCTCCTCCCAGATGGAAGAAGAGTAAACAGTTTGTGGGCTGGATGGAAGGGGTCCTTAACGATGCTGTGGGCTTTATACTTGCATATGTGCATGCACTTGCACACCAACACCTATAAGGCAATACACGTGGGGCCCCCACGCCTCCTGCACATGCACATGTGATCCCCTTCCCCCTGCCACCACCCCCTTACCTGCACTGCCCTTCCCAGTTGATTTTTGGCCCATTTGAGGCCTTTTTTGGCCTGCCAGAGGCTTGAGGGAAGCCTCTGCAGCCTTTGCAGGTCGAAAAATGGGGCCGTTTTGTCACTTCCAGTATTTCCAGAAATACAGGAAGTGATGAAACGGGCCTATTTTTTCAGCCTCCAAAGGCTGCAGAGGCTTCCCTCAAGCCTCTGGAGGCCAAAAAAGGTCTCAAACGGGCCAAAAATCAGCTGTCAGGCGAACGCATGCACAGTGAAGTAAGTTTGCCTGGGGCTTATGTGCCCACACAAATAGCTCTGCATGCACTTGTGCCATAGGTTCACCATTATGGGGCTATAGTATTGATCAGTTGAATTCTTTTTTTTTTTTTAATTTGCGAAACATGTTTTCAAACAGGACACTGTAAGGAAATGTGGAGTTATTTAATGAAGCTGAAAGTGCAAAAGGAAATACTTCACTCAGAACACAACAAAACTAGGGATTTTGTTTCCCTGAGGTGAACTACATTAAGATTGATCAGCCCTCTCTTAACAGAAGAAGAGGGATAAAACACCACCTTTATGTCAATTGTTCTTTCGAGCAGTTCCAAGAAGGATCCAATTTGCACTCTGATTCAGATGACCCTGAGCACACAGATAAACCCTCAAGTGGCCTCAACAACTCTCAGAAAGAGTGCAAATGACCAGATTATTACAAGGAATATAAATCCTTCCATCCCTCCACCATTCAGTCAGAAGCGAAGAAGCTTCTCGGATGAAAAGGGAAATGTCTTCAAAGGAAAAAAAAACACAAAGCTGTTTTTTGAAGAAAAAAAAACCTTTGGGACAACCATGACCTAAATGACTGAGAATCTCCACAAACATTAAAATTATTGATTCACTGCTACAAGACTTTGGAAGAGGCACAAACTGAGATGGCTTGGAAAGGAAATTGGAGAAATTTTTTGAGGACAACAAAAGTGAATCCTTAACACACTCAGTTGGACCAACTAACAATCAATCTTGCTTAGGTTGTCCCCAGAGGTTTAAAAATATAAAAACTGAGAAAGACCTTGTTGAGGATCCAAACTTTGTCAAGGACCTTGGAGTACTCATCTCAAATGATCTAAGTGCTAGAGCCCACTGTAACTACATAGCCAAAAAGGCATTAAGAGTTGTTAATATAATCCTACATAGCTTCTTCTCTGGTAATATCAGACTAACTATAGCATACAAAACATTTGCTAGACCTATATAGCTCCTCAGTCTGGAACCCACATTACGTATCTGATATTAACACAGTTGAGAAAGTTCAGAAATATTTCACAAGAAGAGTTCTCCACTCCTCTACTCATGGCAGGATACCTTATGCCACCAGACTTGAAACTCTAGACCTAGAAAACCTAGAACTACGCCGCCTCCGGTCCAATCTAAATATAGTATATAAAATCATACGTTGCAATGTCCTACCTGCAAATGAATACTTCTGCTTCAATCATAACAATACAAGAATACACAATAGATACAAACTCAAGGTTAACCGTACCAAACTTGATTGCAGGAAATACGACTTCAGCAACAGAGTGGTCAATATCTGGAATACTCTACCTGACTCTGTGGTTTCTTCCCCAAATCCCAAAAACTTTAACCTTAGACTGTCTACTATTGACCTCACCCCCTTCCTAAGAGGTCTGTAGGGGCATGCATAAGCGCACCAATGGTGCCTACCATCCCTGTCCTATTGTTTCTTTTTATTTTTCTTATAAGTATCTATCTCATGTATTCAAAACTATATTTATTCTTATACCTGTATCTTGTAAACGATTGACAAATCAAATAAATACTAAAAAAAATTGCTGAACAACACTTTAAAGCTAAAACAGAAAGTGTAGCTTGTGTGTAGATGTCTTAAAGAGTCCTCTTAATGGGAAGCTGATAGCTTAGTGAAATTTACATCTTAATCAGTTTATTTATGATGGAGGGAACTGCATCCCCCCATATTACAATAATACAGAGAACCTTCTTAACTGGTAATTTTCATTTTTCTCTCAAGATGACAGCAGAATGTATCTCATTCAACACAAGAGTATCATTCTTTGTACAATAGGATCTCCTTATGTGCTGATTAACCCAAGAATCAAATTCATTTCCGCTGTAAACTGAGAAGCAAGGAAACATTTATTTGAAATATTTTACAGTAGCTGACATGCACAATATTTCATTCCGTTCTCATTTTAAGTGGGGTTGCAAACAGGCCCGGTATGAAGCAATGTCTCTGATTAGGCTTACAACTGTAGACAAATTTGATTATATTTCTCCCCTTTGATGTTTGACTTCCTGGACATTTTTTGCATATGAACATAGAAGTCCCTGAAAATGAGCTCTCCACCACTGGAATAAAAAGCAGCCTGAAGCAGCTCAAGAATCTGGTGCCCCCAAATCCAAAGTGTGCCAAGGCCTGAGCCCCCAAATATAACCATCATAAATGAAATAATTTATACATTATTTTCATTGTGATTTTTCTTCGACCACTTCACACTGCTGAATTAACACCTTCACATTTTTCACTTTCTAACAATTTCTTGGGGAGGGGGTGTCCTTCCTTACTTCCCTCCCTCTATTTTCCTTCCTTCCTCCTTTCCTCACTCCCTCCCTCCTTCCATCCCTCCCTCCCTCCCTTATATAGATCTATTGATTCGTCTGTCAATTGATTCATCTGTCAATTTATTGATCCATTCAACATTCCACGTGGCAGAAACATAGAGCTTTTTATTTCTTCATTAATTCATGGTTGCATTATTACAATTCATAGTTGGTTAAGGGGAGATGATAACAGATAATCAAAGTTGGAAGGGACCTTGTAGGTCATCTAATCCAACCCCCCGCCCAAGCAGGAGACCCTACACCATTTCTGACAAATGGCAGTTTAATCTCTTCTTGAAAGCCTCAAGTGATGGTGCTCCCACAACTTCTGAGGGCAACTTCTGTTCCATGGGTTGATTGTTCTCACTGTCAGAAAGTTTCTCCTTATTTCCAGATTAAATCTCTCCTTGTTCAATTTCCATCCATTATTCCTTGTCTGGCCAACAGGCGCTTTAGAAAATAGATTGACCCCTTCCTTCTCTCTGTGGCAGCCCCTCAAATATTGAAGATGCTAGCCTGTCTCCCCTGGTCCTTCTCTTCACTAGACTAGCCATGCCCAGTTCCAGCAGCCGTTCATTGTATGAATGGAATCCCATTTCCTTCCTTCCTTCCTTCCTTCCCTCCCTTTCTCCCCACCCCCCAATCTATATCTAACTATCTGGGCCTACAATTTATTTTGTGGGGAGAGAATTGAGGAAAACAATAAGTAGAGTATGTGATCAAAGGGAAGAGTTCATCTAAATATAATTCCCTTTTTTCCCCTCTGTGGATTTTTCTTGGGGATGGATCTTTCCTTTTTTTTTAGAATAGCAAACACCTATTTTCATCCAGCATTATTGTTATGTATTCCTAATGTGTCCAAGAAGAGTGAAGGAGGTGGAGATGGCAATAGGTCTACCTTCTATTGTGTAGTGTGGTTTCCCAAGCACCATTTTTTTCCCCTTTAGATCCCTTATGGATATTCTCCTTTCTCTTTTCCCAATTATTTTCTTCCAATTCCCTCCATCATAAATACACTGATTAAGATGTAAATTCCATGGAGCTATCAGCTTCCCATTAAGAGGACTCTTTAAAGCATCCCTCCACATACAACACACACACGTACATGCTTCCCCATCATCATTAATCAACGCGAGAGATATGCAGTGAAGTTTTACTCATCAATTGTAACTATTTATGACAGTTAACAGAGTTTTATATTTGCCCCCAAACATGCGCTGATCAATCAATTATGCCAGGGTTCACCCTTATGCTAATTGTACATTTTTGTCCTTTAATGCATTTTTTTTGCTCTTATCTCATAGGCTAATGAAAGCTAGAAAATCAATAAATATAAATTATACATGCAAAGAAGGACTGCTGTGAACATAAAGTTTCTAATTAATTGCACTTGATTAATTTATATCCTTTAATTATCTCGCTAAGCCACAAACAGCATAAATATCTTTGCAATCCGGTTATTGCTATGTCAGTCATAAAAAAAAAGAAAAAAAAAAGAGCAGACACAGTAAATCTATGAAATCTTTGCAAAGTGTATTGCCAGAAAAACACAGTATGGAAATGCACATAAAACATAAAAGAGACTTAGCGGAGACACCTATGAATAATTTTCTTGTGACAAATCACCACTAAATATGGTAGATGGCTGTTTGACTAAGATTATAATGATATTATTAGTTTAAATGTAGCAGGAGGAGGGAGCCATAAAATAAAAGAAAATGTTTAACCCGGAGGATTACAAAAAACCAGTATGAAAAATTTGGGAATGAAAATGTTTGATTTTCATGAAAATGGTGCAATGAGATAGCAAATTGCATACTGATTTTCTGATTAAATGCTTTCTCCTCCCCTCAATTTCTGGGTATTTGTAAAACCTGGTTGGTGCTCTCTGAGTTTGGTTTGCCCAAGAACTCCTTACTTCAGTCCTGAACTACAAATATTCTCCTTGATAAATCTTTGGATCAAAGATAAATGATATAAATTCTAGGATGAAGTTGAACTTCATTTTGATGGAGGAATTAGCCTCCATCCCATAATTAGAAGAATGGCAGGTGGGATTCCCACATAGTTCAAACAATGAAAAATGGATGTGAAGCCATAATGTAAATGGATCTGGAGTTAACATAAACAGCGCTGTTATGATTTGGGAATGACGTTTTATATTTTAGTATTAGGTGATAGCTAGATAATCATGACTTGTTTAGCTCACTATTATCAAACAGTAACAGAATAACAGCGTTGGAAGGGACCTTGGAGATCTTCTAATCCACCCTCCTGCCTATACTATTTCAGTCAAATGGTTGTCCAACCTCTTCTTGAAAACTTCCAGCGTTGGAGCATCCACAAGTTCTGCGGACAAGTCGTTCAAACTCAGTTAAAGCTAAGAAACATTTTTTAGGCAAATCATGGTTGAAATCAAACTCCCAAGTAGGCAGAGAAGAACAATAAAGATGATTAGGGAGCTGGAAGCTAAAACATATAAAGAACGGTTGCTGGAACTGTCTATGTCTAGTCTAATGAAAAGAAGAATTGGAGCTGACAGGATAGCAGTGTTCCAGTATTTGAGGGGCTGCTATAAAGAAGAGGCAGTCAAGCTATTTTCCAAACCACCTGAAGGCAGGACAAAAAACAACAGATGGAAACTAATCAAGGGGAGAAGCAATCTAGAACTAAGGAGAAATTTCCTGACAGTGAGAACAATTAACCAATGGAACGACTTATCTCCATCACTGGAGGTTTTCAAGAAGAGATTTGTCTGAAATATTTATAGGGCTTCCTTCCTGAGCAAGAAAGTTGGACTACTGTAGTCCTCCAAGGGACGTGGTGGCTCAGTGACTAAGACGCTGAGCTTGTCGATCAGAAAGGTCAGCAGTTCGGTGGTTCGAATCCCTAGAGCCGCGTAGCAGAGTGAACTCTCGTTCCTTATCCCAGCTTCTGCCAACCTAGCAGTTTAAAAGCTTGTAAAAATCCAAGTAGAAAAATAGGGGTCACTTTGGTAGGAAAGTAACAGTGTTCAGTGCATCTTCGGCATTTAGTCGTGCCGGCTACTTGACCATGAAGACGTCTTCAGACAGCGCTGGCTTTTTGGCTTTGTAACGGAGATGAGCACCACCCCCAGAGCCAGAAATGACCGGCACATATGTGCGAGGGGAACTTTTACTTTTACCTTTACTAGACCTCCAAGTTCCTTTCCAACTTGGTTATTCTGTTATTTATTGATTTATTTTATTTATTTCCTAAATTTATTTGCTATCCATCTCATCACAAGGTGGCTCTGGGTGGCCTACAGCATTGATAATGATAGCGCTTAGATTTATATACCACTTCACTGTGCCTTACAGCCCTCTCTAAGTGGTTTTACAGAGTCAGCATTTTACCCACAACACTCTGAGTCCTCACTTCACCAACCTCGGAAGGATGTTGAGATAAAATTATAACAATTAAGAGTCCAATTAAAAGAATGCAAAATGATAATTAATATAAACATAAGTTGCTCATGTTTAACAGTAGTTTACTAAGCAAACTTCAGCTTAGTACAAACCTAGAATATGATGCTCTTCCTATCAGGAATAGTTTGAGTTTCAGAGTTGAGCTATTCTGCGTAACGCACGCCTAAATTTTGCATGTAAACTATCTTCTGAAGGATATAGCCCTTTATTAAGCCAACCATCTGTCCCAGATCAGAAATTTAATCCATTCAGTCTGGCAAATTTACTGCTTGATCATCCTCATCTTCTGTCGGGCATCAACTTCAATATGTATATCTACAACTTTCATAACTGTGTATCTATCTACAGGAAGATGCAGACAGAAACCATCTGTCAGAGGCTAATGCAATTTTGTGTTTTGATTTGTTTAAAAAAAAACTTTTCATCTGGGATTTGCCCTTTGTAGAGTAAACCCACTTAACCTTCTGATAAGATTAACAGTTATTTGTTTCCATTAAATAAAAGTAACCCCGCTAATACACGTATAATAGTTCTTCAACGATGAGAAAAATATACTTTGATTAGGTTGGGTTTTTTTTCAGATTCTTTATGGAATCTTGAAATGATAATGCATAGAAGAACTTTGTGGAAGGTTGTTATTCAAAAGAATTGTGACTTTCCAATGTGAATATTGCAAAGGGAAACAGTTAATCCAGTAGAAATCATCTTCATCTTCATCATCATCATCATCATGATAATAATAATAATAAGGATAATAATCATTTAATAGCAATAGCAATAGCCCTTAGACTTATATACTGCTTCACAGTGCTTGACATCCCTCTCTAAGCAGTTTACAGAATCAGCCTTTTGCCCCCAACAATCTGGCTCCTCATTTTACCCACCTCAGAAGGATGGAAGGCTGGGTCAACCTTGAGCCTGGTGAGATTCAATCTGCCAAATTGCAGGCAGCTGGCTGCAGCAGAAGTAGCTTGCAGTACTGCACTCTAACCCCTGCACCCCCAAAGATGATGATGATGATGATAATGATGATGATGATGACGACGACAACAGCAACAACAACAACAACAAATTGAAGTTGAGCGACTTTGGAAAAAGAAATTGTGTGTTATTCCAAATGTAATTGGAACCCTTGGAGCAATACCGAAAGGGCTACCTCACTATTTGGAAATTCTGAATTTATCAGACTTGAATATCCTGATTCTACAAAAAAAAACACTTACTTGGAACAGCTTATATTCTCTGACCCTACCTGAACTGTTCCTAAGCCCTTGGTTAGGACTCGAGCTGTTGAGCTACCAACCAGCCCCAAAGGCTGTGAATCTTACCAAAGAGAACCAATCATCATCATCATCATCATCATCATCATCATCATCATCATCATTATCATCATCTAATGCAATGCAATAATAACAATTGATATGTCTTCAAAAGAATGGCCTGTGTCTTTCCAATGCAATAGACTGCTGAAAAACCAATTTATTAACTTATCCGCTTCGGGGATTCTCTTAACAAACATGGCAAGAAGGGTCGTTTTGCAATTGAAATTTTGGGTTCACTTGTAGCTGTAAGCCAAGAACTACCTGGATAAACTTTTTGGCCCTGTAAGATGAAAAAAAAGGATAAATCAAATAAACCCACATGAATGTCACCACCTATGTAATTCAGCGTTGTTGTCCCTTTGGTTAGAAAAACGCCCCACGCCCCCCGAAAAAAAGTCACAGTGCACCATATTTTTTTTTCCCCGCGATTACTTTTCTCCTTCCCTATTTTTAGTGAAAAGACCAGATTATTTAAAGTGCATTTTCTCGAAAACCTTTCTTTACCGATATATAAAGACTGTAATAAAGACAATACAATGTTTTGAAACTGTTTTAAATCTTTCACTCAGCGTTGCTGCTACAGATTTAACGTGTAGGGATTCTAATCTTACCGCTACTAATTAATGCCTTGGTATAATTGTGCCAACGGGACGCTTTGGCACCATAATTACTATCAAAAGATTCTGGTAGGGAGGTAACATGCCCACATTTATATAGGTACGTCTTACAGAGCAATCACCTTTGTGCCTTGGTGCTTCCACTGGATTTTAACCAAACAAGTGGTTATTTTCTGGAAGAGCCACGCAAGAGAGGCATAGATATATGTAATGAAGGACAAAGATGCTTTTTTTTCAAGAGGCAACTCGACTTCCTGGTTTTTCTTTGAAGCCATTTTGCTTCTCATCCAAGAAGCTTCTTCAGCTTTCTCTTCTTCTCATCCAAGAAGCTTCTTCAGCTCTCTTGGATGAGAAATGAATCATCTTCAAAAGAAAACCAGAAAGTCCAGAAAAACTAGAAAAGCCACCTTAGGACAACCATGGCCTGGACGACTGAGAATTTCCATAGTAATGAAGGACACTTCCAAATATTCGATGGTTTCGAGAAAAGCCACCTTAGGACAACCATGGCCTGGACGACTGAGAATTTCCATAGTAATGAAGGACACTTCCAAATATTCGATGGTTTCTTCCCCAAACCCCAAAAATTTTAACCTTAGACTGCCTACTGTTGACCTCACTTCATTCCTGAGAGGTCTATAAGGGACGTGCATAAGCGCACCAACATGCCTACCATCCCTGTTCTAATGTTCCCTTTTATTTGTATCCATTTCATGTATTAATAATCATGTTTATACTTATACATGTCATCTAATGCATGCTTGACAAAATAAATAAATATAATAAAATAAAATTGTAGGCAGGACATCCTATAGCCCTATATCTTTTTTAAAAAAAAAGTTCACTTCCTCAATTCTAGTTGACAAAATTAGGTACACAGCTAATCCTTAATTTACAACTACATTTGAGCTCAACAATCCTATTGCTAAGCAAGATGGTGGTTAAGTGAATTTTGCCTCATTTTATGGCTTTTCCTATCACAGTTGTGAAGGGTATCACTACAATTGTTAGTGATTCACTAACATTGTTCACTGAATCTTGCCTCCCTGCTTGTCAGAAAGTTGCAAAGGGGAATCACATGACTCCTGCACCAGAGGTGATGTTCAGCAGGTTCTGATCAGTTCTGGAGAACTGGTAGCAGACATTTTGAGTTGTTTGGAGAACCGGCAAATACTGCCTCTGACTGGCCCTGCCCCCATCTATTCTCTGCCTCCCATTGAGTCCCAGCTGATTGGCTAGGTCTCCTTTTGTTGCCCTGCACAGGAGAACGGAGCTGGAAAGCAGGTTAGTGGGGTGGGAAGGGAATGGGGATTTTGCAGTAACCTTCCCCTACCATGGCTACCAAGCCAAGCCATGCCCACAGAACCGGTACTAAAAATTTTTGAATCCCACCACTGCCCAGGACATTGTATCCATCATAAATATAGGAACCAGTTGCCAAGTGTCCGAATTTGAATCATATGACCACAGGGATGGACAACAGTGTGGACAATGGTCGTAAGTCCCTTTTCTCGGTGCCGTTGTAACTTTGCATGTTCACAGAACAAACAGTTGTAAGTCAAGGACAAACTGTACTTAGATGAAGAGGGAGAAAGCTTTGTTAATAAACTTTCCTTCTTAAAAAAAAAATCAAGATGATGCTTCAATCTGCATGGAAGTGACGGGAAACCAATATCTGATTGCAGGTTGTCATCTCGATCAAGGAAAACTAGCGGCAGTGGCTATTATGCAGCAATAATTATAAGGCAATTGCATTTGCGGTAGAAACTCTGTTTATCCATGATATTCCCTGTTTTTTGCAACTCAATAAATCACTGCCTTCATTTTGTCACTGTTTTTCCCTCTTGGTGGAGATGCCTCATTAATTAATTCATTAGAATTCTTCATTAGAATTAGGATTCTTTATTGACCAAAGGTAACTGGACACAAGGAATTTGTCTCCTCCAGTGCTTAAGCTCTCAGTGTGCATGCAATTAGCAAGGGATAAATCATGATCATAATCATAAAATACCATCATCATAAATCATAAGGCACAACACTCAGTGATGGTCATAAGATACTAAATAAAGCAATCAACATAAAGCATAAGATACAAGCAACAAAGTTATACTTGTGAGAAGAATTAACAATAATTTCTAATGCAACCTTTTTCAGCAACTCTTAGAAAGCAGCCAATATCACTTCCATATATAAAAAATAATCCTAAGCAATTGAAAGTCACTAAATATTTCCATAAATAAAAATAATCATAAGCAATTAAAGTCACTAAATGCTATGAATAAATCCATTCCCACTGATTTCATGTTAAACAGAATGGGTAATTGGATGTGTTCAAGACTGGATTTTTGAAAGCTCAACTTCTCCTTCCATAACTATGCTGATCAGAAATGTCCATTCTTTAAGGTGGCCTAAGTTGACCTGAAAGATCTAGCAGAATCTTTCTGAAAGATCTAAAAGGATCCTTCTGAAAGACCTAGCAGAAACTTTCTGAAGGATCTAGCTAGCTGGATCTTTCTAAAAGGTCTGGCAGGATATTTCTGAGAGAAAGAACCTAACAGGATCAAAGGATCTCACTCTTTTCAACTTGTAGCTCATCAAGAAGAGCAACCAATATCACACCGCCTCTGCCCAGTCTGAAATTTATATTTATACGTAGAAACATTTGTGAATCCTTCAGGATGGGATTGTCCATCAAGCATCTTTCAAAGTTATACTCAACCTACAGTGAGAGCGGTGTTTATATCAGAAAGACATAAAGGAAAACCCTCAAGTTTCATCCATTGTTTCTTCCTAGGTTTTTTAAAATAAGTTTTAATTCTTTCTATTTCATTAATGAAGCATTTTGCAAATTTTGGTAAGTAGTTTTAGAAAATCCACTTAAATTTGGCAGTGTTCAACTTATGCTATTGATTTAGAAAAAAAAATAGTGGAATCTCTTTCACTTATAACTTGGGATATCAGAAAATATCTAGAGAAACTTCCCTAGAGTAGCCTTCCTTCCATCTTTTCTTCCTTCCTTCTCTTCTTTCTCTCTTACTCTCTCTCTCCTTCTTCCCTTCTCTCTTTCTTTCTCTCTCCTTTCTTCCTTCTCTCTCTCTTTCTCTGTCTCCTTCCTTTCCTCCATCCCTCCTTCCTTCTCTTTTCTCTCTCTCTCTTTTTCTCCTCCTTCCTTCCTCTTTCTTACTTTCTTTCTCTCTTTCCTTCCTTCCAAAGAATAAATTTCCTTAAGATATGGTTTCTGAGAACTTTCACCTCGGCATTAGTAGCCAAATCCATGTGGTGTGCTTAGGAGCCCATGCATACTGAAAGCATATGCACCTGTCATGTCAGATATCCTTTTGATGCAGCCTCTTCCCCCCTTAAGCTTTTAAGATAATCTCTGAGAAATCATCAAACTATCAAAAGAAATCAATGGATCAGAAAAGGTTCCCATCATTCTTAACAAAAATCCATAACTTTTGCATTTTAATAGAGATGCTACAAGACCGTCAGAGTCATTTTCCTTCTGATGTGCTCCTTTGATTTCGCTCTGATATCGCTGAACTCTTGACTTGCCTGAGAAAGGAGATTATTGAATTGTACTTCTCCCTTGGAAGCTCTTGATCACTGAAGGAGCTCGTATTTAAGGATGCTACAGCGTGAACTCCATGGCTGCCTCCCGCAAATTCATCGGGGATTGTCATCTTAATATTAATTGGGTCTTTTGCAAGAATCTCAATGCTGCAGGGAGGGGTTTTCTTGCCAGGGCAGAGAAGAGGAGATTATGTTCAAAGCCAGATATAAAGACAAATATATTCAGCATAAAAATTATGATAATTGCAGAAGCCCTCAGTTGAGGAAGAAGTCGATCTGATTAAGGAGCACTTCTCCGTGATCAAATATTAATCTATCATCTTCTTTCTAGCATAAGTTGAACATAAGAGGCTTCTTATGGTTTTATGTATTTAGTAGATTGGGGAACGATGAACTCGCCACACCTCCTAATATGGCCCATATATGCCAATGCAGCAAAAAAAGAAAGAAAGAAATCTGGAAAGGCTGTAATCCACTTAACATTAAAAGTAGAGACAGAGAGGGGTGGAATCGTAAAACTTTGGCTGAAATGAAAATAGAGTTAATCTCCCGTGGCTAACTTAAACCCAGTTTTCGCTCTCTTGTCATATACACATTATAAATATTTTGTCTTGTTAATAGCAACATAATCTTTTACATCATTATCCTCATAAAGAAAACATCCGGACGAGGACTTGTATAACTTCCAGACATGCTTAGTGCAAATAGATTAGAAGTTGATATATGCAAAAATCAGACTATTATGAAATTTAATTTTAGTTCAAAACACAGATGCATGTGGGTTAGCTTAGTATATGTAATTAAAATGTTTTATTTCCTGCTTTACGTGGCGAATAGTCTTGATTTTGTACACTGTCTAGTAAGCAAGGAGAAGCTATGCAGAACCATTTATTAACCACCAGGAACGACAAAATGGCAGATTCTGATCAACAATTTGCCTCTAATTAAAAATCAGTTTAAGGATGCAAGTCAATCTATGGTGTTAAATCTTCCATCAAAATCCAGACTCTTTGCAGTTTAGATAATATTTAATTGCAGGCATGATAACATAATATGTAATGAGCATGCGAAGTAATTATTAACAAATTCAGTTACATGCATGGCTTCCTGGATAGAGTGGGATATTATCTGGGTATAAATGGAAGGAAAAAGGTTAAGGCAAAACTTGTGGAAAATGATTTCACTGCAAAATAGTAATTTCAGCTGGAGGAGAATTCTGTTGTCTATATTCCTCTGTCTCTCTCACAAAACAAACAGTGTACACAAATGTTTAAGAATTCTGAGAAAATTCATTTGTAATGCTATGCAAATAAATACATTTTTATTGATCTGCATTTACTTTTGGATAAAAACTGAGGGAATTAATTCTCACTAGAAAAACTGATTAATTTGTTCCATAGGATCTTAAAAAGGTTTTAAAAATGGATCATTTTATATCAGAGATGTTTGCTCTCATTATTCTCATTAAGAAAAATTAAGAACATTTTAAATAATTGAGAAATGATTCCATTCAATTTTTTGTTGCTGTTTAAAAATCATTCTAATGCCAACTTTTAATTTGCATTCTCCATTTGCACTCTGTTGCACATCTATTTCATTGCAAATACATCCCTGCACTCATCTTCCACATGTTGAATTTCTGAACATTTGTTTCGGGGTACTACTTCCAACATTAGAATGTATTTCTAATTCGAACATGGTCCCTGGTAAATCGTACCTCGCTGACATTCAAAGCATCACTTGCAAGTGGAAACTAATACCAGGTGTAAAACAAATTTAGAGCAGGAAGGTGAGCGAACAAAACATTTTGTGCAGAATTATTACCTTCCTTTAGCAATGAAAAACTATTTACTTATCTAGTTTGATGTTCTAAACTTCCTTTGTCTTTCTTCGCCCCCAGATTACTAATAGCACAAACACACACACATACACCTGCCACACTAAATCATATCTTAGGTAAGGATTAAAAGAAATATATATGGAGAGACAGAGAGAGAGAAAAAGAGGGAAGGGAGAGGGAGAGGAAGAGAGGGAAGGAGGGAGGGAGAGACAGATACACAGACACACAGACACAGAGAGAGAGAGAGAGAGAGAGAGAGAGATTTTTCCATACCATTCCATAGCAATGTAATTTTCATTCCAAATTAAATCAAAGTGTTACATTAAATTTAGTAAAAAAAAAAGATTCACATCCCGTTCTTTATTATTTTGTGCATTTTATGGAACGTGATTTTGCTTTTCATAAAAACAAACTAAAGGAAAAGAGAGCCTGTTACCGCCTGTTTTCTCAATTCCTTTAAGCAACAAGTTAGCCTTAAAATTTTATCGTCTGTGTTTCAAAAGCCTCTTTTTCAACATTTTGTAAAGAAAGATCCCTTGGTGATCATTGCTTGCTACCAAAACAGTTGTTCAAGTTTTTAAAAGTGGAGTGGAGGAACCCTCTTCGATTTTGTATATTGTTTACATAAGGGCCATAAAACTCTTTTATTTGTCTCTTATTTATTACAGTTCGAACGATGGGGCAGTTTTGTATGAACGCTTGTCCACTTTAGGAAAATGTCAACTTCTTGCACTTCAATTTATTTCTTCAGACTGGGAAGAGAAACAGAAAAAAGGGATTTTTAAAAAGAGTAAACAATACCCCCACTACACACACACACACACACACACACACACACACATGTGCTTCCATGTCTGAAGATATAAAGTGTAGAACTGACACATGAGGAAAGACACTAAACTAATCAACCAATTTAGCAATTTCCTTCTGATCTGATGGAAAGAATTGTTCCCCGTCTTGGCAGATTTTTTTTTTTTTTATTCCATCCTGGCTGAAGATTTCAACAGCTAGTTCTTTCTCTGTCTTGGATCTGTTTAATGTGCTTTTCTCTTTCTTTCTTTTACTGCAGCCCTGAATCTATTTCCTGAAACAATGCTGTATACATATCTCCTTAGCCAGTTGGAAAAACAGATCGCTATTTGTTTACGATCAGAAATGCTTGTCTTATGGCATGCATTAAAAAGCAGGGTGCTTGTCACGGCCTAATACAGCTAAATTGAAAATCTTGGAATGATCCAATTTACAGTTGAGATTATTTGCATTTTCACCCTGGCTTTTTTCTTTCAACTCTTAACGAAATTCAGCTGAGCATCTTTCAACTATGAGGTTTCCTGTAAAGAAAGAAGAACAGAGGAAACATATTTTTGATGCAGTTATCTTATCGGTCTCCTTAGGTGAATATTTGCACAAGGTAGAACTGTTAAATTAACAGACCGTTATACATTTGCAGACTTTTAAAAAAATATATGTATATTCTTTCCTGTTCTGTAGTAAAATAAATAAATAAAACTTCGGTTGCAGATATTACTTATAGTTCTCATCACCTCTTTGTTTTGTTCCTCCCTGCTCCATATGAACAAAGGTGTATTTTGGAATGAGAAGTATTTACTTTTATTGGATAAAGTCAATAACCGTCTCAGATTAAATTGACTCTTTGTGCATCCACATTATAAATTATAAAAAAAAAACCACAAATGCATAATACATTTTGATATTTGAAGGATGGAAACCCAGCCAGTAGTCTTCCAAACTCAATCACTTCTTAATCCTGCAACATTTGTTTCAACTCCAAAATTGCATTAGAAACTTTTAGTCATAGTAAAAACTGCTTACCCATTAACAATGGAATTTTATATCATGCTTTCCAGCACCATCTGCTGGTTTCAAGGATTAAGGAATATACTAGTGCCAAGGAACTGGAGTCTAGTTTTGTACTTGAGTCTAAGTGTTTAAAAACATCACCCAAATCTCATTCTTGACAAGTTGTTTCTGTTCTATGACAGGTTTTGAACATTTCCTTGTAAGGATAAGTGTTTAAGGAAGTCCATTTGAAAGAATTTTAAACCATTGTTAGACACGAAAAAGGAGAAGGAGGAGAAAAGGGAGAAAGAGAAGGCATGAAGAGAAGGAGGAAGAGGAGGAAAAGGAGGAGGAGGAAGAAGATGGAGTCAGGAGAAAGGAGGAGGAAGAGGAGGAGAACGAGGAAGAGGAGAAAGAGGAGAAAAAAGGGAGGAGAAGGAGGAGAAAAGGGAGAAAGAGAAGGAATAAAAACTTGTGTTTAGAGGTACAACTCAACTTGCATCTGCAACTAAGTCTGGAATTACAATCATAAGTCTTGCTGGTCATTAAGCAGATCATCCTATGCCCAATCCAATTCAATTTTATTTATGTATTTATTTTTGTATAAACACAGGACAGCTGCCAAGCTCCCAAAATGCAATCAAGGAATGGGAAAGCACAGCCATTGTAACTTCAAACCTGGGTCCCTTTGAACAGTTGCTAAGCAATTGGTCATAAATCAAGGATCCAAAACTTTTTACTACATGGGGGGGCGGGGAGGATAGTAAAAGAGGATAAGGAAGAGGAGTGGGGGAAAATTGGATTTTAGTTGTTTGTATTTGAATGCGCAAGAATATCATCCTATCACATATCTTTACAAACAAAGGCTGTGTTGTTGTTTTTCCGACACTTACCTGGCTGGAAATTTTACTGAACTGTCTCATTGAACGTCCATCCTTCTTCTGTCATGTTTTGCTGCCAGGGAAATGAAAGTACTAAGTATAAGAAGCATATTATTTAAAAAAACTCAATGTATTTAAAAATAAACGGATACACAGCAGGTAAGAACATTAGAAACCTATTACAGAAATCTGGCAGTCCTGGAAGTTTCTTTTTTCAATCCAGCCAAAAGTGGATCCCTCTGTTTGTGTACTTAGGAAATACTTTAGGCCTCCCCAGAAACGTTTTCTATTTCCACTTCAGAATCATGAAGGAAACTCTTTTTGGCACGATGCTCCAACTCAGCAAAGCAGGCAGGGCCCATGTTATTCCTAATAATTCCAACAGAGGGCTTGGGGGAGCTCCGAACATCTGGAACAGTTTTGGTTTAATGGATATTTAAATACACATCTCTATTTAAAAATAGTATCGATGTCCAGAATCTTGCTGACTTGAAGCCTGTCCTTTAATTTTCTTACCATTTTCCTTTCTTTCTTTCTTTCTTTCTTTTTTTCAGGCATTGGTGCTCAAGGAAAATACCCCCCACACTGTTCGGGGTGGGTGGGAGGTTTGCTTACCAGATTTGTAACCCCTCTTGTTGTTCAACAAGCAAAGTAATCATTACTCGATATTTTTATCTTGATTTTCCTAAGTTGAATTGATTTCTTAAGACGCATTGACTGCTGGATACTCTACTCTTTTGGGGTCTTGGGAGGCCCCACTAGACTTCAAATAGGATTGAGATGAATAAGAGCCTTCCTTGAATTGGCATGCTCTGCTTCTGTTTTTCACACCTGAACTTTTAGGGTAAGTGATTGGCATTCTATGACAGGTAGTCCTCACTTAACGGATGGTCGCTAGTGATCATTCAAACTTACAACAGAACCCCCACCTGGCTACTGGATGGTAGCACTTCCAACCTGTAGTGGCATGACTGCACTTGGAGTTCTTAGCAACTATCTCACTTTTATGATAATTTTAGATGAGAAGGAAGGAAGGAAGGAAGGAAGGGAGGGAGGGAGGGAGGGAGGGAGGGAGGGAGGAAGGAAGGAAGGAAGGGACAAAGGAAAGGAAGAAAGGGACAAAGGGATGGAGGGAGGGAGGGAGGGAGGAAAGAAAGAAAGAAAGAAAGAAAGAAAGAAAGAAAGAAAGAAAGAAAGAAAGAAAGAAAGAAAGAAAGAAAGAAAGAAAGAAAGAAAGAAAGAAAGAAAGAAAGAAAGAAAGAAAGAAAGAAAGAAAGACCTGCACACCTCAGGTAGAGATAACCCAAATGTTCTCTATGTAAAAATACCATCAAAATTGGCAACTCGCTGTAATGGTTCCTTAACCTTTTTCTCTTTTGGAGTTTACACCCCCATTCCTGCTCATTTCATGGTCCTGACAGTAGATATTCTCACAACCATGTTACCGGCTGGGAAGGGAAACTGAGTGTTTATTTGTTTATGCATTGCATGTTTGTTTGCAATTGATTTGATATATCTGTTTGATTTAACGATGCGAACTGCTGGGATTTGCCAGAAATTGGATTCATATAAAATACAAGCAAATAGAAGAAACGTTTTCCTATTGCTTGGAGGGAGAGGGAGGTGGTGGCAGGAAAAATTATAGCTTCCAGTTCTCAAAATACCAGGAAGAGCCATGGCCCCAGACAATATATTCCTTCCAGAATAAGCAGGGGATTGGACTAGAAGACCTCCAAGGTCTCTTCTCTTCTCTTCTCTTCTCTTCTCTTCTCTTCTCTTCTCTTCTCTTCTCTTCTCTTCTCTTCTCTTCTCTTCTCTTCTCTTCTCTTCTCTTCTCTTCTCTTCTCTTCTCTTCCCTTCCCTTCCCTTCCCTTCCCTTCCCTTCCCTTCCCTTCCCCTCCGTTCTGTTCCGTTCCGTTCCGTTCCATGCCATTCTATTCTATTTCAATTCTGTTTGCTTCCCTTCAAAAGAATGCAACCACCTTGACTATCTTAATATCAGTTGAGACAAGGAAAGCATCTCAGAACAACCTTAATCTTAACCTATTGCAGAGTTGAGATGTTCTGGGTCTTGGATGAATCACCAGAAGGAGATTTTTCCTCTCCATCTTCTGATGTGGCACCAGGATAAAGGATTTTTCTCTGAATGCTGTGTCAGGCTGGTGACCTTTCAAACTGTCTTGACAAAAACCCCTCCCATTATCTTCCCAGCATTATTTCTGAGCTTTTTTAGCAAAAAAACCCAACGAAGTCCACCTCCTCTCCGGAGTCCTTTAAAATGGATCTCCTGAGCTCACTGCCCCACTGGAAATTCTCCCTGACTTCTGATCACTTGCCTCCCAATTTCTGACCTTCTTACTGAGATCAGGTTCAAATGGCTGTGGTTAATGAGATAATTAATTCAAAGTCCAGGCTTATGGATTGCTCTTTAGCAGTTAACGTAGCTGATGGTGTGTTTGTTCCTTCCATAGGTCATTATGCTTGTTATTCAGTCTGTAGCTTGTTCTCAAAACGGTTTTGTGGGTGGTGGAGCGAAGCAAGAGATGGTTTGCTATGATGAAAGTGGACTTTGGAAGAGAAGGGGGTGAAGACTATCTTATGTTGAACTTTTGGTGGACATTAGGAGATTTCCTGAAAGGCAGGACCAACCACATGTTCTGGAAGGCTAAATTCATTCAATTAAATGTTGACTAGAGCAATGATAGCTTTGCAATTAAATCATTTTTTTTTTAATACAGTGGTACTTCGGTACTCATTGTTAATTGGTTCCAGGAGACTCATTGAGTACCCAAAGCAAACAATTTTTCCCCATAATGGTCAGTCACAAGGCAGGAATACCAACAAATTCTAGTTTGTTCATTGAGTACTAAACAAACAATGAGTACTGGGACAATATTTTTTGCATCAAAATGTGTGGAGTACCAAATTCCATGAGTTTCAAAGCAGTTCAGTACCAAGGTACCACTGTATATGTGAGCACCAGTTCAGATTTAGCATCAACATAACAATGAAATCCAATTACCGGACAACAGCTATAAAGAGATGGCTAACATACCATGGTCTTCCTCTCATTGGCTTGATTGTGAGTGTGTCCACACAGTGTGTGCTATATGACTCAAGAAAGCAGTTGTCTCAGACAACAAATTCTAGGAGATGGAAATAATGGACCAGAGGAGAGGTCTAAAGAGTTGATCAGATCAATGGAGAAGCCAGATACACTTCACAACTGTGTTACTAATTTAACAACTGCAATGATTCCCTTAACAACCATGGCAAGAAAAGTTGTAAAATGGGGCAAAACTCACTTAACAAATTTCTCACTCAGCAATGTAAATTTTGGGCTCAATTGTGGTTTGAAGTTGTGGACCATCTGTATTTGCCATTTTTCCAGATGTTCAGACCAAAGTATTGCCAATGGACATCTTCTTCCTCCACCTCTCGTTCTGTTGAGGATGCAAAATAACTTTCCTCTAGGAGCAGGAGTTACCTCCAGTTCTAGCTTGTAGCTTCCGAGGAAACTTTGTGTTATTCCCTTTTTAACTGCAGCTCTCAATTTGACGTGCAGACACACGATGAATATCAAAGTATTATCGTAATCTACATCAGGGAGCCTGTCAGGAAATTGTTGGGAAAATAAAGTGAATCAATAGCATGTCAAGAAAATCAAATGTGGAGAGGGGGAAAACGCTGAATATTCATGAATCCAGTTTCAAGGGGCTGCCAGAGATTTAGAGAAGGCAAAGCAGCTTGTGAGATTGTTCAACTTTCTGGGAGACAGGATATGATTTAATGTCTTTCAGGTTCACTTTCAAAATTTCTTTTGAAAAAAGGATTGGGGGGGTGGGCTGGGAGACATTGTCATAGATGGAGGTCAGGTAGTCCCAGGAGTGGGCTGCTAGGGTCACAGGGGTTCAGGAGAGCCCCTAGCTAAGATTCTGTGCTGTTCAGAGAACTCCCCCCCAAATCCTATTCCTGGCTGGCCCAGCCAACCCCTCCGCTCCCAGGAGTCCTCATGCAGCCCGTTTTGGATGCAGGTAAGTGCAGGGTGCATACAGAGGCTCAGGGAAGGTGAAAAATGGACCTTCCAGAAGTTCAGGTAGGCCAGAAATGGGCCTGTTTCCGGCTTCCAGAGAGTATCCAGAGCCCTGGGACAGCCTTTATTTTTGCCCTCCCGGAGGCTCGACAGAAGCCTCCAGAGCCCAGGGAGGGCAAAAATATCCCCCACCATAGTGCAGGAGGCTGACTAGGCCATGCTCACTCTGGCCACACCCACACAGCAACCAGGCAGAGAATCCGTTGCTAAAATTTTTGAAGCCTATCCCTGGATAGTCCTCAAGAAAGGTCCGTAATCAAGCTTACTCATTAGCCATAGCTCTTGATGGTCATTCATCGAGTCGGTCACATGACTGATCTGAATTTACTTTCACAGCAGTCATTAAGTGAATGTGGCAGATGTAAAACCAGCGCCACGGTTGTAAAACGATTACTAAGGTAATTAAACGAAAGCAATCTTTTGCAATGACCTGGCTTTTGCCAACAACTGGAAATCATTACCAGTTTTGGGTAAAACCGTCATAAAATGCAGTCATGTGTCCACAGGACACTGCAGATGGCCACAAACATAGCCATATTATCAAGTAACCAAAATACAGTCACATGACCAGTGAGGAATTCACTGAACTCCATTTCAGAACTGGTTCGTAACTTTCTTTTTTCAGGAGGTTGTAACTTCAAACCATCATTAAGTGACTACTTGTAAATTGGGGGTTACCTACAGAATGCTCATGCAAGTGTTTAGTGGCTCAGGAATGTGGGGGAATGCCCTGCTTTATCATTGGGCATTGCTTTCTTCTAAAAAGTACAGTATCTCTGCTTTCCACATTTCCATTAAGCCAGGGGTCTTCAAACTTGACAGCTTTAAGACTTGTGAACTTCAACTCCCAGAATTTCCTCCTCCAGTCATGTTAGCTCAGGAATTCTGGGATTTGAAGTCCACAAGCCTTAAACTTGCCAAGTTTGAAGACCCTTGCATTAAGCTTTCATGAAGTCACAAGAAGAGTCACCAGAAGTCCCCTCTTGGGAAGTTTTTCAGACTGGGGTGTAGGGGGAACCAGGGAGTCACAGAACAATAGGAAGAGGTATCACAGGAGACAACCTGCGTTCCGGCATCTCCAACTCTCAACCAAGCTCAAAAATACCCCCAAGAGAATTTAAAAAGAAATGCAGTCACCTGACCCTCGGAGGTGAGCAATGGCACTTGTGAAGCAAGTTCTAACTCCCTTTTTCCAGGTAGATTACAATCTTGAATGGTCATTAAGCAGCTAGTTGTAAGTCAAGGAGTGTGCTCTTGTGTGTGTTTAGTGAACAAGTGGCTAAGGAATTGGGGAGGGGGTGAATGGGAAATGAAAGAACTTTATTTCATTTATTTTTATTTTATTTGTCAAACTTGTACAAGATAACAAGTATAGGTATGATCATAAACAAGAATGAGGGGAGTTAATACAGATAAATGGGAACAGTAAGACAGGGACAGTAAGCACACTGCTGCGCTTATGCATTCCCCCTTTAAGGACCTCTTACAATTGGGGTGAGGTCCACGGTAGACAGTTTGAGGTTGAAGCTGTGAGGAGCTGAGGCTGTGACAATGGAGTTGGGTAGGCCGTTCTGTCATGCCCCTGGTGGAGACTGACTGAGGAGAGGAGGAACAGCCAAGTGTGGCTCTGAAGGTTGTGGAGGAGGCTGGGGAAGAGCAGAGGTTGGCTGAGCAATCAGAGGAGGACCCAGGCCTATCCCCTATCCACTCTAGGGCACAGGAGGAGAGGATAAGGGAGAGACGTGGTCTACTTGGGAGGAGAGGGCCTTGATCCTCTTCACGGGTTGCAGCTGTTACAACTGAATAAGAGGATGGACTTGCATACGGGCGAACGCTGGAAACAAAGCTTGGAAATATCTCTAGTTTATGGTTCCTCTCTGAGTTTGCTGTCCTTCCCATTGTGTGTTCTATTATCTGTGGGCATCCTCCAGCCCTTATCTTTCCTCTTTGTGTTGCTTTTTTCCTTCTTCTTGTAACTGTTTGTGTGGGAGTTTTTTGTCTTCCGTCAAGATTATTTGGAGCTTGGAAGCAAAGTGAAGGAATAAAAGGGGCTTCACCTGTTTCCTGTGACTGTGTTGTTTTGTATTCCACCCTTGGTCATCACATGTTCCAAGCATTGACCACTCTGTTGCTGAAGTTGTATTTTCTGCAATCGAGTTTGGAGCAGTTTATCTTAAGTTTGAATCAGTTGTTTGCCCATGTGTTATTGTGGTTGAGGCTGAAGAAGTCATTGACAGGCAAGACGTTGTAGCAGTCAATTTTGCTACAACTTCTCAAGAATCCTCTTCTGAAACAGAGAAACAGAAGCTCATAAGAAGTCACCAAGTACATATCAGCAGAGAATTCCTTTGCAACCTGAAATCACCTGGACAGATCTTACTCCTTGTTTCATTTTTTGAGTAACCACTTTCCTACCTCCTTCCACATTAGTGCTGCAAGACTTAGGTTTCTCTCCAGCGACAAGCAATTCTTTCTCTCTCCTTCTCTTCACCTTCCTCCTTGGGAACATACAATTAGGATACAATCAGGCAACAATTTAGTCAGGTTAATTCATTTGGAGAGCATGTGAACACATACCGGCTATCCAATCTTTCATGGAGCCCCAACTTTCTCACCATTCTTAAGTAACCGAAGGAATAATAATTTCAAAACAGCTTAAGGGAAGGGGGAAAAAAGACATTTCATTTAGATTTGTCAAAACGGTCTCACCTTGGCAGCCTATTGAATTTCAAAGAGAGGATGAAGTTAGTTTATGGTCCACCTCAATCCAAACTTTACAATTCAGAAAATGGTTTAACAGGAGCATTTGGCTTTTAGAACACAGCCAACTGAGGAACGTGTTGTTCCTTTTCTTAAAGCAAAGTTTTGTCAATTCTCAACAACTTTGATCTGTGTGGACAATTCAGCCAACATTGAGAAACTCTGTCCTAAAGTGTTGGAACAAAAGTTTACCTAAGTTTTTTTTTTAATCTAATGTTGTATCTCACCATTACTTGATAGAACAAGTAGGACTGGAATTATATTTAAATCAAAGATACTTATGTCCATATTGCAATAATGGGGACCTCAAAACAGCCATGATCATACAACTTGGGTCTTTCAATTCCGCCAACTGACCTCTCCATGAACTGATTTCACATGGTTTCAGATTATTCAATTAGTCTTCCAGCAGCAATGTTTTTATGTGATGACTCGTTATACAACTACATCAACTTACGATGGAAATTTCGATCCCTAATAGAATTTTTTTTTATTGGCCAAGTGTGATAGGACGCACAAGGAATTTGTCTTGGTGCAAATGCTCTCAGTATACATAAAAGAAAAGATACATTCATCAAGAGTCAAAAATCATAATGTACAACACTTAATGATAGTCATGGGGTACAATAAATAATCAAATCATACTGGGAAATGGTCAATAAAAATTGTTAGGATACAAGCAACAAAGTTACAGTCATACAGTTATAAGTGGGAGGAGACGGGTAAAAGGAAGAATGGGAGGATTAATAATAATAGTAATAATAATGCAGACTTAGGAAATAGTAGGACAGTGTTGAGGGGATTATTTGTTTAGCAGAGTGATGGCATTCAGGAAAAATATCTCCTTGTATCTAGTTGTTCTGGTGTGCAGGGTTCTATAGCATCGTTTTGAGGGTAGGAGTTAAAACAGTTTATGTCCAGGATGTGAGGGGTCTGTAAATATTTTCACAGCCCTCTTTTTGACTCATGCAATATACAGGTCCTCGGTGGAAGGCAGGTTGGTAGTAATTGTTTTTTCTGCAGTCCTAATTACTCTCTGAAGTCTGTGTCTGTCCTGTTGGGTTGTGGAGCCAAACCAGACAATTATAGAGGTGCAGATGACAGACTCAATAATTCCTCTGTAGAACTTTATCAACAGTTCTTGGGCTGTGGTTATAAGCTGAGCTTTCTTTGTGTTCATGGGCCGTTGTCCCTCCTGGTTAGGTGGAGCTATCAAACACGGCTGTCTTTCCCGGGCATTAAGCCTCCTGGTTCTGTTATATTTCATTAAGTTTTTGGCACTGTCTTTTATCCTTTGTATTAACTTTTGACTGACTGGAATGCTGGCCCTTCTCCAGTCAGACAGCCACTGCAACTATTTCTTGGACAGCTCAATTGTTTGTTGGATTCTAAACTGGCAGTCCTGGGTGAGAAAACATGTTCTTGTTAGGATCTAGAGAACATTTAGTGCATCTGTCATGGTTAGAAACTGCCAGCCAGGGTAGAAGGAGGGATCATGTGAGGCAGTGGTGGGATTCAAATGTTTTTACTACCGGTTCTGTGGGCGTGGCTTGGTAGGCGTGGCAGAGGAAGGATACTATAAAATCTCCTGTCAGAGGTGGTATTTGCCGGTTCTCTGAATTACTCAAAATTTCCGCTACCGGTTCTCCAGAACTGGTCAGAACCTACTGAATACCATCTCTGATGTGAGAGCCTAGCTTGGTATCCTTGAATAGAAACCTTATTGGTTGTTCCCAGGGGCAGGCAAACAATCTGGTGAGATTAATGTCAGATGCAAGCAACCAGAGCCACTTGTGAATAACAAAACAAATAACATTATTATCTACCTACCTAGGTTACAAGAAGCTCACCAAACTGCTTGCCTTCCCCTGGCAATGACCAGATAAGGCTTCACAGATCTTGGGAGAAGTCAAGCTTATGTCACTTGTGGCTACACAAGAACTCTAAGCTAAACCCTCACTTGACCCCATCTTTCCACCTGGCTGCCAACAATCACCTACTTTCATATTTTCTCCCATGTGGGGGAGATAATTTGGGGCAGGTGAAAATGGTGACTGAAATGACGTTGAGCAGGATCAGAACTTCTGTTCAACTTTTCCACAGAGTCCCACTCTCCTATTTCAAGTGGAAATAACTGTTTGAAAACGTAAGTGAGATTTCAGGGCACTTTTTCCTCTGACCTCTCAAACAGTAGTAGTAGTGTTACTCTTGCAATAATCCTGCCAAGGAAATACTTCACTCCTGCATTTGTGTCCTGTGGTTATTCCCCACTGTACTGGCAGCTGATCACACTAGAGAAGCTAAAAACTTTGCTTCTGGTACTGCATCTGGAGTAAATTACTGTTCTTTGACCCCGTATAGGCACGAAATACAGTTAGAACATTTAAAATCTTTGAGGTTGGAAAATATGGAGTCTCCTCTAATGAGTCTGCTGAATGCTGGCATCAAAACTCCCTCAAAACACACATCTGTATATACACACTATACACATCTGTATACATACTTCTAATAGCAAAAGCATCATTTAAAGATCATTTCCTGAATTGTTTTGCCCACATTATGCAAAATCACCACAGCCATTGGCCACAACCATGTTGGAGGTAAAAATTTTCGAAGGCAAGCAAGTCTTTATAGATTCCTGCTTTTTTTTCAAGGTCTGTCTCTAAGGACCGTTTGAATCTATATTAATTTCCTTTCTGGCAGTTATGTGGCTGAGTATGAACTGCACTATTTCACTTTTAATCTGTCAGTAATTTAGTAATGTGCAAACTAATTATGCAAGATATTAATGTAATCGGTTTGGGGAGCTATAAAATCAATGTGTTTTTACAGATCGTGTTATGGAGAAGTGCCTTATTATAATCATATGTCAGTTACCGATCATATGCTGGGTTTCATTGATGTGTTAATATAAACATAACTATCTATCCTTTTCAATGACATATTCATTACATTTTTAAAGAAGATTCCAACTGTTTCTTTTCAACACTTATGTTTATTCTGTGGCTTCTAACCCAACTAGCAGAGTAATTTTATTTGCAGTTACACTGTAAATCTGAAGTTCTACACCCAGATACCAAATTCAGTGGTGAGATTCAATTTTTCTTATTACTGGTTCTGTGGGTGTGGCTTGATGGGCGTGGCAGGGGAAGGATACTGTAAAATATCCAGTCAGAGGTAGTATTTGCCGGTTCTCTGAACTATTCAAAATTTCCACTACCGGTTCTCCAGAACTGGTCAGAACCTGCTGAATATCACCTCTGACCAAATTCTGCACCCATACAAGACAATGGGCAACCTCTTAGTTCCACATTCTTCTCTTGTTGGTTAGTTTCCAGCCATTGCTTCTTGTCCTGCCTTCAAGGGCTTTAGAGAATAAGTTTTCCCCCTCTTTGGGGCAGCTCCTCAAATATTGGACGACATGTTCTCAGGTCATCCTGGTCCTTCTTTTCATTAGACTAGGCATACCTGGTTCTTGCAACCAACCTTCGATGTTTTATCCTCCATATTAAGCTCTTGACAATTCAGTTTTGGAAGAGATTCAGGACTGGGCTGCTAAAATTTTGCAAAATTGCAATAAGTAAGAGTGAAAACAAGACCAGAGAAAGAGAGTAGGAAGTGAAGCACTCCGATTACTATGCTTAACCCAACCAAGTGCACAAAAGAGCTTAAGAATAAGTCAGAAAGTTCTGTCTCACAGCTGGAAAACTCTTATTATGTCAATTCTAATCCTTCTCTTCATTAGGCTAGACAAGCCCAATTCCTGTGCTTGGACACAGAGTTGACCACTATGAGTCAATTTCAAAAGGCAGCTTTACTTGCAACAGCTGGTATCCAGAGACAATACCTCTAACAGCATCAAATATCTACATCTGTCCAGCTCAGGTCCTTAGGAAAATCTTGACAGGTGGACAAAAATGGCAAATCCAGTCTGAACATCTGGGTGGCTATGCAATGAAGCATAATAATAATCCTGAATAATATAAGATTACATGGGAAACACCCATAAAAGTCATAGTCAAAAGAGATCCCATTGGTCATCCGTGGAAGCATAAACATTAAACCAAGAATGAAGCCTATACAGGTGGTCCTTGACTTACAACAGTTCATTTAGTGACCATTCAAAGTTACAACAGCACTGAAAAAACTGGAAAAGGGCCACACAGTCCATGGATGGCTGGAGGCGATAGATAGATAGATGAGAGAGAGAGAGTGAGGGAGGGAGGGAGAAAGAGAAAAAAAAGAGAAAGAAAGAAAGAAAGAAAGAAAGAAAGAAAGAAAGAAGGAAGGAAGGAAGGAAGGAAGGAAGGAAGGAAGGAAGGAAGGAAGGAAGGAAGGAAGGAAGGAAGGAAGGAAGGAAGGAAGGAAGGATAGATGATAGAAGATAGATAGACAAACAGATGGACAGATAGGCAGATAGATAGACAGACAGATAGATAGATGGATGGATGAATGGATAGAGAGAGAGACAGAGAGAGAGATATGAATAGATGGATGGATGGATGGATGGATGGACGGACAGACAGACAGACAGACAGACAGATGAATAGATGGATGGATGGATGAATGGATAGATAGACAGACAGATATGATAGATAATCTATCAACAGTCCTGAAAAAAGTGACTTGTGACCATTTTTCACACAATCGTTTTAGCATCCCATAGTTACATGACTTGACCAAAATTCAGACGCTTGGCAAGTGCCTTATATTTATGACCATTGGGTTGTCCCAGGGTCACATGATTCCCCCTTTGTGACCTTCGGACAAGCAAAGTCAGCGGGGAAGCCAGATTCTTCGAACAACCACGTCAACTAACTTAAAAACCGCAGTGATTCATTTAACAACGATGGCAAGAAAAGGTTTACAAATGGGGTGAAGTTCACTTTAACCAATGTCTCACTTAGCAACAGAAATGTTGGGCTCAATTGTGGCCATGAGTTGAGGATTATTTCAGCATCATAAGTATTACTGTACCTTTATTCATTAAACATGAAACTCAGTCAACTGAACATTAAAAATGGATCACAAATATTATTAACTGGGGTGCTGCCTGCATTCTAGGTATCTTCTTAATTGATGATGATGATCATCATCATCAACATTGCACAGTCAACCAGATGTTCAGACTGGGTCTGGCATTTTTGTCTACCTATCAAGTTGTTACCAAGGACCTAGGATAGGCAAATCTGGATGTTTGAGGGTGTTACAGATATCACCACAGGATGGAAGCTGTTCCAAGTAAAGCTGCCTTCTGCAATTGAATGATGGCAAATTTGTCAATGCCTATGGTGTTCAAGTGGTGCTCCTGTTGTTTTTGTTGCTATTATTATTATTATTGTTGTTGTTGTTATTTTCAGCATCATAAAATGGCCGTTTCATTACAGTAATGTTTGCGTGTGAGGGGAGGGCATTCTCATACTTCCGAAGGACTAATATTGATCCAACAACGAAGCCGGGGCGAGAACATGGTGTGCTATTGACTGTCACCTCTGTGGTCTCCAAATATTATTTATAGAAGCAAGCAAGAGTCACGGCATGAAAATGCTCTCCCTGTAATCAGAGGTAATTGCTGGGAAGTGAGGCATTGCACTCCCTGTTAACCTCTGCATGCTGAAACAACAATGGATTATATTTAAAGCGACCAGGATTGATGCTATCAAATGACATAACTGCATCATAGAACGAAAGAAGCTCAATTCGAATCATTGATTTTTGATTACAACCTATCTTTTAACTCTCCGCAGAAGGAGTCCCTGCAACGTAAATTTACTGCAATATTCCACAAGTGGAGGAGCAGGGAGGATTACAATAACAACAACAACAATGAGGAGGAGGAGGAGACGACGACCACCATGACGATGATGAAGAAGAAGAAGAAGAAGAAGAAGAAGAAGAAGAAGAAGAAGAAGAAGAAGAAGAAGAAGAAGAAGAAGAAGAAGAAGAAGAAGAAACTAGGCAGCCCTGGGGAAATGATGCTGTCCTCAAGCGAAGGATCTTGAGAACTGGAATGGCAGTCCTTGACTTGCAAGAGTTTGTTTAGTGACCGTTCGAAGCTGCAACAGCCCTGGGAAAAGTGACTTATGGCCATTTTTCATACTTACAACATTGCAGTCACGTGATCCAAATTCAGACACTTGGCAACTGGCATGTACTTATGATGGTTGCCATGTTCCGGGATCATGTGATCTAGCTATCTAGCTATCTTCTATCTGTCTGTGTGTCTATCATCTATCATCTATCTACTATCATCTAGCTACTATCTAACTATGTATTATCTATCTAGCTTCTATCTATCTGTCTGCCTATCTGTCTATCATCTATCTTCTAGCTGTCTGTATGTCTGTCTATCATCTATGTACTATCTATGTACTATCTATCTTCTATCTATCTATCTGTCTGTCTGTCTGTCTATCTATCTATCTTCTATCTGTCGTATGTCTGTCTGTCTATCATTTATCATCTATCTACTATCAATCTATGTACTATATCTATCTGCTATCTTTCTGTCTGTCTATCTATCATCTATCTATCTTCTATCATGTTTCTATCTACTATCTATCTATCTAGCTATCCATCCATCCACATTGCATATTTATTATTGTTAACATTTTAATAATTACATTTGTTCATAACTGTTTTTTTATAATGTAGCCTATATCTATGTATTTTATTTTAAATGTATTTTTATTACTTAAATGTATTTTTCTCAAAAGGAGTCTGTAAGATTCTCAAAGGCAAGTAAGGTTAGGACAGACAAGAAAAGATCAAGAGTCCTGCCTTAGAGTAACAAACTGTAAGCATTTTCAGGCATTAAAAACCAATACCAGGATGTTAGTCAGAGTCTAGCAACAAACAATTATCCAACATGATTCCATTTCACACCCAATATAATACAGATTTGAGCATCCTCAAATCTTCAGAAGGAAAAAGTTTTTTTCCTTCTCCTCCCCCTCCTTCTCATTAACATGTCACAGAGGCGTCAAAAAATGCGAGCCAGTTCACCAAGTGCAATATGAAATATATTAATAGTCATCACAGAATCATAATGAACCAACAGTTCTAAAACAAGATAATGTGAAATCTTAACAGAAGAAATTATTCCTTAGCAATGACAAACATCTGCTGTATTCTATTTTTGTCAACTGAAAATAAAATAAGTGTTGATCATAAACTGACTATTGTTATTTTACCTTTTTTTAAAAAAAAAAAAAAGCATTGGATATTTTAAGATAGATTAGACATTGTGCAGTTGAGCTAGTAGAGCCCCTATGGATTCATTCCAAAAACTCATTTAGACTTTTCAGCTTTTGTGTCAAATGTTTGAAGTTTTGAAGGATGCTCTCTCATCCTACTGTATCTTTCTCCTGTCTTTTCCCAACCCACCTTCTTTAATAAAATGGTCCTGTGAAATGCTACTCTAAACATGATCTACACTTAAGGGTAGAATTCTGGCATCTGTAATTCTATTTATTAGTCCCTATAGGGATGGTTTTATTTTATTTCAGAGAAGCCTACCTTTGAATAGTAGGAAAGGAATGTAGTAGTGGGATTAGTGGAAGGAGGCTGTATAATACTGTAGTATAAAGTATAATGCCACATAATAAAATAGTATAAAATGTAATACTCCATTATAAGTAGAACCCAACTAGAATAATTGGTATTTGACCTGAAAGGGGTCAAATTTTATAGCTGAAGGATTTTTATCTGATCTGACTCGGCAAAGGATCATATGAAATAAAATTTTGTGGCATGCTCAGGATCCATGATGCTTATTTGAAGGTTTTGACAGGAGCACAAAAATGGCTTCCAAACTAATGATGGTTTAGTCCAGGTATGTCCAACTTTGGCAACTTTCATACCTGTGGACAGAATTCCCTAGCCAGCATGTCTTAAAGTTGCCATGGTTGGTCATACCTGTGGACAGAATTCCCTAGCCAGCATGTCTTAAAGTTGCCATGGTTGGACACCCCTGCTTTAGCCCCATCAAGAATTGAATGGGGAAGATCCCAATTCATCTTTAGCAAGTAAATGCTTGGCAGTACCACGGACAGTTCCAGGAATGGCAGTTGCTCCAGTAGGGGCTGGTAGTAGACATGGATTTTAGCAGTTGCTCTTTTTCCTGGTCTATCCATCTGAACAGCTCTCCTTTATCTTGAAACTATCTTTCTTCAAAAGTCATCCTTTGATTATGACTATATATGGAACCACCCTTAAGCGTGTTGACCCCCATGATACAACCCCTTGACCCAACATACAGAAGATGGCCATTTAAAAAGCAGTTTATTTTTCCAACAAGATGGGTTTTAAGGTAAATGTAAAGTTTCCCCTTGCACATACGTGCTAATCATTTCCAGCTCTAGGGGGCGGTGCTCAACTCCATTACAAAGCCGAAGTCCAAAGGCATCTCTGTGGTCATGTGGCCGGCATGACTAAATGCCGAAGGTGCATGGAACGCTGTTACCTTCCCACCAAAGTAGTCCCTATTTTTTTATTTTTTTTATTTTTTTTAATTACATTTATATGCCGCCCTTCTCCGGAGACTCAGGGCGGCTTACAGTCTATGGAGCGCCATGCTAAGTGCTCGGCAATAGCCTTCATTCCATTGTATATGCCTGCTTATTACTAGGCCCCCCCAAGCGGCATTTTTACAAAGTCAGCTTATTGCCCCCAACAATCTTGGGTCCTCAATTTACCTACCCCGAGAGGATGGAAGGCTGAGTCAACCTTGAGCCTGGTGGGATTCGAACCTGCACTAATTGCAGGCAGCTTGCACTAAGTGCTAGATGATTAACAGCCTGCACCACCAAGGCCCTTTGCATTTTTACATGCTTTCAAATTGCTAGGTTAGCAGAAGCTGGGACAAGTAACGAGAGCTCACTCTGTTACTCAGTGCTAGGGATACTGCCAAACTGCCAACCTTTCTAATCGACAAGCTTAGCATCTTATCCACTGAGACACTGCATCCTTAGGTTTTAGGGTAGCCTACATCTAACTATGAAAGTCTTGGAT
The DNA here is from genome assembly GCA_023653725.1 of Bungarus multicinctus. NCBI lineage: Eukaryota > Metazoa > Chordata > Lepidosauria > Squamata > Elapidae > Bungarus > Bungarus multicinctus. The sequence goes on along the minus strand of CM042839.1, from coordinate 5,620,414 downwards.
GAAGCTTGACAGTCTTCAGAAGAATTGCCATGAATTTTCCAGGTTCATTTTCATTTATTGTTTCAACTGCCCATCTTAAACATACAGCTCTGGGTGATTCACAAACAACTAAAGCAATATTTTGTGGGCTGGTTTTATTTAAAACAAACACTTTTAAAAACTGTAGCCATTTATCATTCATAATTTGAATTCATACATTTCTATTAACCGTCTATAATGCACGTAATATATATAATGTAGAATTTGCTTCCATATCTTTATTACACATGAACGTATTGATTGCATGCTGCTTGTTTTAAATACTTTTTGCCTCTGCCTAGCACATGATTTCTTCCACACAATGTTTAATAATATTTCTTCTTTTTTTGGATTACCTTTCACAACTCAAGGTGTTAGTACAGATTATTAATGGGAAGGAAAGGGAGGTGAGTAGATGTTACAAATTATCTCCCAAGGGAATCTAAGGCTGGCTCAGTTACATCTATAGTAGTGAACTGAAAGCCTCATTAGAAGGAATGAAGAAGTTGGATCATACAGCAGAATTTCTTATATGTCAGAACAAGGATAGCGTTTAGTTTTTCTGTTTTCGGATAAATAGCAATTTCCCATGCATCTCTACTTTTGAGCTAGCTGTCTACAATTTTACAGGACTATATCATAGGCCATCGCAAAGGTCTAACATCTGAAGAGAACAGAATGAGAATTTTTAGTCCCTAAATTGAACACAAACATACATACAGTAGAAAGACTGTGAAGCCACTAGATAAGGTTAAACATGGATTAACTTGATTACTTACTGGCACACCAAGAACCCAAAGCCCTTCCTTCTTATCACAAACCCAGCCATCAATGCACGTATAAGGAAGACTAGGATAGGATAGGATAGGATAGGATAGAATAGAATAGAATAGAATAGAATAGAATAGAATAGAATAGAATAGAATAGAATAGAATAGAATAGAATAGAATAGAATAGAATAGAATAGAATAGAATAGAATAGAATAGAATAGAATTTTTTATTGGCCAAATGTGATTGGACACACAAGGAATTTGTCTTGGTGCAAATGCTCTCAGTATACATAAAAGAAAAGATACATTTGTCAAGAGTCAAGAATCATAAGAATCACAACACTTAATAACAGTCATAGAGTACAATAAGCAATCAAATCATACTAGGAAACTGTCAATATAAATCGCAAGGATACAAGCAACAAAGTTACAGTCATACAGTTATAAGTGGGAGGAGACGGGTAAAAGGAAGAATGGGAGGATTAATAATAATAGTAATAATAATGCAGACTTAGTAAATAGTTGGACAGTGTTGAGGGAATTTTTTATTTAGCAGAGTGATGATGTTCAGGAAAAACCTGTCCTTGTGTCTAGTTGTCCTGGTGTGCAGTGCTCTATAGGGTTGTTTTGAGGGTAGGAGTTGAAACAGTTTATGTCCATGATGTGAAGGGTCTGTGAAGAATCAACATAATAAGCATCAACAATCTAAGATGAAACAATACAATACAACCAAGCAAGCCAGGTAGGCCTATCATGAACAGGTACACAAATTATAACAGTCCTGATCAAGACAGGTAGAAGAAGTCATACACATTTTAAAAAAAAAACCAGTAATTCCACTTTGTGACCAAGCGCTGACCACCTTAACTAGGTCAGAAGAAAACAAACAAACAAAACTTTGTGAACTTTCAAATCCCAGCAATACAATACAGGTCATGAGCTATTCATGGTAATGACTCCAGTGTTGTAACACGTCTTTCCCTTCTAGGTTGTAACTAATGCTTAACACTAAATGTCATAAATAATTATGTTACGCTTTGGTTTGCTGGGATTTTTTTAAAAAAAATAACATTCTTCTATGGTATTTGAACATGATCAGATACCAAAAATAAAGCTGTGAATTTAAGGGGTTGAAGAATAGATAGGAAATGTGATAGGAAAATGTGTGGTTTAATCATTGATAACTAGACAGACATGTGATAAAGGTTTCTGCCTCTTAACACTTAAATACTTTATTTAAAAGTTTGCCATAACCTTGAAACAAAACTGATGAATGCTTAAGCAGTGAAATAATGTGCATACTAGATACAATAAAAAAAGATTATTATTATTTAAATGGGAAGGCTTTTTTAGAAAAAAAAAGGGATAAAACAGAGCTTTCTTAGAGACAGAGCAAAGATATGAATATCTTATTAAAAGAAAAGAGGGTCTAAGCATGGGATTGAACAAGATAGGTAAATTGATTTATCCAATGATAGAAACTTACTCTTTGTGAGTTAGGTCTCAGCTGGTTCAAATCATGAATTCAGTGTATTGTTTCCAATTCCAATCGAGATGACTCACACATAGCACGAAATGTAAACTAAAGCAAACTTTTCTTTACAAAAGAAACTTTGAATGCTTGCAGCTTTCTTGAATACGTGCAACTTTCTGGTGAGAGAGAATTTCCCTGGGAATGGGCTCCAGCACATGTCTGAAAGCTCTGAAGATAAACCTCTGCTCCCAGTGACTGATCCTGCAACATTATCCTGGGATGTATCTATTTGCCTTCATCCGTGACATGCAACATGAGCTGAAATCTTTGGGATCCTACATCTCTCTTAGCTTATGTTCTCTTTTGGGCTAGAAGTCTGTATTTCTGACTCATTAAAAAAAAAAGTGGGTTTTTTTCTCCAGGCAGTTCCCACCCATCCATCCTCCCCACTACCACATCCAGAAACCTCAGTGAAATTCAGTAACTACAGGATAACACATCATGTTCTTTATCTATCTACACTCAATACAAGAAGAAATATAGGCTAATGCAAAGAAATAGAAACTCTTGGAGCTTACATGAGACCCCCTAAGATCCCCCTAAAAAAAACTTTTTTTGTGTGAAGGGGCAAAGACTGGTTTTGCCATATTCAATAGACCACCCTGGCATGAATTGCCATTAATATGCCATTTCCTGTTCCTGCTATCACAATATAAAAGACCTGTGCTCTGACCTTTTTTATGAAAACATCCTTTGTTAAGAATGAAAGCGACTCAGTGTTAGACCCTTATCTATAGAGCTAAGCCAGCAGATCAAATCCAAAAGGCAGAATTCATTTACTTTGTATTAAATGCGCTCAGTTAAGAAGTTTCAATTTTGGCAGAAAGGTGTATTAATCACCAGGAGGGGTGGGGGGGTGGGGGGAGCTCTCGTTTTTCACAGCTCCTGCTTTGCTTTCAGTGCAGTTTTTCGACAGTGAAGCTTTTGTTTCTTGTTTCTGAAAGAGCAGAGGGGATAAAATAGTTCTGGATTTGAATACAGTAAATATAGCAAAAGGAAGCTTTTTAAAAAAAATTACTCCCAGGGTCCTACTGTGTACAACGTTCATAGTAACGTCGGGATTACTCTGCAGCTTCAGGGATTAAAATAAGAGGGCTAAATTGGTTCAGACAACTGGATTTTATCCCATGGAAATCTATTCAAGTTTTTTTGGGGGGGGAGCTGACTTAATTTCTATGCAGCCAGCATTTCTGAGATGAAATTAAAATATGAATGAAAAAAATATAGAAAGCTTCCTTAGAACAGAATGTTTGCAAAGCGTTAAAGAGATGGTCTGAAAACTTAATGAGGTGTCTGAATCATTCCATACAAACTGGGAGAAAACTAAAGTCTTTAAATTAAATTATAGACGGTTATTCTATAACTCAACCAAGCCCCAGATTCTCAGCCCATAGAGCTGCTTATTCAGATGTGAGCCATGGGCAACTTAGCAAATCTGAACACATGCAAACTTATCATAAATTTTACTGAAGGTATTTTGCTATTTCAGTATCTTGACATTTCAGAACCGCAAGATATTATGTCGATTCTACTGCAGGCTGCAATTGTGTGCAAACTTCCTCATAATGTGTTCACTTTAAAATGAATATAAAATCAATTATTTTAGACCTTTTTTTAATGTTTTATCAGCCCTACTTTAATTTCAGGCCAAGGTTGTTCATGAATATTGTAGATATGTAACACCCACAAACACACACGTTTATATACACATAAACATCCATGCCCCAAAGAAGAAGGATCAAGGAGAGGTTTAACCTGGAAAGGAGAAATTTTCTGACCATGAGAATAATCAACCAATGGAACAGAAGTTGTCTTCAGAAGTCATGGGAGCTTCATCACTGGAGGTTATCAAGAAGAGATTGGACTGCAAGGATGCTTAGATGCAGTAGAAGGTCACACCTGTAAAAAAAAATGCTGCAGAGGTCCATGATTGCACAGAAGCAGTGGTGGGGTTCATTTTTTTTTTACTACTGGTTCTGTGGGCATGGCTTGATGGGCATGGCAGGGGAATGATACTGTAAAATCTCCAGTCAGAGGTGGTATTTGCTGGTTCTCCAAACTACTCAAAATTTCCGCTACCAGTTCCCCAGAACTGGTCAGAACCTGCTGAATACTACCTCTGCACAGAAGACTTCCAAATATGACTTCTATACATGAAGGTAGGATCCAAAAAGTCGAAAAGGCTGCTGCGATCACACAGCTGACCTGAACCATCATTGTTAAACAGGAGGTTGCAAAATGGAGTGGCTTCTTTAAAGTAAATCAGTAGTGTACTTGCCTTCTTGTAACAAAATTCCCTGGACTGCTTTAAGCAGAACAAGTCAGGGGACAGCTGAGATACCACCTCTGCCCACTATTTATGAAGGTGGTGCCACTATCTTCTGGCCAGCAGAAACATCCATATTTATATATGCAGAAGCCTTCCAAAAAATCTGGCACCCTTCAAATGAATGGAAACTGCCACACTCAGAATGTCTAGCTTAGTCCTGTATGCTGGATATTAAAAAACCTGGCCACCGCCATCATGTCTGAATCCACCGTTGAAAATTATATCCATCTAGAAGAAAAGAAAACCAGCCTTGTAAACAAGTGGAGACTAAGGAAATTAAGCTACCATAATTACTAGCAAGCATGGTTATCTTCCTTTGATGTCTCTCACAGAGGAAGAGGCTCGGAAAGCTTTAATTTTCAAGACAATAAAGACCTCCTGGAAGATAGCTAATAATAAAATGGCTTACCATGGTTTGTGCCCAGGAAGATGCAACTGTCTGAAAATAGGCCATTTGATGTCAGTGGAAATATGGCAAAGATTACCCAATTTCAAAAGGAATATATAAATCTCAGATCAGAATTTAAAATTAGAGATATAAAGATATAAATGCTTACGATAGATAGTTGGCAAAAGAAAGCATTGGGTTGCTTTAAGTGTAGATTATTGTGTCACCTTACAGAGAAGATGGGTGACATAAACATTTCATAAATTAATAAAATAAACTCATCTGGCACTTGGGTAAGCAAGAGGTAAGAAAAATGGACAAGATTGGTGATCCTGGGAAGATGTAGGCACGGTTGCAATAGTAGGATCCTAGCATACTCTCACGAGAAGTTTCTATTTTCTAGTTCTTCCTTTAGAACATGCCTTAAAACATATTTCCAAAGGTGCCTTTTTTCTTCTTCAAAAGGCACTTGGACCATTTGTTTTTTATCTTGAGGAAGAAGTGGAAAAAATATTTAGCTTCTCATCCAAGAAGCTTCATCCGTTGTGATGTATCTAAAAAGATTAAATCGTGGCAACTGGACCAAAGTTGTTAATCTGAGACATTCCGTTACTCATCATTCAAAGTAAACTTCATCATTCAGAGTAAAAAAATCAGTTAGGCAGAGAGTCATTGCAATGTAACTAACTCTTGCTACATCAATTGCAGGGGTTTCTCCCCAAAATATATTGCAATATGTAAACAAAGACTCAATAATCATCCAGGCCAAAAGTATCTAAAAAGGTTAAGTCATAGCAACTGGATCAAAGTTAGTTCATCTGAGACATTTCGTTACTCATCCAAGTAACTTCAACCTCTGTAGGCAAGAGTTACTACATTCCAATGGCTCTCTGACTCTCTGCCTAACTGTTTTTTTTTTTTTTTTGACTGATTCAATACTAGTGAAACATCTCAGATTAACAAACTTTGATCCAGTTATCATGATTTAACCTTTTTAGATAAGTTTGGCCTGAGTGATTATTAAGTCTTCATTTACATATCAGTTCAGATAGTGGGGAAGGAAGAAGGGGTACTGTCAGTCCTGCCATCTCTCTCCTTCCCCCTCTTTTCTTGGTTGAAAAGAGAATTTTCTTTCTTTCTTTCTTTCTTTCTTTCTTTCTTTCTTTCTTTCTTTCTTTCTTTCTTTCTTTCTTTCTTTCTTTCTTTCTTTCTTTCTTTCTTTCTTTCTTTCTTTCCTTCTTCCTTCTTCTTCTTCTTCTTCTTCTTCTTCTCCTTCTTCTTCTCCTTCTCTTTCTCCTCCTCCTCCTCCTCCTCCAAATTCTCTTCCAACTATTCTATTCTATTCTATTCTATTCTATTCTATTCTATTCTATTCTCCTTCTTCTTCTCTTCTCTTTCTTCCCCTTTGAGACAACTATGACCTGGATGACTGAGAATCTCCACACATTTCTTAAAACAGCACAAGGGCATTGATGACCCTGCCTTCAGAGATTCATCTTGATGTACTCCATCTTCTTATATCTGTTGGGGAGTGGTGGACACCGTCTTTTTCCTAAAATGCATTGTTGTCCAGAATGCACAGAAGTAACATTCCACGAAAGGAAAAAAAAATCTATGCGTTCTATGTTACCCTACTCCTTATGCATGGGTGCATAAAACCAACTGAATTCGCTCTCTGTTCAAAGATTTAAGTTCCAGAGTTATGACTGTAAGCCGTAAGCCATAACTCATCCTGACTTCAGGGCAAACAAGGCAGAATAGAAATGAAATCAAGGCAGTGATTTTCTCAGGAACAGTGAGTAGTAACTAAGATATCTATTGGGCAATGATGGTGAATTGGGACATATGGTTTCCCTTTCACAAGGCCAAATTCTCACCAAATAGAGAAAGTCAGCAGCAGACACAGGGGGAAATCACAGTGAAAGTTTCTTTTTTTTCCCCCATCCACCCTGACCAGGGAAGTGAAGGAGTTGACCTATAGCACCTGAAACTTAATCTAAATGTTTGGATTGTGATGTGTTGAGATTTATGGTTTTGCATAAACAATAATAATAAAGAGAAGGAGGAGGATCTCTACTTGGGCAGACTGTGAGAAGGAACTTTGCCAAAGCACTTTTATTGTGGATTGAGTGGGATTTTTCTTCCATACCAGCTGTTGTTTGTAAACTATAAATGAGAGATAACAAAAATGAGGGGAGCAGGGAATTCTTTCTTTCTTTCCTCCTACTGCTAACGTATACTGCCGGCATGACTATCAGGCCACCTGTGATGTGTTAGCCATGACAAAGGTCAGCGTTCCTGGGCCTTTTAGGATGGTGAATAGCTTCGGATTAAATTAGGTGTAAAAAAAGTCATTTCCTCTGAGTGATAAACTAAAAACACCTGCAGCCTGTCTCAAATTTTACTGGGAGAGATGCACAAAAGACTTCTTGAACATCTGCCAACTCGGGAGCCATACATAGTTTGTTTACTGGTGTCAGAGACATCAGGATGAAAATAAGGCATATTATAGATGGCACAAGATTTAAAATATAAAACGCAAGGTTAAAATATGTACATATGAAACAGACCTGGCCCAGAAACTAGCAACATGAATTGCATTCTGTCATGCTGCCATAAGGTTTAGTAGACACTGATTGGGACACATAGAATTCTTTATTGGCCAAGTGTGATTGGATACACAAGGAATTTGCTTTCAATGCATAAGCTCTCAGTGTACATAAAATATATAAGTGAAGAATCATGATCCTAGTCATCAGAAAAATACATTCATCATGAATCATAAGATACAACACTTAGTGATAGTCATAGGATACTAAATAATAGCAATACAGCCTTAGTAAATAGTTTGACAGTGTTGTGGGAATTAGTTGTTTAGCAGAGTGATGGCATGTGGGGAAAAACTGTCCTTGTGTCTAGTTGTTTTGGTGTCAACCAGAACAACATAGATGCTGTTGTCTGCCTATCACCAAGGTCGCAAAGAAATAATAATCATAATATCAAAGTAATAATAATCATAATAATGATACCAATAAGAGAAGGTAGGCAAGAAGGATAAAAGTAATATAGCTGTACTACATGGGTGTACACACACACACACACACACACACAAACTACAGATAAGAAATCTGTTTATTTCTTAAATTGTCTTTTTCAAACAAAGATGTTACCCACTAGTTCCAGAAGCATCTGAAAAAAGGCACTATAAAATATCACTTGTCTCATTTTTGGTTCTTTAAAATATTTTGCTTTTCTAAATTCAAGTATTGGTGGGTTTTTTAAAAAAATAAAATAAAATAAAATGCTAGTTGCTCTCTTCCCACCACAATTACTGTAGCTCAATTATGTACTTCCATATGTCAGGTACACCACGGTCTAATTTAATCTTCATTACACATTGCCATATTGCAATTATATATGCTCTCCGAGTGTTAACACATATTTAAACCTGTTATTCCTTTGTCACTGATTTACAAAGAGCTACCTGAAAAGAAGAAACAGATGTCATAATTATAATCTTATTCAGCTCAACTTTAATACTGGGAACCTCAGAGTAAATTATACGTGAACTTGTTGCGTGTTCTGAAATTAATGAAGCGATGCTGTCAGGCTAATACTGTAACTCATTATGGATTGCTGATGCATTTTCCCCCTCCCCTCTATTTCGGGATTGTGTGATAAAATTATATTAATACAGCTTGATAATGAGTTGAATGGATTTCTCTACACAGAGGCAGAAAGAGAATAGTTTCCCTTTGTCAAGCTGTTGGGAGGGAACATGTAGAGGTAATTAAAAAGAATTACTCAAATCTCCTACCAACCTCATTTATATTAAATGAATTTGTCGGGTTTCAGTTCTAATAATTGATCACTCTTAGCAAATTATAAAGAGGGTTTTTTTTCTCCCATGAACTACAGTGGCTGGGGTACTGATCACAATGTCTTATCAACTATCAACGTAGTCCCTGTGGGTTCATATTAATTAAGCTTTAACAGTTTGGAAAATTGTAGCAATATTTTATGATTCGTGTAATTAAACTCTAACGAAATGTCACAACTGCTAGTGATATCTTTGCTGGTAATTTATATGTGTCCTTACTTCAAGGGAACCAGAAGTAATGAAATATTCTTGAACACACAAGACAGTAACAAAAAAAGGAAGGGTTGGGGGGAAGAATTTCACTGGTTTCAGTGATCAAAAGCAATTTTATTACCTTTCTGCTCTTCCCTTTCTTCCTTTCTCTGGCTCCTTAATCTTGAAACAATGTTATGGGGTGATGTAAATCAAAAAGTATTTGTGAGTTAAAGCTCTTCGGAAAGGATTTTGTAGGGGGATACAAAACCCCTTAAAAATGTTTCAGACAATTGGATCAATTCAAGCTAATTTGATGTTTGGAATCCAAGGGTGGAATCAATTTTGCTTCACTTTAGTCAACAAATTTGGGTCAAACAGACCACCTGAATAAAATGAAAACAATTAAACAGCTTAGGAACTAGAAAAACCTGGATTTATTTTACAAGCCATCTTGTAAGTTGCTAAAAAGAGAAGAATCAAATAATGTACAATTGTTATGAACTCCTTGAAGGATATGTAAAGTAGAAACATAATAAACATCAACTATTTCTTTATTTTCTAGAATTCCTCTAAATTTGAAAAGGGGAGAATAGAGCATTGAACTGTACTAGCTAAATATACATATTTTGTTCTCTGCAAGGAAAAAAGGCATATCTTGGCTAGATTCTGAAATGGAGTTGAATAATTGATGGTTCTAGTGAGCGTGGAGAAATTCAACCTTTATTACATCATGTTGCCTGAACTAAAGCATTACATTAAACTATAATGTTGTATAATTTATGTATTGGATGTAACACCAATGCAAAGGTTGTGTTTTGTTAGAGTCCAGGTTCAATCTATTCATCACAGGTCAGATTTAAAGGTGTGAATTGAATTAAATGAACGTGTTCTTCTCTCCCTGAACAGGTGAAGAGGGCATGTAAGTCATTTAGAAATTGAATTATTGTTAATTCAATAACAATTGCAGTAACGATCATGTGAAGGGAAATGCAAGGTCGAATAGAATAGAATAGAATAGAATAGAATAGAATAGAATAGAATAGAATAGAATTCTTTATTGACCAAATGTGGTTGGACACACAAGGAATTAGTCTTGGTGCAAATGCTCTCAGTCTACATAAAAGAAAAGATACATTCATCAAGAATCATAAGGTACAACACTTAATGATAGTCATAGGGTACAATAAGCGATCAAATCATACTAGGAAACAGTCAATATAAATCGTGAGGATACACGAGACAAAATTACAGTCCTACAATCACAAGTGGGAGGGGATGGGTGATAAGGAGTGATGAAAAGATTAACAGTAATAGTAGTGCATACTTTGTAAATCGTTGAACAGTGTTGAGGGAATTATTTGTTTAGCAGAGTGATGGCTTTTGGGAAAAAACTGTTTTTGTGTCTAGTTGTTCTGGTGTGCAGTGCTCTATAGCGTCGTTTTGAGGGAAGGAATTGAAACAGTTTATGTCCAAGATGTGAGGGGTCTGTAAATATTTTCACAGCCCTCTTTTTGACTCGTGCAGTATACAGGTCTTCGATTGAAGGCAGGTGGGTGGTAATTGTTTTTTTCTGCAGTCCTAATTATCCCCTGAAGTCTGTGTCTGTCCTGTTGGGTTGCAGAACCAAACCAGACAGTTATAGAGGTGCAGATGACAGACTCAATAATTCCTCTGTAGAATCTAATCCAGGATTCACAGTTGCATCTCTTAAGATTTTAGTATTCTCTAAAATGCAACACATTTTTTTTTAAAAAAAAATATCTGTCCTGGGTTTTCTCTGTACAATAGATTATCTTATTCCATGGCTGGTTATGACAGGCTTAATATTAATCGGGAAGAGAGAGGCTCCTGCTTCCTGACAAATGATGATAAATTGATATCTTTAAGCAATAATAATAATATAAAAAAACTCCAGACGATTTGCCCGTCACTTTCAACCAGTCACTCAAAAGTGACAAGCGAGATGCCAATGGCAAGGCCTCCTCCAACCGTCTGCATGCCACATTTATGATTTAATTCCCTTTTGAACTTCAGTCAAAGCAGATGAATAACCCTGGTTGGTGGGGGAAGAAGAAGAGGAAGAGAAGAATTCTTAAGTACATTTTGGGGGGAAGTGATAAGTTTGAAATGGAAAGGCTCAATTAAATTTTCAAACTTTTATTCTCTTTTCCGCTCTGAGAGTTTGCAATTGGTTCATTCTTCCAGCTCTCTGGTGGATTTTCCACTTTAAAACAGGACTGACTTATCTTCTTTGGGGTGGATGGATGTCACTTTGGTCAAGACAGAGTCCCCTGGATAAACCTATCGATAGATAGAATATTACATTGGAGCAATGATTTGATCAGGCTGCTTTCGAAAGTGTGATTAAATACCGAAGCTGGACATCTGATTGAGAAAGACAGATAATCTCTATGTGTTTGTAAGGAGTTATATGTAAGAGAGGATAGTAATAGATAGACAATTGATATCTAGATATCTATCTAGATAGTAACTATTTAACTGTCTAACTAGATAACTAGGTGATAGATAGATAGATAGATAGATAGATAGATAGATAGATAGATAGATAGATAGATAGATAGACAGACAGTTAGTATACAGAGATACTGTAGACAACTAGATATTATAAACTGGATAAATACTATAAGCAGACAGATACTATAGATAGACAGACAGACACACAGCTGATAATATACAGAGAAAGATACTGTAGAGAACTAGATCTATAAACTAGATAGAAAAATATAGATATTGCAGAATAGATGATGGATGGATAGATGATAAATAGACAGATGGATGGATGGATGGATGGATGGATGGATGGATGGATGGATGGATAGATGGATAAATGGATAGATGGGTAGGTGGATAGATTAGATTAGATTAGATTAGATTAGATTAGATAGATAGATAGACAGACAGACAGACAGACAGACAGACAGACAGACAGACAGACAGACAGACAGATAGATAGATAGATAGATAGAAGATAATATACAAAGATACTATAGATAACTAGATATTATAAACTAGATATATACTATAGGCAGACAGATACTATAGACAGACAGACACACAGCTGATAATATACAGAGATACTGTAACAACTAGATATATAAACTAGATAGAAAAATATAAATATTGCAGGAGAGATGATGGATGGATAAGTAGGTAGGTAGGTAGAGATAGATCAATACTGTAGAATTTAGATAGACAGACACACAGACAGATCTAGAAATGTAGCATATATAGCTGACTTTAAAAAAAAGATTTAAGACTCTAATTGGCACATTATTTTCAAGAACATCTGAGCAGCTTAAGATTAGAGAGACTTCTTGTTTCTTTTAAACAGTTGAGTTTAAGAATCCATTTCTTTTTATTGGGAACTATGTTTCTGTGTGTCTTACCCACCTCACATTAAGTGGGCCGAGGGGGGAAGGTCCCCTTTCAAGACCAAACTTTTCCGTCTTGAGGCAGGCCTTCTTTATCTGGTGGACAAAAATATGACCTCATTTGTGGGCAGGAAGGTCATCCCGTCCTGGATGGCAGCACCTAAATTTCAGGCTTCCAACAGGGGCACAGCTGACAACCTCGCTTGCTTTGCACCTCTGAAGAGTAAACAGTTTGGGTGCCTTCACCAATTTATGTCAGGGAAAAAAAAGGGATTGTGATGCCCACTTATCACTCCCTTATCACTTGTTGACAGATGGGTAGCTGTGAAAGCTCTGGTTTCTGTCTCTTTTATGTGTAATACAATCCTCCGGCAAACCAAATTGGAAAGAGGTATCTAGTTCAGGTCACCATAATTCACGAAGCTGGAATCCCCGATGAAACATTTTTCATGCTTCATGAAATGTTGACATAGACCTTGAGTAAATCTGTCCGCTGGGTGCAGTTATAGGAAATTATGACAGAAGGAACGGGAGGGCCTTGTGCCAGAGAAGATCCTTGCTGCCTCACAGCGGAATTTAGCAGCCGTTGCCTTTCGGGTTGTTGGGTTTTTTTTAGAATTGTTCTTTGCGAGATCCAGGGTTGCTTCACACATTACAGTATGTGAGGAGCATTGCATCAAAAATTACTCATGAGCCAATGGGGTATTGGCATAAAGGGGGCAGGTGACAGTAACCCAGGAGAAGAATTGCTGGGAAATTAGTTTCTAGAATGTCTGAAGCATTGTTCCTTAATCTTGGGAGCTTCTGTGTTGTTGGGAGGGTTTGTTTCTTTGAATCGGAGAATTGCACCACAAGCTTTGGAAAGAGAGAGAATGTTAAAATATACCTGAAACACTGGCTGTATTTTCAGTGTGGCTTGTCACAGGGAAGGGAGGGAGGGAGAGGGGAGGGAGGGAGGGCAGGGGAGAGGAGAGGAGAGGAAGGGAAGGGAAGTGGGGGATAAAGAAAGGAAAGGGAGAGGGAAGAAAAGAAGGAGGGAAGGAAGGAGGGAAAGGGGAGGGAGGAAGGGAGAGGGAAGGGAGGGAGGGAAGGGGGAGGGAAGGGAGAGGGGAGGGAGGGCAGGGGAGGGGAGGGGAAGGGGAATGGAGGATAAAGGGAAGGGAAAGGGAAGAAAAGAAGGAGAGGGAGGGAGGGAGGGAGAGAGGGAGGAAGGAAGGAAAGAAGGAAGGAAGGAAGGAAGGAAGGAAGGAAGGAAGGAAGGAAGGAAGGAAGGAAGGAAGGAAAATATTGATTAGATCAATGACCAGCAAAAATTTAAAAAAAAAAACAGTGAAGCCAATAAACACAATAATATACTAACAACCAGTAGAATAAATTACTAAAGGAAGGGAGGAAACGAGGAACATTCCTATCCTACTCTACAATTGTTACCCAGATGAAAAATCTAAAACATTAATAGGTATAGAATAAAAACTACATACCCCCTACAATTTATTGGTTATTGGTTAAGGTATAACAGTGGCAACAATTACTCTACATTAGTAGAGACTAGCTAATCCTGGAAAATGGCCAATATTTTTGAGAAAGAATGGCACAGAGATGTGGAGACAAGAGTTACTCAGATTTAAAAAAAAAGAGGAAAAGGAACAAATTCTGCAAAAAAAAAAAAAAATCATGTCGCATTTTCAACTAGAATGACCTTTTTTTATGGACATGTGGAAACCGGGCAAAATCCCCAAAAGATGCTTTTATAATCCAGGCGTTTGCCAAAAAATCAGAGACGAGATGATTTGTCCGATGTTCCAGGAAAAAAAGAAATAAACAAAAGGAAATACATACAAAATGTCTAATGACGATCCGTCATAGGTCCTTGCTAAGACTGTTTATCATATTTTGTATAACACAGAATCCCTGGAGTTAGTGGCTTGTGGAGAGAACAAAAAAAAAAGTCAGTTGAAATAGGAAGAGGAAGACAACAAAAATGTAATTAGCTGTAAACAATAGTATTTAAAACCCAGCTGATTCTATCAATATAAAAACAGAACTTAACCTCATCCTTCCATTTTGTAAACATATTAGATGCTATTTATCGGGGATTGTATGTGTGTGGCCATCCGAGGAACATTTTCGTGACTCAAAAATCTAAACATCGGATTGCTCCATTGGCTTCGGGGATCCAAAAAACCAAATATTAATTTGAATTAAAAAAGGTTAGCTGGTACAGTGAAGAGATCCATATGAAATATTAATGAAATATCAAAAATAGGTGGGGTTGTTGTTGTTTTCCACACATCATACACACAAACTTCTATCTACTATCTGTTTGTCTGTCTGTCTGTCTATCTTTATCTATCTATCTATCTATCATCTATCTATCCATCCATTCTTCCATCTCTCTCTCTCCATCTCTCTAGCTCTCCATCCATCCATCCATCCATCCATCCATCCATCCATCCATCCTTCCATCCCTGTCTGTCTGTCTATCTATCTATCTATCTATCTATCTATCTATCTATCTATCTATCTATCTATCTATCTATCTACTCACATAATTTTCACAGCTCAGGGGGAATTTGAAAACCCTGGAATACGCCCAAGGAGTGTTAAGTTTTCTGAACATTGAGAAGATCAATTTATTTGTGGGGAAAATCCACCTACAGCCCAGAGGATCGGAGAAGTTATGGAAGGGAGGAGGAAACCAAAACAGAGACTCCTGGAGGGACCATATACACAACCCACACAGACACACAAAGATCCAGAGTCGAGATGAAGGAAGGAGCAGACAGAATTAGCAGAGATATCTGAAAGACACATTGTGTTACGGCATTATGCGTAAGGTCTACTACCAGCCTTATGATAATTGTGTTGATTTTGGCTACACTGACAGGCCTCAGGCATCTCTGATCTGAAGCCAAAATACCTCACTGTTTTAGAGAAGGAAGATTCCCCGTGCATATGTCTGATACGAAAGTTGGACTGCAGAATAAAACCCAGCAGGATAAGGCTGGGGCGATAAAAATCAGAAATATTCAGAAAACCAGAACATGGAGAGGGTTGGGATCAATTTCAACCTTAACGCAGCACGAGTTGATCCTTCCGCTGTTTATTTCGCATAATAACTCTTCAGCCACATATGTTCTTAATAATCCGTTGGGAGAATTAGCATAATATTGTAATTTCAGCCTCGATTTTTTTTGGGGGGAAGGGGCTATTTGTGGGTTGCTGGAAAAACCAAGAGATCTAATTTGATGACAACCAGTTCTTAGCACCCCTGATTAGAGTTTCGCTCTCTGTTTATTTAAAAGTAAGCTTACAGCATTTCATTAATCATTTATTAATTATGCTTGATGCCTCAGATTATTGTTATTATTATTATTTAAATGAATGATTCACTTCTTTGATTTTTAAAAAGGCTCCTAAATGTTGCCTCCCTCATATAATGTACCGAATTGAAATAAGCATCAGTAATCATTGTCAGCGCTTTCTTGTAAGTAAGAATTGAATCATTTATCTGTCTGCATGTATAAATTATCATCATTTCTCATTCAAGATCAAGGCTTAATGGCAATTTATGATGTGCAAACATGCAAGCAAAGCTAGCTTATAGAAAATATTAATTTTGCTTATGCCTTTGCTTCAGAGAAGTGCTGAGGATTTGTGTATTTAATGAGAGCAAATTATAACAAGTTAGCCACACACAGGACTAGGGACTTGAGATTCAAAAGAATAAGGGTCTTTTGCCTCATAAGCACATCCTGGAATTCGAGAGAGAGCACAAAATAAAACCATTGGTTTGTTCAAGTATCTGCAAAATGTGGTTTCAGATATTCAAAAGGAGGGATAAAGGAAGCAACCACTGCTTAAATTCATCAGATGAGATGGATGGATAGATGGGGAGGTGAATGGATGGATGGATGGATGGATGGATGGATGGATGGATGGATGGATGGATGGATGGATAGATAGATAGATAGATAGATAGATAGATAGATAGATAGATAGATAGATAGATAGATAGATAGATAGATAGATAGATAGATAGATAGATAGATAGTATTGTAACTTCAAGTGGTTATTAAAGGAACTGTTGTAAACCAAAGGCCACCTGTAAAAATAATGTTTTTAAAAATTACTTTACAACTGGCTGGAAAACAATATCCACCGGCGTACAAAAATTCAGCCACTAATTTACAAGCAACTAAAATTGAGTTGTTGAATCTGCCCCCAGTAAAAATTTCTGGAGCTTTGTGAGCAAATACTTTGGGTCTTCAGCTACCATTTCTCCAATCCACCTACTGGCAACAAACATTTGTTTTGATGCATAAAAAGGAAAAATAGAAGGGAAGGGAAGGGAAAAAGAAAAGAAAAGGCTACTTATCTCCCTCCTGGCCTTGAAAAGCTAATATAAAACCTGCAACATGCAACTTCCATTTTGAAGCCCTTTTAAGCTTTTGGAAGCAGAGTTAAAATCTTCAGATAATTCTGTTGGGCTGAAAAAAGAAGTTAATGGTGAGAAAGCTGTTTCTTTTTTGAGTTGGGAGGGGAAAATGTCTGCGGACTCCTGCGGCTATTGATTCCGAAACAATCTTGCCCGTGATAAATGGGAGTACATTTAGCAGAAGATTCAGTCACGAGAGCTCACAGATCAATCAGCTTGTCAACAGGAAGGCTAAATCCAATTCTTTATTTGTACTAAACTCTGATTTCGTGGTCGGCTCTCATCCCCTTGGAAAGTATCCTGCACATGGGATGACAACAGTAACAACAGAAAATAGATAATCTTTCAAAAGCATATTAGAAGTGGAAGGTCTGGGATTGTGTATGTGTGTGTGTGTAGGGGGGAGGGAATGAGGCGAGGGTGAAACTCAGCTCAACAAAAGCTGATTACTTGATTTATGGAATGAGTGGAAGGCGGGGAAGAGAGGCTGTTATTTGAATGACAAAGCTGTGTTGGTGATTTGGTTTAGGTTTGGTTTGACGCCAAGAGTTTATTAAATATTGGGGAAAAGATTCTGGAATTCTTTGCCATGTTTGCCTCCTAGATTTGATGTACAGAATTAACACAGTTGTGCTTCTGATATGAAAACCTGCAACCTTCCTGCCTGCCTTCTATTTCCCCTTTCTCTTCTTCCCCTTCATTCCTCCCTTTCCTTCCTTCCTTCCTTCCTGCCTGCCTGCCTGCCTTCCTTCCTTTTCCTTCTTTTCCTTCCCTTTCATTCCTCCCCTCCCTCTCTCCCTCTCTTCCTGCCTTCCTGCCTTCCCTTTCTCCTTTGTTCCTCTCCTTCCTTCCTTCCTGTCTTCCTTCCTTCCTTTTCCTTCTTTTACTTCCCTTTCATTCCTCCCCTCCCTCTCTCCCTCTCTTCCTGCCTTCCTGCCTTCCCTTTCTCCTTTGTTCCTCTCCTTCCTTCCTTCCTGTCTTCCTTCCTTCCTTTTCCTTCCTCTTCTTCCTTTTCCCCTCCCTCCCTTCCCTTCCCCTCCCTCCCTCCCTTCCTTCCTCCCTCCCTTCCTTCCTTCCTTCCTTCCTCCCTCCCTCCCTCCCTCCCTCTAATTGCTCTAGTAGGCCATCCATCCAAGCATGAATAAGCAATGAAGGGTTGTAATCAATGTGACCAAAGGTGAGGACACAGATGTACAATATCTAAAAGGTCAACCGATCTACAGTTTGGGGAAATGAACATTTCATCAGTACGTAGTACCCTGATATATTTTCAGGCTTAAACTGAAGAGTAACACAGTGGTATTTACTCTCCATTATAGCTGTGAATGCTTGAACCTATTACTGTTCTCTTCTGTATGTTTTTAATGGTCTCCTTTACAGTAAAATAAGCTCAATAGGTGGCAACATTCATCTATTTTTGTCTCTGCTAGGAAACTGAGACATTTCAGTCCTGTTTAATATTTGGATGGGAGGCAACCGAAAAGAACCAAAGACATAGGTAAGGTAGAAATTTGGAAAAATCTCAGAAAAACACAATAGCAAACCATGAACCACAGTGGAGCAGTGGTTAGAGTGCAGTACTGCAGGCTACTTCTGCTGATTGCCGGCCGCTTGCAATTTGGCAGTTCGAATCTCACCAGGCTCAAGGTTGACTCAGCCTTTCCTCCTTCCGAGGTGGATAAAATGAGGACCCAAATTGTTGGAGGCAAGAGACTGACTCTGTAAACTGCTTAGACAGGGCTGTAAAGCACTGTGAAGTGATATATAAGTCTAAGGGCTATTGCTATTCAGCCATCAAGCCAACAACTGGATGGAGTCAGCAGGTCCTAAATTCAAAATAAAGGAGATTTTAAACATACGATATGCATACTGAAATAGTGGCCATGTTAACTATCATTCCTGGGCTATCTATTGGATGCCAGCCAGCCAAAATACAATAAGACATCAAGATGTTTCTACTATGGAGCAGTGTCCCAATACAACATTCCTTAGAGGTTGCATAGCAGACTTTTAAAAAGCTATTTCTTCTACGCCTCCTTCCTACTTCTGTCTTGTATGAGCTCTTTATCCATGTTAAATTCATACATATGTATATTAAAATTCCTCCGTACTCTCTAGAATCAAGGGCTTGGATATGGATAGCCTCTTAAAAGCCACCTATTGAATTACCCGTTGGATTTATTAAATTATAACTATATTTTTCTGATTCTTTTCAAAGGGAAACATCTGGCATCTTTTAACTGCAGTATATTGGATCCCTCTGCTCTTCACAAACTTTGTCTACTGTAAACCAACTTGAACAAGTTTAGGAAATGTTCTGTTTTCATTGAAACCAGAAACCCCCAACAGGACACTTTTGTGAAGAAATTGTTATTTCAAATGCTCTATGATAGCAGAAATTAGTGCTGTAGGATTCAGATCCTGTCTGGTTTCTTTGAAGGTGCATTCAAGAGTCTGTGCAGGCCTGATTTGGTACTAACTTTCATATCAGCTGACAGCTTTTGCATGTGTTTAGGTAGGCCATTGCAAACATAATTTAGAAATAAAAGTTTCACTTCTCAACACTTCTTCAATGTCCCAGAGGTGCGTTTTCAAGAGGCAACTGGACTTCCTTCGTTTTTCCTTGAAGACATTTCGCTACTCATCCAAGAAGCTTCTTCTGTTCTAACTGAATGATGGAGAACGGAAGGATTTATATCCCTTGCAGTCCTCTGGGTGTTGTTACTCTTTCTGAGAGTCATTGAGGCCACTTGGAGGTTTATCCGTACCCTCACAGTCACCTGAATAATGCCAATGGGTGTGAAATCTTCTTGGAACTGCTGAAACATCTTCAAACTATCTTTTCCTAGGCCATTTCAAGGATTCAGCTGAAATACTTGAAAATATAACAATTGAGCTACCCCACTCATTAAACCTAACCATAGAATGACTGTTCTGTTTAGCATTCCAGTTAATGTTCACACACACACACAAACACACATACACACACACAAATATTGTGCAATAAACTGCTACTTAAAAGCTTTGGGAACAGAATTTTGTTTATGTACATGCTTTAAAAGGCATGAACATGGGCCTAACAAGAAGACAAAGTTGGAAGCCCATTGCTTTAACTTAAAACTTATTCCAACCCAAACATCTTGGGTGGTTAATCATAAAGTTGTGGGGTTGGGGTTTTTTGCAGATTTTCCTGCACTTTAGGCAGGAAAATCAAATACACAGGTACAGAATAGGCAGTATTTAGATCAACAATAGCAACTGTGAGGGATCTAGCTGTTCTGGTGGATCACTGCTTAGGTATAAGCCAGTGTGCTGCAGCTGTCAAAAAAGCCAGTGTGGTCCTAGGCCACATTAACAGAGGGATAGCATCAAGATCTCAAGAAGATACAGCCTATGTTCTGACCAAGGCTTCCAAACCATAGTTATGCACCCACTTATTTTAAAAACAATACTTATTTTATTGCAACGCTGGGAATTGTTTTCATTCCCAGCCAGAATTAATTTCAAACAGTCCCCCGAGATAAGGGCACACCTTTCAGTTCTGTGAAGTGCTGCCAAAAACAGAAGTATCAAATGAACTAGAAAAGAAACCAACTGAAATACAAAAAAAACCAACCAAAGTACAAAGAGCTTCAAGAATGATTCCGAACCAATTCAACGACTTTGCTTCCTGCAAAGGTTTCATCATCTTGGCCTGACTTTATACCTTATAGAAGGAGCAATCACTTCCAGCTTTACTCCCGAGTTGCCCCTTTTGTTTCAGCTACTCTCTCTTTCTAGCAGCTCTGCGCAGACGCGCACTGGGAACAGGCTCCCCTTGTTCCTTTGCCTCACTGCTGCCAGACTCCAAAGGCAGCACCCCACTCCCAGATGGTCCTGGTCCTATCTCTGCATTGGACGCAGGACCCTCGTTCGAGTCCTCTCCAGACTTCCTGACTGGTCCCCATTTGTCCCAACTGTCTGATTCCGTTGCCGTCTGCACCAGCTGCCGGTGAACCACAACAGCTTACATCTGGAATACGGTGTCCAATTCCAGTCACCATCGTACCATAGAAATGATGCTGAGATCCAGAAATGTTTCTTCTAGGGATAATTAGAGGGGCATTTAAGAAAGAAATGGAATACATCATCATACATGTACTGACCGCGGCAAGAATAACTTATGCACAGTGTTGGAAACCAGATAGCATCCCCACAGATAATATGATAATAAAGAAAATAATGGATTGTGCAGAAATGGTCAAACTCACATTAAGAATTGCAAGATAGAGAAGACATGGAATACTATACGGTCTGGGGAAAATGGTACTGTTGATTAGACTGCAGGAATGAAAAAAACAATGTAAATATGTATATGTTGATTTAAATGGAAAAGTAGATGTCACATCACTGTGAAGATTGTCTATGTGTTATTTTAAATATGAAAAAGTTTAATAGCAATTATTTTTTTTAAAAAAAAAGAAATGATGCTGAGATCCTAGAAAGAGAACAGAGAAAAGAGCCACTAAGATGATCAGTGGTCTGGAGGCTAAATCATATGATAAACCATTGAGGGAACTAGCCATGTTGCAGGATGCAATCTGGATCAGTCACCGAGTCCAAAGGTTTAGTCTTCTGAGCTTTTAGACTCATGCTGGAACCCATCTTCATGCAACTTCTCTACCAGAAGGAAGTTCTCTGAGGATGGGCTCCAGGCAGGGGTGGGATTCAATTTTTTTAACAACCGGTTCTGTGGGCGTCGCTTAGGTGGTGGGTGTGACTTGGTGGTCATATGACTGGGTGGACATGGCTTGGTGGTCATGTTATTGGCTGGGTGTGGCCAATTCAATATCACTCACATCGAGGCACGCATCTCCTCACCTGGCCTCTCATGACTGTGGGGATGCTACAACAGTGTGAAAAATGGTCATAAGTCACTTTTTTCAATGCCATTGTAACTTTGAATGGTCATTCCACACAAACAAAGTACCAGCAAAGGAGGGAAAGAAAACTCCAGAGAAGTTTCAGAGACAGGAAGTCTAGTCCTGCCAAGAATGTAATAAGGGTTAACGGAGAGGCAGTTTCTGTAAGCAATACCAGAATGTTTCCTTCCTGCCTTCCTTATAGGATTAGGCCAGTAATTTCTTCTAACAACCAGTTCTCGGAACTGTTTAGACTGTTAACAACCGTTTCTAGTGAATAGGTGCGAACTGGTAGAATCCCACCCCTGGCTCCAGGACAAGTTCAAAAGCTTGGAAGATTAAACCTCTGGTCCCAGTGATTAACCCAGATTAACAGAATAACAGAGTTGGAAGATTGGATCCTCCAACATTATCCTGGGACACACATATTCACCTTCATTTGGGAAATTTAGCCTAATAAACAGAAGGCTTGGGGAGATCTTCCAATACTTGAGTGGTTATCATGGGGAAGAGGGAATTGATTTGTTCTCCATAGCACCTTAGGACAGAACAAGAAGCAATGGGTGGAAGAAAAGATTGTATGATGACCTGGGGTGTGGCACAAAGGCAACAGTCAGATAATCAGTAGGAGTCCCTTTATCATCTTCAACTTTGCCCCCAATGTCCAGGTTACCTTCAGGCTGGAGAAAAACTCTCCCAGGAACAGCCTTTGACTGTAAAAAAATCAGTCGAAAACAAGGTACACACAAACTGTAACTTAAAATCCAAACAAACTAAATTGAAGTAATTAGCTTGACAGGGCAGGCGAAGGAATTGCAGACTTGAAAGCACGGCAAAACTCACACAGTTGGGAATGCGCCAGGAACACAGATAAGCCACGACGATACTAGATAATGACGATACAAGTTTGCTCCCAACAGCTTGCTGCACGCAGCTTGCCTTTTTTATGCACTGTGTTCCCAGCTGCAGCTAATGAAGGGAATCAGGGCCCTTTTCTCCCTCGTAAGCCATCCAACCCACGTTGCTCTCTCTGTCAGCTGTTTGGCTTCCTCCTCCAAGTCCGATTCCAACAGGGGCATGACAGATTGGACAACCATTTGTCCTGGATGGTACAAGGATTTCTGCCTTGGGCAGATAGTTGGACTAGAAGACCTCCAAGGTCCCTTCCAACCTTAGGATTCTACAATTCGATGAATTATTAAAACAACAGGCCTGTACTTTACAGTGCCTGACTACGTTATAATTTCTCTTCCTCCGAGCGTCTCCTTAAAATGCATATTTAACCAATGTCTTCCGATAGTTTTTGCACCTCTGAAGGCTTGGCCGCATCACTCATCCGAAATATTATCCTTAGCTGTTTATCAAGACATTTGCAAAACAGACAAGCAATAAAAACGTAGCTATGTGTGCACTCAATTACTGCCGGAATGAAGAATATCACGAAAATTATTCAGTGTCAGAAATCTCATTTTGTATGATATTTCTATATATTTGGGGGGCTTATATATATATTTTCCTCCTTGGTATGAGTGAATTAATATGTTTGGAGTACCCTTGAGCCATAGTGGAAAAATAGACCAACATCCTTATTTAGCACCTCTGTTCAATTCCATTAGAAAAATTTGCTTTAAAGGCAACACATTGATGAATGAAATGTCTTATGCTAATGTAAGAATAATCAATTTAGAATGCTTATGACAATTAAGAAAGCTGGAGATAAGCTTCAGAAGAACTATGCTTTGTCAGCCTTGATTTGGATTAAACTTGCACTAATGGGATCATTTTTCTTCCAAAAGGTATTCTTTTGGGGGGCCAGCATATCAATTAATATGAATTATGCATGTATGGAAGGGAGTAATATCATTAATTAGACAAATTAATTTTATGATGCCTCCGAATAGACTAACACTAGATTGGGGGAGATATCCTTTCCACGCTTCACACATGTTTGAAATAAATGAATAGTTTTACATTTGCATGGTTATTACAGGTTCAATCAGTGTTAATCTGTCATGCGGCAGTCAGCGGACGGCTTTAACTTGGTCACACAACATACGCAATTCCCACTTCTGGAGAATGACATACGCATTGTCATAAATACATTTTAGATTTGTGTAGGCCCCACAAGGAATGCCAGGTTGGATTCTTTCAGGAGGAGGAGGAGGAGGAGGAGGAGGAGGAGGAGGAGGAGGAGGAGGAAGGGAGATGGAATCAGGGAGAAAGAGGAGAAGGAGGAAGGAGGGGAAGGAGAAGGAAGGGAAATAGAGTCAGGGAGAAAGAGGAGGAGGAGGACAAGAAGGAGAAGGAAGGGAGATGGAGTCAAGGAGAAAGAGGAGGAGGGAGGAGGAGGAGAAGGGAGGAGGAGAAGGGAGAAGGAGGAAGAGGAGGAGAAGTGAGAAGGAGGAAGAGAAGGGAGGAGGAGAAGAGAGGAGGAAGAGGAGGAGAAGTGAGAAGGAGGAAGAGAAGGGAGGAGGAGGAGGAGGAAGGGAGGTGGAGTCAGGGAGAAAGAGGAGGAGGAGGGAAGAGGAAGAGGAGGAAGGAGGAGGAGAATGAGGGAGACGACTCAGGGAGAAAGAGGGGGAAGAGGAGAAGGGAGGAGGAAGAGGAGGAGGAGAGGGAAGGGAGATGGAGTCAGGAAGAAAGACGAGGAGGAGGAGAAAGCAACAGCATGGATTATTTATTCAGATAGTTGATGAAAAACAGAGTAAAATAGAGATGATACAGCTTTATTTCTGAGAGTTGCTGCAATTTCCTATATATTGGTGCAAACACAGGCTTGCTTTGCATATTTAGTTTCAAGACTCCCTGAAATGTCTTCTCAATTATTCCACCCTCCCACCCCATCCTCATCTGAAACACCGTGACTTGGTAAATCCCCAATTCTGGGCAGGAAGGAGCTCCATGGCCATTCAGGAGAATATTTCTGCCCACAGAAAACCTCCAGTAGAACGACTTCTGCAAAATATAGTGGTCATAGTAGGTTCTACTCTAGTCTGTGAAGACATGACTAGCTCCTTCTGTCTAGTCTGGATTTTTGCATATCCTTTGGGGTATATTTGCTTCCATGAGCTTCATGATTTGACTATGTAGGTCAAATATGTAGTTATAATAATAACATAATAATAATACTTTATTGTCATTGTTCGTATATACACAGTACACATACGAAATTCACATCACACCCAGAGACCAGATCCAACACACACACACACATGACAATCCCCAAACTCATCCCCACCTGCCAAATTCCCCTCCCCCTAAAAACACACAAGCATCCTCACAGTAGACTAAGTAATACTGTCCAACAGCTCACTGATGGTAGTCCTTAAGTTCATTGTTAAGTACAATTATAGCTCTGGGATAAAAACTGTTCAGAAAAATGTGTGGTCGGAGTTTTAATTGTTCTGCATCTTCTGCCAGAAGGTAAACAGTTCACAAAGATTATGAGCAGGATGGGAAGAGTCTCTGAGAATGTTGTGCAACTTCCTCAAAGAGCGAGATGCAAAGATGTTGTCCAGGGCTGGTAGCTGGAGCTGCCCGATGATATTCTGGGCAGTTTTCATGATTCTCTGTAGGGCTTTGATGATGAGGCACTTAAGAAGCTTCTCTAGGATACAGCTGCTGTATTAACAAGGGGAGGGGGCAATTTCAGCCTCTGACCCTTTTCTTCTGACCTGCAGGACCTTCTCTAAGGATAGGCTGCAACTAATCCAGCTGATATCTATACATAAAACATGAAGAGTCTTTTAATACAGCAACACAATCTCCTCGGTTGGCTTCATGTATCCATATGCATTTCCCCCATTATGTTATTGACTCCATCGCTTGGAGATAACTAGGCAAGTTTTACCTAAAGAAATTTCCATAAAACTAAGAAATTTAGGTGCTGGTTATTTTTTAAAGTCCTGGAGGCTTAAAGGTTGGAGCATTCCATCTTTAAATGATGCTTTTAACGAGAGGAACTTAGCTAAGAGTGTCGGTAAAAAGTCCTGCCAGTCATGTTGCAAGGCTGCCATATGGATAATAATGGACCACAATAATGGACCAACTCACCTATTGATCTGAGTTGACTCTTCCAGTCATCAGTCTTCAAAGCAAGTAGCCTTGTTGAAGTTGTTGATGACAACTTGAGTGTACAACAATGCAACCTTTTGTGTTGGTTGGGAGTCATGAAGGAATTGTGTGCTCTCTCTTGTCTGTTTTTTATGTATGTATTTCTCCAATAGAAAATAGCAACAATAATAATGTTATTACTGTTGTTGTTATTATTATTATTCCTCTTTTCTTCTCATCACCACCATTTCCATTCACTTGCTTCTGGTGGTTGGGATATTTAATGCATAACAGAATGTTCATAGATACCATACTTTCTATTGGTTCAGAATCTTGAAAATAATGTTGAGAGATTATAAAATGCCTCCAATGAAGAAGAAAATTTCTGAACTTCCTAAATTAAGATCCTGCCTGTATCAAAAACCAAATGACCAAAGATATCCTGTTTTTTTCCCCACACCCAACTTCATAGTGAGAACATTTTAGACTAAGGAATTATCATGATTCTATCTTGTAATAATTGTGTATATTATAATAAAGAATGCAGGTGTGTATACTTTATGTGTGTGTGTAAAAAACAGAGTGAAGAGACAGTGTGTACAGAGGGAAAGAGAGGAGGAGAGAGGAGAGAGATTAAAGAACAAAATTAAATTACTGTAGTGTTTGTAAAAAGCACAATCTGTTTATTTTCTCTAATTGGACGTGACAGAACTGTGTTCTAATTTTTTTTTTAAAAAAAAAGAAGACAAAGTAAAAAAATCATAAGTTTCTTCCAAGGAATTAAAAATGTTCCTCATATGTGAATGAGAGAGAGAGAGAGAATGGACAAGTATGAACAGATGTTGAAAATAAATGAGGATATGTATTATATCTAGAGCATGTTATACAAGTCCATATGACATGGGACAGCTGGTGGCCTATAATGCCCTTTCAAAAATTGACCGATGATAGCATCAGTTCTCTAATTTTTCTGCAAAGCTTTTTTTGAAGGAGCAAACTTTTTTCGAAGTTCTTCTCTCCCTCTTTTTGCAAAACTCAGAGTCATTGAAAGGGACTCATTTCTCAAAGGACATCCACATGGTTGGGTTGGATCCAGGTTTTACTCACTGAAGGAGTCTGCTCCGGTTTTCACAAAGAGCAGAAGAGCTGAAAACCCATAACTGGATTGTCCCACATCAAATTACAGCAGGGGAATTATATGACTGATACTCCAAGAGGTATAATTTATTAGATGTGTTGCATTATTAATATTTTTAGTAACATCAGGAATGTCAATCATCAGGAATATGGAACATGTGATCGATCAAATGGAGATCTGTAGGATTTACATTAGGTCCTCATTATTTTAAAGTACTTATTCTAGATCCAACCTAACAGCCTAATTTCTTTTTCCACATCAACTTTATTCATGGTGAGATATAGAAGATTTTATCTATTTTCTCTCTGGAGAATAAATCTGGGAGATAGTGTTTCACCCAAATTCCTCTAGAGTGAGATATTTTGAACTAGATGGACCCATTAATCCATTTTGTATTTGAAGACTGGGAAGGAAAGTTGGCTTCATTGGAGATAAAAAAAACCCTTCCATTATTGAATAAATATGAAGAGAAGGTTTCCAAATACCCATCAAAATATATTGGCTGATGTTCCGAGGATGCTTTTTCAAAAGGAAACTGGACTTTTTCCTTGAAGAGGTTTTGCTTCTCATCCAAGAAGCTTCTTTGGTTCTGACTGAATGGTGAAGAAAGGAAGGCTTTATATTTATATTCAGAACTGAAGAAGCTTCTTGGATGAGAAGCGAAACCTCCTCAAGGAAAAACAAAGATAGTCCAGTTGTCTTTTGAAAAAGCACTTTGGGGACAACTATGATCTGGAGGACTAAGAATCCCCATACATATATTACCTGGTGGCATCATGGATCCTTCTTTTTTTCCTTCAAAATACTCACAACTCATCTCTCTTTCATGGCTGTTCTTCCTTTTACATCATGTGAAGATATTGGAAGATGAATAGCGGTGCTTCATAAATTATATATCTATAATCATTGTGCTAAGATTTCACATCAAGCATTCATTGAACGCGCCGCTCCGTGAATTTCAGCACTTTGGAAGGAAGAAAACACACGAAATAGCAAATATGCATTGCAGATTTACTGCATGTAAGAAAAGAGCAGTGTAAACAATAATTAAGCTATTTCCCAGGTTGGGGTAGATTACAGAATCCTTCAGTTATCCTTAATGATGTATCTGGCAATTTTGCGGGAGTGCTTTTAAATCTAATGGGTCAGACCACAGCAAAATAGGATAATGGCTTTAAATGATGGATAGGTGGGTATTTCACTGAGTTATTGGAGGAAGACTCTGCAGTGGTCAAAGAACAACACAATGCAAATGTACAACATCCAACACAGTGCAAATATTGTTGTTTGTTCATCCCTGTTGCCCTGAACAAAAACCCTGGAAGAGGGAGTGTGATACAAAATATTTCCCAAAATAAGATGAATGATTCATCCAGGATTCCTTTAATCCCGGTAACCTATTGAAAGGCGTATGAAATAAATGTTCATATTTTGCATAATTAGTGGAAATGTCAGTGAAAAAGAAAGAGGGTGGGAAGCGTATTATGTAAGGTAATTCAGACTCATGACTTATGCCGTGGAATAAAAATGAACTGGTCCCATTTGCAAACTAGTGGTGATGTGGATAACGTGGTATAAATGTAGAGGCCATCTTTGTTATGAGATCTGCAAAAATGCTGGGCTAGTTGTTGTTTTTTTTTGTTCATCCCTGGGAAGGTATTTTCTAGGAATGGGAATCTGATGCCTCTCTTCCAAATATTGATCTTAGGAGAGGTGCAGGTCTATGGAGATTCTCAATCCTCCAGATCATAACAGATATCAGATAATCAGAGTTGGAAGGGACCTTGTGTGTCATCTAGTCCACCTCCCTGCAATTTCTGAGGGCAAGGTGTTCCATTGGTTGATTGTTCTCACTGTCAGAAAGTTTCTCCTTAACCAGGTCGTGGTCATCCAAAGGTGCTTTTTAAAAAGCAGCTGGACTTAGCGACAGAAATTTTGGGCTCAGTTGCCATCATTAGTTGAGGACTATCTGTATTTAGAGCATCATTAGTTGAGGACTACCTGTATTTCCTCCTGGGGGGAGGAAAAGTTGCACTTTCACACCCTGAAGATTCTCTGTAAAAAATAATTGAAGTGATACCCACATTTGGCCACAGGACACTAAAATCACATTGATTTGTTGTTGCGTTTAATGCACGTGGAATCATGTTTAGTGTAGGCATGATATATACAGCCCAATAGTGTATATTGAGCCATGAGCCATGGTGATGCAGTGGTTAGAATGCAGCATTGCAGGCTAACTCTACTGACTGCCAGCAATTCGATCCTCACCAGCTCAAGGTTGATTCAGCCTTCCGTCCTTCCAAAGTCAGTAAAATGAGGAGCCAGATTGTTGGGGACAATGTGTTGACTCTGTAAACCGCTTAGAAACAACTGTAAAGCGTGAGTGGTATATAAGTCTAAGGACTATTGCTATATATGCACAATATAAATGAAAGGGGTCTTTCTTGACTATATAAAATGTGCAAACTCCCCATCATTTAAACTCTGTTTCCAAAATAAAATTTCCAACTTCCAGATCCAAACAGCGTCTGGGTTTTATTATCATTGTCAATAATTCCATTTGGCACAGGAAGGGAGCTAATTCTGCTCATGTACTAATGATTAATCAGACAAGCCTATTTACTAATGTATCAGAATGTGTTAGAAGCATAAGCTAATGGGGGACAGATCATCAATTCAGGTATAAATGAACTATGAGGATATTGGATATCTATTGATTCATGTCAGAGAATGAAGAGGAAAATGTAATCAGCTTGTAGAAATCATTAGACTAAATGAAAATAGAATTTCAAATCCCACCCTTAATACATAATTTTTATTGACTTTTTTGTTGGCCTAAATCAGTTGGACAGTTAAAAGAGTTAAAATAAAAATATAGCAAGATGTTGCTGGTTGTGTGTATATATATATGTAAAGTGGGAGCAAGCGAAGAATTCATCCAGTTGCCCTAATATTAAAATAAACTATTTTATCATCTTATATTGTAGACTAGAGTATAATTGAGACTTATGGCTAAATGGTGGTTGTAAGTCATGGACTATCTGTATTTTGATTAAGAAATATCCAGAATCAAGAAATCAAGGATTAGCACATTTGTTGAAATGAAAACTGTTCCCAGCCAACACTACATTTCTACAATACAGCCTAACTCTGCAGTTATCAAATAATACGTTAAAGAGCATTCTAGCATTGGGTGTATTCAATTGAACAGAAAAATATTCAGCCACCAGAATGCACAACCCAAACTATACACAACCCAACCCACAACCCAAGATCATGGGAAGATCTCGTAATGCTTTACAAAGCCGGAGTAAGACCACTCTTGAAATATTGCATCCAGTTCTGGTCACCCCAATATAAAAAAGATGTTGAGACTTTGGAAAGAGTGCAAAGAAGAGTAATAAGAATGATTAGGAGCCTGGAGCTAAAACATACAAAGAATGGTTGCAGGAATTGGGCATGTCTGATCTAAGGAAAAGGACTAGGGCAGATATGATAGCAGTGTTCCAATATTTGAGGAGGTCAACCTATTCTCCAAAGCACCAAAAGGCAACACAAGGAACAACGGATGGAAACTAACCAAGGAGAGGAGCAACCTAGAACTAAGAGGTTTCCTAACAGTGAGAACAATCAACCAATGGATAATAGCTTGCCTTAAAAAGTTGTAGATGTTCCATCACTAGAGGCTTTGAAAAAGAAATAGGACAAGCATTTAACTGCAATAATATAGGGTCTCCTGTATCCCTAACCCCCTCAGCAGGGGTTTGGACTAGAATACCTACAAGGTCCCTTGCAACTAAATTATTCTATGTTCTATTAATGTTCTTTCTCCAAAAGTTGTAAAGACCAAGTGACTGCAGCCAAGGAATTAAAAGATGTTTGCTCCTGGGGAGGAAAGCTATGGCAAATCTAGACAGCCTACTAAAAAGCAGAGTCATCACCCTGCCAAGAAAAGGGCGTAGAGTCAAGGCTATGGTTTTCCCAGTTGCAATGTATGGCTGTGAAAGTTGGACCATAAGAAAGGCTGAGTGCCCAAGAATGGAGGCCTTTGAACTCTGGTGCTGGAGGAGAAGACTCCTGCGAGTCCCTTGGACTGCAAGGCCATCCAAGTGGTCAGTCTTAGAGGAGATCAACCCTGACTGCTCTTTAGAAGGCCAGATCCTGAAGATGAAACTCAAAGACTTTGGCCACCTGATGAGAAAGAAGGACTCCCTGGAGAAGAGCCTAATGCTGGGAAAGATTGAAGGCAAAAGAAGAAGAAGGGGACGACAGAGAATGAAGTGGATGGATGGAGTCACTGAAGCAGTCAGTGTGAGCTTAAATGGATTCTGGGGGATGGTAGGGGACAGAAAGGCCTTGGAGGAACATTGTCCATGGGGTCACGATGGGTCGGATACAACTTCACAACTAACATCAACAACAAAAGTGTTGCATTCACAGGATACAAGATTGTGCAGCTTCAACGCTTAGGTTTCCAAACACACAACACACACACACAATGTGATAAGCTATTTTCCACTCTCACCAGTAAATGCTCTTCATCCTGAATGCTTAATGTTGTTTCTTAGTTGGTGTTCAATATCGTCCAGTCTATAACTCTGCGCCTCGCCTTTATGTGATGCTTAGATATGAGATTGATCTCTCAGGACACCCTGCCGTTCGGAAAGTAGGATTATTGGATTTTGTGGCTTTCTCAGATGTCAAAGATCTTTAAACAGTGTCTTGCAAAGTTGCAGCATCTCACCAGTCTGCAAGCGGCTTATGAGAAGGGAAAGAAAACAGACTCCATGCTAATTAAAAGGAGGGGGGAGGACAACCGGCTTCCCACACCATTAAATTCAACAAGATGAAAGTATTTGATGTGTGCCTTTCATTTAAATATATATATATTACATTTATTTATACACATAAAAGCGAAATACCACTCACACATTATCACAAAATCTCCAGAACCATAAAGCCTACAAACTTGAAATTTGGCACATATGTTCCTCTTGGCTTCTAGGTGCTCACTAAGAAACAGTTTTTCAAAATGACCATCAGAGCATTAGTATTTCCTATATTATTATTATTAACACGCTCTGGTGCTAAGGAGTTCTACTCCCCCTCCCCACCTGAAAAGAAATCTCTTCCCAATGCAAAACACAAGCAGAGGAAGTTCAGTTTCAGGTTCTGTTTCCTTTCACAGCAGCAACCAGCTTTAGTACAGAACAGTTGAGCTAAGCCACGCCCAGGCTCCCTGCTGTCTCCTTCTTGCTCGCACAGCAAATACTGTTTTACTTTCCAAAAAGTCCTCAACTCTCTCACACACTGACAGGACGCTAGCCAGATGAATACCGATGGATACTGGTAGGCAGAACCAGGTTCCCCCCCTTATTTTCCTCCCCAAAAACTAAGTCAAACATAGTTTACTGGTGAGGGAGACTCATATTCCTATGCATCTACCCCTGTTCTTTTTTCATAACAGTTTGAGAATTATGAGAACAAAAATACATTCTGGGTTTCTTACAGTCTGAAGAAATCATTTTGCTCAAATTTTCATATGCATTTTCCTCCAGCCATACCCCAACCCCAGCCATTCTCAATCAATTTGATAATGGGGAGGAATTGCTTTGGGGTTTTCTTTTTGTTTCAAATGAGAAGAAAATGCAAATGGCATTCTCATAGGTGAGAAACCTACAAGTTTAGCATAGCTAAGGGGAGTTGGCTTAATTGCTGTATGTTTCATTTTACAAATATGTTGTTATAGCATGTCTGACTTCTTATAGGAGAATGTCTGAAATCCTTTGAACTGGAAATGAATCCATGGTAGTGGGGTTTTTTTTTTTTTTGGGTTCTATTTTTTTTTGCTTTAAACCTGGTTGACTATATCTGGGCTTGGAAGCGAAGAAAAGTTAGCTCTATCAATCAATCGGAATAGTGCTAGAAGGGATGGTTGAGGTCTTTTAGCCCAACCCTCAGCTCAAGCAGAAGACCCTGTACCACTTCAGACAAGTGAATGTCCAGGGTCTTCTTAAAAACCTCCAGTGATGAAACAGCCACAATTTCTGGAGGCAACTATTCCACTGGTTAATTGTCCTCAATGTTAGGAAGTTTCTCCTTAATCCCACGTTGCTTCTCTCCTTGATTAGTTTCCATCCATTTTTTTCTTGTCCTGCCTTCTGGGGCTTTGGAGAATAATTTGACCCCTCTTCTTTGGGGCAGCTGCTCAAATATTGAAATGCTGCTATCATGCCTTGTCTTCTGGTGCTTTGGAAAATAAGTTGACCCTCTTCTTTGTGTGTAGTATGTAGAAAGGTTAGGAAAGGAAGTCAAACTACCTTAGAAAAAGTCTTTAATAAGTCTTAGTTTCCATATACATGTTTATGTGGCCAGAAAAATAGTAACAACGACATAGTACTAAGTTAGATGGTTGAAGCATCAAGGCTACAAGCAGGCCAAGGAAACTACAATAAACGAGATAAAGAGGACAATAGAACTTTCCAGACAAATTCAGGAAACGTTTCCTTCCAACTCGTCCAAAATATTTACGAAGTCTGCATTACTTAAGATTAATTACTTAATCTTCTCGTCACTCCTTATCGCCCATCCCCTCCTACTTGTGACTGTATGACTGTAACTTTGTCGCTTGTACTGTAACTTTGTCGCTTGTATCCTTACAATTTATATTGGCTGTTTCCTAGTATGATTTGATGGCTTATTGTACCCTATGACTGTTATTAAGTGTTGTACCTTATGATTCTCAACTCTTGATGAATGTATCTGTTCTTTTATGTATACTGAGAGCATTTGCACCAAGACAAATTCCTTGTGTGTCCAATCACACTTGGCCAATAAAGAATTCCGTTCTATTCCATTCTTTTCCATTCTATTCCATTCTATATAAAATGGGAATTTATTTGGCATCAGTTAAGTTCAGAGTTTGCCTAAGGATTCCTACTTTCTTTCCTGGACTTAGGGAAAAGAAAAAAGTAGTTAAGCCACGTTCTTATGTATTTCTGTGGTCACGAAAACACGAAGGAAAGAAAAAGAAAAGAGACTCAAAGTGCAATTCAGCATGACGGGCAAACATCCATCAAACAGGTCGAAAATTGAATGAACTCAGAATGCAATTATTCCCTTGTTGAAAACACGTAGCATTCCTTCGGCTTGCAGTAAGGCCTTGTGCGTTTTTACAAAAAGGAATGGAGTTGCTTGACCTTCAGTTCCATCTCTTGGATGTCATAAATGTGGCATCGATGTTCCCAGTTGTTGTTTTTTGCACAGGATTTGGGAACAGACCCACAAAACTGCACTGGGTGCATCACCCTCACTGCTTCAAGCATTTTTGATAAACATAGAAAGCTCTAACACTGATCCAGATGTTCTCACTACCTTTTAAAAAAAACATAATTTAAAATCTGTTCAGCATCCTAGACGATGGGGTTTTTTTTTTTCCCTGCTGGCTTCCTCTCGTAGCTGTGTGAGATCCAGTCTTCAAAAGGAAAAGAGGGAGAAGAAGGGAAAAACCAAACCCTCCCTACCCCACCTCACAAGGAAAGTTGAAATATATTTATGGAATGTTAGTTATACTGTTGTCCTTAATGTCTTCTCAAGCTCAGGCTAAATTGAAATGCCCCTTGAAACCTGTCTCTCTTCTCCCTCTCTTTCTATCTTTCTTTCTCTCTGTTCTCTTCCTGTCTCTGTCTCTCTCTCTCTCTCTCTCTCTGTCTCTCTGTGTATGTCTTTCTCTCTGTGTATATCTTTCTCTGTCTTCTCTGTCTCTCTCCCTCCCTCTCTATTTCTCTCTTTTGCTTTCTCTTTCTCTCTCTGTTTTTCTCTCCCTCTCTCTCTTCTCTTTCTCCCTCTCTCTCTTCTCTCTCCCCTCTTTCTCTCTCTCTCTTTCTTTTTTCTTTCTCACTCTCTCGCTCTTTCCCTCCCTCTTTTCTGTTTCTCCCTCTCTCCTCTCTCTCTCTCTCTTTCCCTCTCTCGCCCTCCTTCCCTTTCTCCAGCAGGAAAGGAAAGTGAGAAAGAATGTCAGGGCCCTGTAAATAAAGAGCTGGCTTCCAACATATGCATTTTGGAAGGGAAATGTCTGTAGTTTTCAGGTGCTGACATTTTCCAAACTACACTTGCAATCCTTATAATATGGGATATATAATTTAACTATTATTGATAATGCACAAGCAGATGGAACAAAGTGTAAGGTTCTGCATATATCCTCTGGGACTGCTTGAACAGGAGAACCTAGACCATTTCAGATAAATGGCTGTCCAGTCTCTTCTTAAAAACCTCCAGTGATGGAGCACCCACTGCTATGGTCCCCGGGTAGCTAGTGGAGCTGGCAGCAGAGTTGGACAGTGAGGAGATTGGGGAGGAACATGGGCCAGTCCTGAAGGCTGAGGAAGGCTCAGACGAGAGCTCTGCGTCAGAGGCAGAGATGGGGCCAGGGCAGGCTGGCAGTCATCAGCTGCTTTCAGAGTCAGACAGCAGTGAGGTAAAAGAACAGCTGGAGCTGGTTCCCAGACTGCACATGTGCAGAGCTGCCAAAAGAAAAGAACAATTACAAACTAAGGGTTGACATGGGAGTAAGGCCACAGGTGAACGGTGAATGGCCCCTCCTAGGGATTAAAAGAGGAGCAAAGGGGGAGGGGGCTTTTGCAGGAAACAATTTGTTTGTTCGTTGCAGCAGCGTGAAGATCTGTCTGTGCATCTCAGAGACTCTGTGCTGAGACCTTCCTTGTCAGCACTGTGTTTGGAAGTATTTACTTGGCAGCTCTCCAAGCTAGATAAGGTCTGTGCTCCTAATTACACCCTTGAAAGACTGTTTACCAGGTCTTTGGCTGAATGTAAATGCAAGAAATTCACCTTTGTTTAATAAAAGGGGTTTTACCAGGACAAAAAAACTGTTTAGTGCTTTTTGGGGAAGCCTAGATCAGAACACCCACAACTTCTGGAGGCAACTGGTTAATTGTTCTGACCATTAGGAAATCTCTCCTTAGTTCTAGGTTGCTTTTCTCCTTGGTTAGTTTCCATCCATTGCTTCTTGTCCTGCCTTCAGGTACTTTGGAAAATAGGTTGATCACTTCATCTTTGTGGCAGCCCCTTGAATGCAGGAAAGTCCACAATGGTTCTTCTGTGGACAAGCTGAAGGCTCACATCGGACTAAATTTGTTAAAAAGGGAAGAAAAATCAGTTTGAGACATAGTCAGACTTCTCGCTGGTCAATGTTTCAGCCAATTTGAAAACAGGCAGTTCTTGTGAGCTGGAAAATCTAATGTTATTTCCTCATTGCTGCTTGAGCACCCAAGAGGATATGACAGCACATGCCAAGATCAAGCTGCTACTATCTGTTACAGCTTTGATCCCTGGCTGTGAAAGATGAAAACTTAACACACCACACAAACAAAAAAATCTATTTTTGTCAGGCTTATTACCTCCATGCACATTTCAGACGAGGCAGCCGAGAACATGTTCTACGTGACTAAACAGTGAAATTAAAATGGAGGTTCTACATATTTAAAAATTATGGATACATACAACGAAAGATGCAGGTGGAACATATTCAAGCTCTTTGGTTGTTTTAGGGTTGGTTTACATCATGCTTTGCCTTGTAGTAGTCAGTTGCTAAACATAAGGCAAAAGGAAATACAATCATGTCTTGGTATCTTCTGGGGTGGGGCTGAAAGGACATTGGGATGTTCTGGTTTTCTCCCTGTTGATAAGATGCAGCCTAGCTTACTTGGAGTTGCAGCAGTAAACAATCATTTAGTAGGAAAATATGAAACTTCAGTTTGGAGATTTAATTGAGTGACTTAATGGTCTAATAGTGAAAATGTTCATCTTCCACTCGGAAGGTTGAAAGTTCAACCCTAGATAGTCGCAGATGTTTGTTTCCTCGGGCTCAAAGGAAAAGTATCTGCTGTGAACTTAATATAGGCATCAGGAAGGGTAGCCAGCCAGTAAATGCTTGTCTCCATCCAGGTTTAAAAGATCTTTGTTCAAATACCAACATCTAGGCCAAACTCACCAGAGGTGGGATTAAAAAAAAATTGCTACCAGTTCTGTGAGTGTGGCTTGGTGGGCGTGGCAGGGGAAGGATACTGCAAAATCCCCATTCCCTCCCCACTCCAGAGGGAAGGATACTGCAAAATCTCATTCCCTCCCCACCCCACTAACCTGCTTTCCAGCTCCGTTCTCCTGTGCAGGGCAACCAAAGAAAACCCAGCCAATCAGGTGGGACTTAGAAGGCGGAGAATAGATGAGGGCGGGGCCAGTCAGAAGTGATATTTCAAACTGCTCAAAATTTCTGCTACCAGTTCTCCAGAACTGATCAGAACCTGCTGAGTACCACCTCTGACATTCAGAGGTGACATTGCTGTCCTGTGATGTTCTGTGATGTTGTTTCCTCTTTGTGGAGCTGAGTGGGCATAGCTTGCACATGACACATCCGACCCATGAGCCACCAGTTTGACACCCCTGGTCTAGGCCATCTAACCATTGAAGCATCATATATGTATTTTTTTTTAATCAGATACTGGACCAGTATATAACCTCAGTTTATAGTTTGTCCTGATGTGATCTACAGTTTGACAAGGGACCCTGCAGTCACATTGAGGGGAGGAAGCTGTGTCCCATTTATACAAAGAGTTCAGGAAAACACTGTGCGAGGTGCGAATCTCATTCAGGATTGTCCGTTGCGGATGTGGTATTTTAAAGCCTGACACCTTTTTTGTAGGGTCATTTATATGTCTTCCTATGTAGTGAGGTGGTCTAGAAGTGGAGCTCTCGCCTCACAATCAGAAGGCTGTGAGTTTGATCCTAGGTGGAGGCAGATATTCCTCTCTCTGGGCACAATGAGAATATATCTGCTGAACAAAACTCTGCATTGGCAACAGGAAGGGCATCCGGCCATTATCACTCTGCTAGCTCCATTCAATTGTCCAGACTCCATTCCGCAATGGATTATGGGGTCGTTAAAAGAGGATGATGATTTATATGTCTTCTTATAACTGGGCCTTCAGCAAACCATTTGGTCTTCCATTGGGAATCAAAGTTCAAGTTGTTGAGCAGATGTTGTGCAAATGCCATTGGGGTCTTCCTGGATTTGAGTCTTCGGGCTGATACATGAGGAAGGTTAGCATGCAGTGGCAGGAGTGAATTGTTCATAATTTTTCTACATTCTCTCACTAGTGTTAGTCAGAATAACTTCGTGAATAGAATGGTCATTTGTGCTGACCTTGTGGTTCACCGGCAGCCAGTGCAGATGGCAGCAGAGTTGGACAGTGAGCAAGATAGGGGACCAGTCAGGGAGTCTGGAGAAAACTCAGACAATGGTCCTGCATATGATGCAGGGATGGAGCCAGGACCATCTGGGAGTGGGGTGCTGCCTTTGGAGTCTGGCAGCAGCGAAGCCGAGTGTTAGGAATGATAGTCACCTAACAGTTGGATTGGCAATATATAAACCAGGATAGTCATTTAATGTTGTATTTTTAAGAGAATGCTGTAATTGTAATTGGGTGTGGTTCCTCCAACGGCCATAAGATGGAGCCAGAAACCTGGTTTGTTCTTGCATTTTCCCTATTGCCTGTTGCCTGATGATTGTTCTGCTCGGATTGCTGTGAGTCTCGCAACTGTTAGCAAACTACGTTTACTGAACTTTGTTTATGATACTGGACTTTGTTTTTGGATTATCCCTGGACTGAATACTGACTACTTTAACCATGTATGACTT
Organism: Bungarus multicinctus; assembly: GCA_023653725.1. NCBI lineage: Eukaryota > Metazoa > Chordata > Lepidosauria > Squamata > Elapidae > Bungarus > Bungarus multicinctus. Next base: position 5,581,660 of record CM042839.1, on the reverse strand, counting down.
GGACTGTTTGTTGGACTTTGCTTAACTGTTTACTGGAAGTAAAAACCTATATTTTACTATTCAGTGTATCTGTGTGCTAGCTGTATGTTATTCATCACCACTCTCACTACGTTTCTCTGAGTGAACTCATTCTCCTAACGGGGAATACCTCAACACGGAGGACCCAGGGGAGCCTATTTCCAGTGCGCATATGCACAGAGCTGCTAGAAGGCAAGAGCAGCTGAAGCAGAAGGGGTGACTCGGGAGTAAGGCTGGAAGGTGATTGCCCCTCCCATAAGGGATAAAAGTCAGACCTCAATGATGAAAGCTTTGCAGGAAGCAAAGTAGTTCGATAGATTCCGAGTTCTCTTTGAAGCTCTGGTTGTTGTTTTTTTCTGATACTTTGGCTGGTTTCTGTTATAATTGGATACTTCTGTTTTTGGTAGCATTCCACAGCACTGAAAGGTGTGTGCTTATCTTGGGGAACTCTTTATAATTAATTCTGGCTGGGAATGAAAACAATCCTCAGCGTTGCAATAAAAGAGATTTTGCTTTTAAAACAAGTTTGTGTTTAAATATGTTTGATGAAGCCTGAGTCAGAACAGACCTCTTGTCACTATTTTTTAAAAAATATTTTTTAAAAAAACGTTTCCCTCCTCTCTGAATCTCAAGTAGACCTCTTGTGAACAGCGAAGCCTCAGTGGCAAATAATATCCTGAAACCTAGCTTTGTTTATTAGCAATCAGTGGAATTCTTGACTATCTCTCTCTCTCTCCCTCTCTTCCTTCCTTCCAAATTCATAGAAGTATTCAGATGTCATTCTGAGAGCACCACCCAAATTCTTCTCACTTGAGCAACTTTAACGTGATTAGCGGCAAACAACATTTCAAGTTAATAGATATTAAAGAGGGTTGTGCAAGTTTCATTTGACTTTCCCCCATCATTATACTACTTCCAAGAAGGCAGTGTCTTCTTTGGAATGATCTGAACTTTTAAAAAAGCTTGATTACATTTCAAGCTACTCGGTGCTTGTAATTTGATTGGGGAATACGATAGCAAGTATTAGCTGCCTCGTACAATATTTCTGCAGGTTTAATATTTGCATGGTGATCACATTTGTTAAACAATCATGAAACTAGTCAGTGCCCATTCCAATGGAACGATTGGAAGCCAGGAGAGTACAGATTGATCTAAATCCGATCGGTTCCAAAGCTACCAATTTATTTTCCTGTTCTGTATTTAAAAAGAAGAAAAAAATAGGATGTAGTTTCTTAGGCCATTTCTAATTAATCCTTTTTTGGCATGCAGTTTTCCATGTAATACTTTTTAATATATAGAGGTTGTCCTCAGGTTATGGCCATAACCGGGACCAGAATCTTCCATTACTAAGCAAGGTGATTGTTAAATGAGTTATACAACAGTTTTATGACTTTGCTTGTCATAGTTGGTAAGCAAATCAGAAGAGTTGTTTAAGGAACTGTGCAGTCATTAAGCGAATCTAGGTTTTCTCCACTGAGAAAGCCAGCTATCAGAAGCCAGCTGGGAATGTGAAAAATGGTGATCCCAGGACTCTGGGACATTGCAATCAATATGCATTTTGCAGCCCTCTCTAAGCAGTTTACAGAGCCAGCATATTGCCCCAACAATCTGGGTCCTCATTTTACCCACCTCGGAAGGATGGAAAGCTGAGTCAACCTTGAGCCAGTCAAAATCGAACTCTTGGCACTTGGCAGAGTTAGCCTGCAGTATTGCATTCTAATCACTGTGCAACTATGGGAAGGAAGGGAGGGAGGGAAGGAGGAAGGAAGGAAGGAAGGAAGGAAGGAAGGAAGGAAGGAAGGAAGGAAAGAAAGAAAGAAAGAAAGAAAGAGAGAGAGAGAGAGAGAAAGAAAGAAAGAAAGTAAGAAAGAAAGAAAGAAAGAAAGAAAGAAAGAAAGAAAGAAAGAAAGAAAGAAAGAAAGAAAGAAAGAAAGAAAGAAAGAAAGAAAAAGAAAGAAAGAGTACTTAGACTTATATGCTTCACAGTGCTCTCCAGCCCTCTCTAAGTGGTTTATAGAGTCAGCCTCTTGCTCCCAACAATCTGGGTCCTCATTTTACTCACCTTGAAAGGATGGAAGGCTGATTCAAACAGCCAAATTGCAGTCAGCCGGCAATCAGCAGAAGTAGCCTACAGTACTGCACTCTAAACACTGCGCCACCACAGCTCTTGGTATTCATTTCTCCAAGAATAGAATAGGAATGGAAATAGAATAGAAGAGTAGAGTAGAGTAGAGTAGAGTAGAGTAGAGTAGAGTAGAGTAGAAATAAGAATAGAATAGAATAGAATAGAATAGAATAGAATAGAATAAACAGAGTCTGAAGGGACTTTGGAGGTCTTCTAGTCCAATCCCTTGCCTAGGCAGGAAACTCTATACCATTTCAGACAAATAATACTCGGATGCATCCTATCGAAATAACACTGTTTTGTGTGGATTTCTTGAATGCGAGTAGATCTATACTTTCCTGTTATATATAACACAACGCCATCTATACTGGCAGGTCACTCCCTTTCATTCTAGAAGAAATGGGTAAGGATGACAATGTGAGCTATTCATCAATGGAACAGCTTTCCTCCAGAAATTATGGGTGCTCCATCACTGGAAGTTTTGAAGAAGAGATTGGACAGCCGTTTGTCCAGAATGATATAGGGTCTTCTTTTCCTTCCAACAACCATTATTCTGTATTCTGTAAAACTGGATTTCTTTGAATTCATTGCAATTCATTGGTTGTGGTATTTCATCCTGTATTTATTTCAACTAAAAGACCTTTGCGTACCCTTACTCTTAAGAAGACTAATATAGTTTCCTTCTCTTTTCTGTTCATTTTAGAAAGATGCTTCCCTGAACAACATATGATCTGCTCTTGTTCAGATTTTTGTCCCTGCTAATAAATACGGAGCTGAATTGTCAAAATCACATTTTTTTATTTTCCTAATTCCGATATAAAACAAGCTTCATCATAAAAGTTGCCTTTCATTTCACCGCTTTGCCAAAACTCTGTTTATTAACGTCAGCCACAAAAGGAAGGGGAAGTATTTGCATGCTGGGTTTCCAGGCCCTGAATTCTTGAATGTGAAAGATTAGTGAAATGAGTCTCATAAAATGTATAGGGCCTTTTTAATTGTCTCAGCAAAGTCCCTTCATTAGCTGTTACTGGCTGCCAATATCAATGTGCTCTTCAGGAAATTTATCTTGCCTGGATTTATTATTAGCTTCTTATGAAGCTTTCTTTAGGTGGCCCAATTTGTGTTGGTAGCATTCCTGCAAGTTGGATTAATTTTGTATTTCCTGCCCATTTTCCTACAGTTGTGTTGGTGTGGCTGTATGTTAGAGCTTAATTAGTCCAGGCCACTGAACCCCCTTCTATCCTTTGTTGCAAACATTCCTCGCTTTAATGTTCAGACCATTACAAATAATCAATGGTGAATGGAGTATTGATTTCACCTCTCACGACGAGTCACAGGAAATATTTTGTATTCACTGCAACTCTAGCTTAGGTTCAGCAGACTAGCCAGGTGAAGTTGCAGAAGGTTAACCTTTAAGTAGACTACCAGAAAAATCACGTTGCCATGTGTTAGTCTCAAATATAATCCCTAACGTGACAGCACATTTACCAGGATTACGTGGTGTGTCCTTCAGAACAGTTTCATAACCAGCACAAGATTGTTCCCAAGTGTTCCAGAAACAATCTGACGTTGTGATCTAAATCTATGAAGACCCAAATAGACCCAGATGTACAATTCTATCCTTCATTGGTCATGAGACATCGGTTAAGATGTTTCTCTTAGTTTGGCACTTTCTGAAATTCCTAGAAGACAACCTTGTCTGCATGGGAATTCAAGGAAGTGCTGCCAAAGAACTTTGTGCTGTTCTGTGAAGGCCATTTGTTTTTTGGTTTTTTTTTGGTCAAATTCCAGCATCTTCATGATTTGGTAAATCAGCGGCACAATTAATAAATCCCTTGAATTTAACAACAGTGTGATATTCAACCAAGGGGGAGATCAGTTTTTTTTTTTTAGTCAATACAAAGCCTATGCAAAATTGCCTTCAGTCTGAACAATTTGCTGATGGGGATTTCAGGAGGAGAATTGGTGGCAGGACTCCAGACTAATTATTCATTGTGAATTATGCACCCTATTTTAGCAATCATCCTTACCTAACTCACAGGAGTGTTGTGAGGATTAATTAATGTTTATAAAGGATTTTAAACATGAAGAGTGTCGCAGAGTAGCTAAATATTATTATACAATGGACGTAAGTGCCTCAGCATGCTTGCCCATTCAAAATGTATATTTTTACATGGACGAGAAAAAAAAAATCACTGGATTCAAATTTTCCATGGTTTCATCTAAGTTTCAAATATGGTAAGCACCACTTAGTAAGTTGGTTTTCCCCTCTGTAATGTTTAAAATTATATCCATATTTCACTCATGCGGAGCTTGAAACAAAACTGTCATTCAGCTATCTTTGAAAAAGAAGTTTTAAAAAATTTGAATCCCAGCCAGTAGTCAAGTTTCCAGTGGATATAAACTTTTTTTTTTTAGATTTTTGCTCTTTTCTTCATTTTCCCCCATTCTTAAAAGCCAACACTGAAATTGCTCTCTGAGTCAGCCTCATATTTCTGTCTCCAAGAAGGGACAGCTAGATTTTGTTTAAAAGCTTACAAAAAGACATAATGTCATAGCTGTTACACACTTTTATATTCTCTCAGCAATGAGAGATGCCTTGTTTCTTTTCTTTCCTCCTTACTTTTAATTTTTTTTTATTACGTTTCATTGTAAGATAAAGTATAGAATAAACTTTAGAATAATCTAAAATATAGAAGAAAGAAAAGGTAGAATCCAAATCTTTCTCATCATCCAAACTTTCATTTCTTTTCCATTTTGAGCAAAAAGTCCAGAAGTGGTTTCCAAGTAGAAACAAAATGAGATAAATTCTACTCTTAAATTGAAACAGACAATTTCACTACAGTCAGAAATGGTGTAGGGTCTCCTGCTTAGGTGGGGGGGTTGGACTAGATGACCTACAAGGTCCCTTCCATCTCTGTTAATCTAGCTAGCTAGCCAACTATCTCTGCTAACTCCATTCTCCTTTACCATCCATTCTTCCATTATGGGACAAGAGATGCCTCATATGAAATGGTGTAGGATTTTTTAGAATTTAATTTAGAATGTATTTGATTTGTCAATAGCTTACAAGATAATAGGTATAAGTATATACATAGTTATGAATACATGAAATGGGTACATATAAGAAGAATAAAAGAAACAATAGGACAGGGACGGTAGGCACATTGGTGCACTTATGCACGTCCCCTACAGACCTCTTAGGAAAGGGGTGAGGTCAATAGTAGACAGTCTAAGGTTAAAGTTTTTGGGGTTTGGGGAAGAAACCACAGAGTCAGGTAGAGTATTCCAGACATTGACCACTCTGTTGCTGAAGTCGTATTTCCTGCAATCAAGTTTCTCCTGCTTGAACAGGAGGCTGGATTAGAAGACCTTCCACCTCTGTTCTATTTGAACATCTCACAATGATTATTGGTTACTAACATGCCACCGGTGGTTTTCCTTCCATCGGTGTTCCATTCTCCTCTCTACAGTGAGAAAAAGAGAGTTTTCTTTCATTAGAAAAATCAAGATGGCGATCCTGGCAGTGGGATCCAAGCTCTGTCTGTTGTTTATGCGTGTCCACTCTAAAGAATATGGCCACCATCTTGATTGGGTCACATCTTTTTCTAAAAATATTTAGAAACAGCTCATAGGTTGAAGCAGGGTTTTCCTCCTGGAACTGAACATTTTTATTTGTGTCTTTCCAAAGCATCTTTTGTTTTACAAAATTCTCCTCAGCCAATAAACCACCACTGATGGCACACGATGAAAAAGAAGAAGAGATCTATTTAATGTGGTGGATTTTATCCTCACCATAACTGTACTATTCTCACAAGATCCCTATGGAAATTATGTAGGCTAAGAGAGAGCTGGCCAAATCATCAAATACTGGAATATTTTTTTTTATGGGAATAGTATATAAAAGGAAGTCTCCAAAGTTGGCAACTTTATTTAAAAATAAGCTAAAAATAAGAAGGTGGAAGTTTAGGATTAGATAATTTAATTGTATTGTTAATATTAACAGTGTGTTAAAATATATTGTGAACTTCAAACTTTTAAGGATTAGAAATTGTAGGGATTTTGAGATATAATTCTGGGATTAATTAAATTTTGTTAACATTTGGTCTGATCAGTAGTCTAGATATTTGGGATATTGAAATTATGGTGGAATAATGAGTAATTTTTAAAATATTAAATATAGGTGACTTAATAGGGAACAATACATACATGGTGAAAAGAAATGTTATTTATGCTTAAATGAATTAATGGAAAAAATAAGAAAGAACTATAAAGAGAGAATAGTATTGTTGAAGTTGGAAGATTAGAATTATATATACTTATTTGTACCAACATTGTTAGCATTGTTTAAAAAGGACATTGACCCAGTTAATATACTGTCCACAAAATATGTATGGAAAACTGTAAGTAAAACATGAATTATATAAAAAAAAGCCCTCCCAGAATTCCTCAACTAACCATAGAATAATCCAGAAGTATGGAGACCCCTGGTTGTAAGCACAAAAAATAGCTATTGGAGATTTGAACCTTGGCGTCCCACTATCCTAATATTATACTAAGCAATGCAATCTGTTTCTTTTTGTGATTCTTTTCATCAAAATGAAATGCAAAACAATGAAATTAAAAATGAAGAGATGGTGTAGTGTTTATAGTGCACGGCAGCTACAAATAGATATAAAATTTGCAATAATTATGTTCTCGGGAGTGCTGCCCTTTTATAGATATGATTTTTCTTTCTATTTTTGGTAGGAGAAGATGGATCGTATTTTATTTCTGCAGTCCTTTGCAGATCTGTTAAAAATACGGCACTGCTAATAAAATCAAGAAGTGTTCCTATTTCAAAAGGGGATTTATTAGGGGGGCCACAGTAATTATGTAATTTATCAAGTGGGTTTTTTAAGCCCTATCTAAAATGTTAGTTTACCTGAGTGAACAAAATTCCACAGTAACTAAACTAGAATAAACAGAGAGTGAGGAAACATGTTTTAGAAATCTTGAGCAACTGAAGATCTATTGAGCTATGATTAACTGACTCAGGGAAATTACCTCTGACTAGTTATCTGAAACTTTAAAAGAGAGAGAAAGAGAGAGAGAAAGAAAGAAAAATAACTAATTTAATGGGCTGAACCTTCAGAGTTAGCCTTTAAGATGAATAACCTGCTTTATGGCAACACAAAATTTACTGGATGACAATCTTTGCTTCAGGTCCAATTTGAAGAATTATGGCAATATTTCTTCTGAAATGATGATGAATGAGCGGATAAGGGGGATTGGTTGATCTCTTTAAACTGCACGCTTATATTTTAATGAGAACAGCCAGGATCAACATGCATTCAAACAAAGGATGTTTTATTAAACAGAAAACTCCTGCCCTGGATATATTATTTGGTCATTATTTGCTCCTTGTTCGAACTGTTGAAGGGATTATTTCAGAGGAGAAGGGATATGTTTGCGTTATTTGAGTTCGATATCATACTAAATACAAAGGAAAGGGGGAACCTTGCATTGTAGAAAATTCCTTTCCTGGGACACCTCGTTCTATTTCTCCTTTTCTTCCTGCCTCTGTCCACTTCCTCCGATAGAGAGCCAGGATTCTGTAGCCATTGGACTGATTCAGTCTCGAAGAGACATTCGTTGTTTAAGGACATTTGATCATTTTATGTGGTTAATCTAGAACTCTGCCAGTAAAGCAGATGAGAATATTAACGCATAACAAAGGCCCACTTAATTCAGGACCCGACCCAGTCCAAATCCACCAAATTTGGTTGGAAGGTGGAAATTCTTCTACTGCTGTTGTCTAATGTTCTCAGATCCCAGTTGTTCTCCCTCTTCTCTCCATTTTAGATATGCAGTCTGTGATTCAGAAGGTTGTGTATGAATAATAATCAACGTTAGTAGCTATTGATGGTCTTCTTATCCATATCTGTTCTGACCTTGGAGCGATTGCAGTGAGTAGCAGAGGTATGTTTTAGGTGACATACTTCAGAAGAGATGAAAAGATAAAGGCCACCCTTTTGAAGACAGCAAAGTCCACATTCTGGATAGAAAGGACCATTGGTTTGAAAGAGAGGTAAAAGAGACCATCTATAAAATAGAATAGAATAGAATAGAATAGAATAGAATAGAATAGAATAGAATGGAATGGAATGGAATGGAATGGAATGGAATGGAATGGAATGGAATGGAATGGAATGGAAGGGAAGGGAAGGGAAGGGAAGGGAAGAGAAGAGAAGAGAAGAGAAGAGAAGAGAAGAGAAGAGAAGAGAAGAGAAGAGAAGAGAAGAGAAGAGTTGGAAGGGACCTTGAAGGTCTTTTAGTCCAACCCCCTGCTTAGGTAGAAAAAAAATCTATGTTAAAACTGAACAGCCCTTCCTCAACAAAGAGAGAGGAATAGGACACCACTTATCTCCTATTTACAACACAATTCCAAAAAGGTTCCACATTCATTTGCACCTGGACCCAGTAACCCTGAGGGGACAGATAAGCTCCCAAGTAGCCTCAAGAGCTCCCAGAGAGAGTGCTAATGACCAGAGGACTGCAAAGAAATATAATCCTTCCATTCTCTCCCTACTATCCTATCAAAAACAATCCTTCCATTCTCCCCCACCTAGTCAGAACTGATGAAACTTCTTCGATGAGAAGGAGAAAACATAGTCTAGTTGGGTTTTTTTGGGAGGGGGGACACTTTTGAGACAACCACGACCTGGATGACTGAGAATCTCCATAAGTGCACACAGAGTATTCCACTAAATTTTAGAAGCCCATTTGATTGACTGCTTTTGGTGGCCCTTGATGTGACTTAGCTCCATGAGTTTGATTACCTTTCTTTAAATTTCCAAATGGATTCTTGTGCGTCTCCCAATTAACAGTCTCTGATGATTAAGTATATGCAGGGTTTACATTCAGGAAGTGAGGAAAACGCTTAATCATTTTGGTAGGATTTCTTAGCAGACTGCTTCATTCCACCTCTGTCAATTTTACGCTGAATTTTATCAGTTTATAAATTTGCACTCTTACTTGCCATTGGGAAGTGGAGGTGGGGAAGAAAAAAAAGGGGGTTTTATTGGTTGGGTTTTTTTTTCCAAAAAGAAAAAAAAATTCCATTCCAAAGCACTTTACCATACAGACACTGAAAAATAAAGACCATTAACAACAAAAAGTATAATTAAATTAAAATGCCAACTTGCCAAAGGACCCCAGCAAATGGGAAATATATCAAATGCTGATAATATAAATGGGTCCTTTCTCAAGGTGTGAGAAAGTCAATGAAATAAACTTAGATAATTTGCTGAGTTTTTTTTTCTTCTTCTTCTTCTTTTAATGCAGGGAAAGTGAACTAATGATTTAAAAGGGAATGGCCACTGTGACAATATATTACAGGGGTAATTGCCATTCAGGCAAACAGCTTAGACCATTGCTAAGGTTCAAGATACCCCAAGATGAGAAACATATTTAAAAATTAGAAGCAGTATCCAACAGCATCTTCTTTCCCAGCCTGATGAGACAGACAATATTTGGGTGTCTTTTTCATGAAAAGTTTCCACTTTCTGCATTTTTGTCTCTTTGGGGGGAGGTCTCTGTATTGTTGCTTATTGACAGTTTGAATGAAGAAGATTCTTGTTGCTACTGAATGATTTCCCCACTTTTGTGTAAGACAGGGAAAAGTAATATCAATAAACACTTAGATTTATATATCACTTTACAGTGCTTTACAACTCTCTTTAAACAGTTTACAAAGTCAGTATATTCCCCCCCCCCCCCAACAATCTGGGTCTTCATTTTACCGACCTTGGAAGGATGGAAGGTTGAGTCAACCTTGACCTGGTGGGGATTGAACTCCTGGCAGTGGGCAGAGTTTGTCTGCAATACTGCATTTTAACCACTGCGGCACCATAGCTCTTGATGATCATCTACACACTGAAACATTCAACCTGAACATCTCTGGAGATTCTCAGGCATCCAGGTCATAATTGTCTCAAAAGTGCTTTTTTTCTTTTTCTTCAAGAGGCAACTGGATTGTTTTTTTTCTTTGAGAAGAAGAAGAAAATGTTTTGCTTCTTGATTCAAGATGCTTCATCTGTTCTGATGGAGGGAGGATGGAAGGATAGGTACTGTTGAGACCGGATGATGGAGGGGATGGAAGACTAGGTTCTGATAGGATGGGACGGGATGGAAGGATTGCCTTTCTTCCATTTCTCACCCCCACACACCACCAGAACTGATGAAGCCTTCTTAACTGGGAAGCGAAACATTTTCTTCTTCTCAAAGAAAAAGAAGTCCAGTAGCCTTTTGAAGGAAAAAAAAAACTACCTTTGAGATTCGACATGAACATTTAAACGTTCACCCAAGCTAGGAAAGAACGTCAAGCGTTCTTGATTCAACATGAGTTGAGCATGGCAGGACATTTTGCTAATTCCTGTTTTCATATGGAAAACAATTTTTGGAAGCCACATTCAATCCATTTGCACATCCCTACAACCTATTTTAGACCCATCTTTGTTACGTTGCTGCCCTCTAGTGCTGAACAGCCCAAAAAGGCCAGGAGCTGATCTTTTACAAGCGAGTCAGGGACACAAGAACGAATTAGTTCAATCAATAAACATGCCCGAGATCGAGATCTTAGAGTTGTGCAAATTGCCGCTTGACTTAGACAGCAATCTCATGTCTACGCACCTGCTTTAAAGTTCACACAGAACTGCCTTCACACAGCTGTCCTAATAGGGCTTTTTTGAATCATGGCCTTGTCAGTACTCTGAGCAGGGATGCTTGTTAGGGAGTTTTGATCCTAAGAGATATCCTGCATCTTTTGTAATTATTCACAGAACTTTGCCGATATTATCTCTCTCAAACTGCATGACCAATGGCCAAACAGGGGTTTTACATTGCAAAAGCAGAGACAGGAGTAAAGATCACACATGGTAATTCTAGGTTGTAGACTGATCTTTATGGGATTTAAGCAGGCACCAAAGAACTAAGAAAGACAGTTTGAGTTACTTCTAAGTAATCTTTTCCATTTCTTCCTCCATTGTAAACAGAAATCTTGCCAAACTAAAGCAGCCACTTGCGCCACTAAAGAGATACTCCGAGAACTTCAAGGGAGGAGCCATCTTAACTCTCTTCTCCCCAACTAAACTATCTAAACTTCGTTGTCTCTGCAATGTTCTTCCTTCCTGATGGGAATCCAGACTACATTCCACCACAAGTCCAGACCCTTTGGATAGCACCAGAACAACACAAATCAGTCTCAAACTCACATCTTCATAGAGGTACCAGCCTTGTGTGAGAAAAATTTCTAGGTTAAATAAATATGTTTCCCATTGCAGTGTGGATAAATTTGATTTCAGATGCCAGATCCATGGTTGATGAACATGGAGAAAGAGAGGGGGGGGGAGAAGAAGAAGAAGAAGAAGAAGAAGAAGAAGAAGAAGAAGAAGAAGAAGAAGAAGAAGAAGAAGAAGAAGAAGAAGAAGAAGAAGAAGAAGAAGAAGAAGAAGAAGAAGAAGAAGAAGAAGAAGAAGAAGAAGAAGAAGAAGAAGAAGAAGAAGAAGAAGAAGAAGAAGAAGGAATTATTTTCCAAGAAATGTCCCACTCTTCCATCGTTATTATACCTCATCCTGCAAGAGTCTTCATTTAAGGGGGTGGGAGAGCAAGAGTACATTTCAGCAAACAAGACACCTTCCCTTCTGGTTCATCATGTCCCTTATCGTAATAAATAATGAGGGTGCCATGGGCTGACAGTGAAATATTTTGAAAATAGTTTTGATATATAGCTGGCATAATACCTGTTGGGCATTGATAAATTGCAATAACAGAGATGGTGACAAACTCTGTGAAATATTAATGACCTGTTTCTCGGGGCTGTGGCTGAAACAATACCTGCTTTTTCCATAATCCCGATGTACTTTCATGGGTGAATATACATGTATGCTTGAAGACAAGATGCTTAAGTTGGTTTCTTTTGTTCTTTTTTGCCAGGCAGATGACTGGGGATACTTAACTCAAATAGAATATCTACACCAAGGAACAAGTAGCAGAGGAAATAGTCCATCAAATAGGTGTGAATGGCATCATTATTCAGCCCCTTGTAATTTCTCTGACCTGCAGCCCCTTATTATTTCTCTTTGTTTTTCTTGAAAATAAAAAGTTATTGCAATTTTAAGTACAGAATAAAATGAATCCAGAACTAATACGTAGAACTGCAGTGAGACTATGATATGCAGAAAGGTGGAAAGATTCTACTTTATCCATAATGGTGAAATACATGGCGAACTGAAGAAGCTTCTATTACAGCTTTCTGCTCAAAGGTAAATCTGATGGAGAATTCCATTCAAACTGGAAATTGTTCCCAAGTTATGATTTAATACTGTAGCAGCACATCACAGTTTGGGTTTCTGTATACGTAGCGTCATTATTTCCATTTTACAGAATATCTAAATTACAGCCTCTTAGCAATGGGGACTGAATTTACTGCGGCACATAATCGTACTCAGTGATTCATACTGCGTTGACCATGTTTCTTGATATTAGTGTCTAGCTTGGAGCTTAATAGCAACTTTTAATCTTTTAAAAATGGTATGATATACAGTAGTTACTTGTTTGTGCTTAATGTACTGGAAACACTCAGTGACATTTTAAATTTTCATGTTTGTACTTTATTCCTTGATCTTTTATCTTGTTTCTTTTTTTATTTCTGTTTATATGACTTCTTAAAAATGTTTAATAAAGACATACACAGAGAGAGAGAGAGAGAGAAGTGGCGGGGGGGAAAGGAGGGAGGAAACATCAGAGAGAGAACAATTTTGAAAAAGCAAGAGGATTTTTAAATAGTATTGTGCTGTAGTTCTATACGGATTCTAGCATCTCTTTTTTGAGATTTCTTTCCACCTATTTAAACATCTCTCTCCATCTACAGTTCCAGTGTGGTTTACAAACACGAAACAAAAAATGTGTCAACTCATAAAATATTTCTATGGTCTTTTTAGAGTTGCCAACTGAAAGGGAGAGAGGAACAGTGCGGCAGCTTGCAAACCGAAAGTGCATTCCATAAATGTTTTCAAAGATAGTAACTAGGCGACTGAAGTTTCTGCTGTGCAAAATTCTAACTGGAGAGCACGGTTGATGACTCTTAGCTATGGATGTGTCCCATTGGAGAATATGAATTATGATACATACAGGGGGTGGAGGAAAACCAGGGTCAAGGGTGACAATTGAACTGTGTGTCTCAAGAGTAGGGTAGTGGTCAGGATTCAAACAGTTACTCCCATTTAAATCATGAGTCTTGAGCCAAACTCCTAAAACTTAAAAAGGATTTATTGGGAGTTAACAGGATTCGTTTTGAATCCTGACAGCTAGCACTCAAGCAATGCTGGACATGTTAACTCCCAATAAATCCTCTTTAAGTTTTAGGAGTTTGGCTCGAGACTCATGATTGAAATGGGGGTAACTGTTTGAATCCTGACATAATGCCAATAATAACCTCCCAATCCTATCTAAAAATGTTGAAGGACAGGATCCAGGATCTTGAAATCCGCAAAACAGATCATCTACTGCGGATCATAAGGCTTTCCCCCAGTGATATGGCTTGGGGTGCAGATGTCTTTCTTTTCTATCTTGGTCTTTCTATGAGGTTCTTCCTGGGAAGCACATCGGTGTCCACTAACTAACATTTCCCTCAGGTTAGCATCAAAAACAGTTATCTACTAGAATCAAATGCTTTAAAATGGAAGGAATAGAAGGCACAGCAGTCGTTATTCTGTGGTGGTTGAACTATGTGACAATCACGAAAGCTATTTGTGTGGAAGATGGACGAAATCTTTGAGAACGAGGATTGTCATCATTACAACAATATAAATTCACCCGCAATAGCTTCTCTCTTTTACAGTCACCTATATAAACAAGTTATGACCCCTCTGTTTCAAAACCCACAACACTAGGGTATGTGTTGTGCGTGCTAAAGAATTTCTAGCAGACAAATTGATAGCAACCAGATTAAGATTGTAATGATGAAGGATGGAGAAGCAGTTATATTGACTGGGCTCACACAGCCCAGTCATCTATAAAGTGCTTTGTTTATCTTCAACATGTTGAATGAGCCCATCCTTGGTGACTGCTAAAGTATGGTTTGCAGTTTAATATGGCACACACATAGAATATTCGGGGACTCAGCTAATCCTGGCTTAACAATGAAGAATAGAACAATAAACCAGTGGAACAGTTTGCTTTCAGAAGTTGTGAGTGCTCCATCACTGGAGGTTTTTTTTAAAAAAAAGTCTGGACAGCTATCTGCCTGGAATGGTTTGGTACAGAATCTCCTGCTTAGAATAGAATAGAATAGAATAGAATAGAATGGAATGGAATGGAATGGAATGGAATGGAATGGAATGGAACGGAACGGAACGGAACGGAACGGAAGAGAAGAGAAGAGAAGAGAAGAGAAGAGAAGAGAAGAGAAGAGAAGAGAAGAGAAGAGAAGAGAAGAGAAGAGAATATAGAGATGGGATGGGATGGGATGGGATGGGATGGGATAGAATAGAATAGAATAGAATAGAATAGAATAGAATAGAATAGAATAGAATAGAATAGAATAGAATAGAATAGAATAGAATAGAATAGAATTCTTTATTGGCCAAGTATGATTGGACGCACAAGGAATTTGTCTCGATGCAAATGTTCTCAATGTACAAAAGAAACAATACATTTGTCAAGAGTCTAGAATCATCAGGTACAACACTTAGTGATAGTCATAGGGTACAATAAGCAATCAAATCATACTAGGAAACAGTCAGTATAAATTGGAAGGATACAAGCGACAAAATTTGGACTAGAAGACCTCCAAAGTCCCTTCCAACTTGGTTATTCTGTAAAACTGAACATGGATTAAGACAATCCCAGTCAATTTTCGACATGCTCTGGACGTTGTAGGTGTTCAAGCAGGATTTTTAACAAATGGGACTACTGTATTATGAATAAGATGGGAAGGAGAGCAGGGTGGAGCAGATTCAGTAAGCTTGGCATCCAACTGACAGCCAATCGGAAAGACCCCATATTCAATATGGACTCCACAGTTATACCTTCTGATGCTGCTTTCCATAACTCAAACCCAATTCTGTAGTAGATGCTATATCTTGGCTAATGGCCTATTGCTGAACCAGTTGCATTGCTTAATACTGTTCAGCATGAGTCAAATGCAAGAGGTGCAAGAGTCAACGTGGCTATTGTGGGATTTAATGGCACTTATTCTGGTGGAGCACTGACTGGGTTAAGCCCTGGGTGCTTTTATGGGTCCCTTTTTAGTTACAGGAGAAAGAAAGTGAAAAAGCTTCTTTGTCCAATGATAAATGAAACACTGACTAAAACCTGCATCTATATCTCAGCTGTTGCAGGGGTTAGATCGCATCAAAAGAGGAACGTGCAGTTTTGCTGACAGAATCTGAATGATTATTCCTGACCATCTATCACTTCTCTCAGACCTCTGATTATTTGGTCTCTTTAGCTTTGATCTGAGAACAGGAAGATATAATTGCCTCCATCACTACCACTGTGGTACTGAAGAGGTATCTTGATACTTGACCAAGACCAAAATATTTAGCTGCCCATCATAAGTAAAGTTTATCATCTTCCTGCAGTTCTTGGCTACCCTTGGGAGGACTGGAATGTATTGGCCAATACAGGTTCTTCATCTTTCTAGGGTGTAAGCCATATCTAAAGGTAAAGATTCCCCTCGCACATACGTGCTAGTCGTTTCCAGCTCTAGGGGGCGGTGCTCATCTCCATTACAAAGCCAAAGAAGAGCCAGCGCTGTCCGAAGACGTCTCCATGGTCATATGGCCGACATGACTAAACGCCAAAGGCACATGGAACCCTGTTATCTTCCTACCAAAATGGTCTCTATTTTTCTACTTGCATTTTTTACATGCTTTCGAACTGCTAGGTTGACAGAAGCTGGGATAAGCAACAAGAGCTCACTCCGTTACGCGGTGCTAGGGATTCGAACCGCCAAACTGCCAACCTTTCTGATCGACAAGCTCAATGTCTTAGCCACTGAACCACTGTGTCCCTCTCTCTCTATATTACCGTGTTTCTCACAAAATAAGGCCGGGCCTTTTTTTTTTTTTACCCCTGAAAAAACAGCTAGGCCGTCTTTTCGAGGATGACTTAATTTCCTCCCCCACCTAGAGTGCCTCATGCACACTCACCTCTCCACGAGGCCGCTTCTATCAGCCGATTGAAGCTTTCCAAAGGCAGAGTCACCAACCGCTTTGGGGCAAGGCGTGACTGCCCACGTCCCCTCGCCATGAGGCAGTTTCTTTCGGGCAATGGAAGCTCCCCAAGGGCAGTCACCAGGCCGCTTCGATCGGCCAGTGGAAGCAGCCTCATGGCGAGGGGAGTGTGCGTGGGCGCTCGCCCTGAGGCCGCGTCTACTGGCCGATCGACGCGGCTGGTGACTCTGCCTTTGGGGAGCTTCTGTCGGCTGATGTTCTATCGGTAGTAGATCAGGGTATTCTAGCCTAGGCTACCTGCAGGGCACTCCTAAAGGCAAGTTTTCTCTCCCCCGCCCTTCCCCAATTTCTCTTCACCTCATGTAGTTCTAACGAATGATGTGAGAAATGGAGGGGAAACGCAAGGTTTAAATAGGCCTAAATTTTGGGGGCAGGGCTTAATTTCACCTCATGCCTAGAAATCATGCTGGGCCTTCCTATTGGTGGAGGCCATATTGTTGCAGAAACAGGGTATAGAGAGAGAGGGACGCATATAAGCCATACCATAAAGGTTACAAATCCCTTTCTCAATGTTCTGATAGAGATATTTTCTCTATGAGATGAAGAAATGCAGCACAATATGTTCTAAAGCTTCGTCCATTAGATAGGTGTTGGGAAGAGGCACATTGGTTTGGATGAACTTTGAAAACCAACACTGAACTACAACACTCTACAGAAAAACTACCGCTTCACTGCCACAAAACTTCATGTCACCCATAGGAAGATTTGGCTCACACACCCAAAAAGCTTCATCCCAACCAATTTACACGTGTACACAACCCAGCATGTAAAACGGGACTTCTGGTTTGGTGGGTTTTGCTCCTAAACAGATAGCCATGTGCTCCAGGAGAGCAGCTTATGCGACAGTCGAGTCCGTTTGGAGAGATCATTACAAAATCCCATTATCACTTCTACAAGTTGAAACTATTTGTCATCACGGAAGAGATGACAAGTCCAGAAATCCAACATTTGTTATTATCAGATGATAAATGATATTCCATTAAAGCCGCAATACATCACTTGAAAAGCTGCAAAGGAGATATCAGACCTATCGGCACTTGACTTATAATTTAATTTTCAAAAGCTGTCAACTAAAATTCCAAAGGCTAAGCATTTTCATTTTTTTTGAAGTTCATCTTATTTATTTTCCTCATCTGTTAGTCTAATTTTTTTTTGATATGGCAAACGTAACTGATTACGCACAATGCGTAATTCTTTTCCTCTTGATTAAGTAATACATCAGATGTCACTTGTGTATTAAAATATAAATGACAGCTAATAAAAGCCAAAGGGTAAGAAAGGACACACCTTATTTTAATTTGCTTTTAAAATATACATGTTTTCTTGGCCATCTTACGATGATGAGAAAGAAAATCATGGCATATCTAATACATACTGCTGTTTCCCTTTTTTTCCCTCTTTTTAACTTAAATTCAGCACAGGTTAAAGGGCTGCTTAATCTAAGGTTACTGAAAAATTCTTCGTTTAAAAAACTGACATCTAGATAACGTTAAAATTTATACTGAACCCTTACAGCAAAAGTTCAGCCTTCTGTCCAGGAGTCAGATAACAAAATGTTATCTTGGTTCCACAAAGCATTTTCTAGTTTTCTTTCTCAGTCTCTCTATTTAGAATTTATTTGGTCTCAGTTTTCAATTCTGCTCTGTCCACAACGAAACAAGATTTTCCCAACCAGAAATTTCTTAGAACTCATTGCCTTTGGCAGTGGGATACCTCTATTACATTTATCTCTGTCTCTTTTTTTTCCAAATTTGATTTTAAATATTTACAAGATCATATGTCTCTCCCTAGCTGAAATTACAGAGGAACTGTTATTGTCTAAAATCTACCGCAGGAACAATGGGCAACATAGAAACAGTGAGGGTGTCCATTTTCATTTGCAAAATGTTCTCTTCTTGGAACTAACGAAAAATAGTGATGGTTTCATTTATGGAAGAGTCCTTTGCCTACTGACAGTGATAACACTTTGTGTGCCATAAACATTGTTTAAGAGATGCTATATGGAAGCCTGCATTTAAATAATAGGTACCAATAAGAAAAGTAGATTGTGAATGATGCTGTCTTAAAACCTAACAAGTTTTATTATCCCATAGTTTTTATGGAGCATGTCCATTTCATTAGACAAACGGAGTAAATCTGCATGAAAGAGGTTTTACAAGTAAATATATTTGTAGGAAGGATGGAGAGAAGAAAGGAGGTAAGCTGAAGGCCAGAAGACAGAAATACAATTGCTCTGTTTGTTCCTAGATATGGGTCATACAGATGGGTCCATAAATTACCTTTGAGTCAGACTTGAATTCTGGAGATTTTCATGGAGACACCCATGTAACATAGATCAGAATTTTCCCTTCCCAGCCTATCCAAAAATCCAGCAATTCCCAGATCATCTCCTAGCCAGCATTGACTGGGACAAGCCTTGCTTAACTTCCAAGATTAGACAAACTTGGCCTGGTAATTAAAGTCCATGAAAACTTCTGGGTTAATAAAATTGGTTATTCTTGAGGATACCCCAGAACTCAGTGCTTTAGTCCGGACTGGATATTTGTAACTGCAGGATAGTTGTTCTTTCACTAACACTTTACTCAAGGGCTGTGCTTGAGGGACCATCTCTTCTTGCACCTTAGAACTAAAAGTGGGATAAAAGCTGCGGAAGGGAGGGAGGCAGAGGTGGTATTCAGTAGGTTCTGACCAGTTCTGGAGAACCGGTAGTGGAAATTTTGAATGGTTCGGAGAACCTGCAAATCCCACCTCTGACTGGATATTTTGCAGTATACTTCCCCTGCCATGCCCACCAAGCCATGCCCACAGAACTGGTAGTAAAAAAATTTGGAATCCCACCACTGGAGGGAGGGAGGGAGGAAGAGGGAGGGGAGAGGGAGTAAGGAATGGAAGGAAGGAAGGAAAGAAGGAAGGAAGGAGGGAGGGAGAGGGAGGGAAGGAAGGAAGGAAGGAAGGAAGGAAGGAAGGAAGGAAGGAAGGAAGGAAGGAAGGAAGGAAGGAAGGAAGGAAGGAAGGAAGGAAGGAAGGAAGGAAGGAAGAAAAAAAGAGGGAGGAGAGGAAGGAAGGAAGGAAGGCAGGAAGGAGGGAGGGAGGAGGAGGAAGGAAGAAGAAGGAAGGAAGGAAGGAAGGAAGGAAGGAAGGAAGGAAGGAGGGAGGGAGGGAGGGAGGGAGGGAAGGAAAGAAGGAAGGAAGGAAGGAAGGAAGGAAGGAAGGAAGGAAGGAAGGAAGGAAGGAAGGAAGGAAGGAAGAAAAAAAGAGGGAGGGAGGAAGGAATGGAAGGAAGGAAGGAAGGAAGGAAGAAAGGAAGGAAGGAAGGAAGGAGGGAGGGAAGGAAAGAAGGAAGGAAGGAATGGAAGGAAGGAAGGAAGGAAGGAGGGAGGGAGGGAAGGAAAGAAGGAAGGAAGGAAGGAAGGAAGGAAGGAAGGAAGGAAGGAAGGAAAAAGAGGGAGGGAGGAAGGAACGGAAGGAAGGAAGGAAGGAAGGAAGGAAGGAAGGAAGGAGAGAGAGGAAGGAACAGAGGAAGGAAGGGAGGAAGGAAGGAAGGGGAAGGGAGGGGAAGGGAAGGAAGGAGGGAGGAAGGGAGGAAGGAAGGAAAAGAGGAGAGGAGTCATTATCAAGTGATCCCTTTGATCTTTGATCTAAGCCCCAGAGCTCACTGTAACAGCATTGCCAAAAAAGGCATTAAGAGTTGTTAACCTAATTTTGCGAAGCTTCTTCTCCAGTAATATTGTATTGCAACCCAGGGCATACAAAACCTTTGCCAGACCAATTCTCGAATACAGCTCATCTGCCTGGAATCCACACTATATAATGGACATTAATACAATTGAGCAAGTCCAGAGGTATTTCACGAGAAGAGTCCTCCACTCCTCCACTCGCAATAGAATACCTTATGCCACCAGGCTCAAAATTCTGGACCCCAGACAACCTAGAACTACGCCACCTACGGTTGTTCTAACCAAAGCTTCCTGAGACCGTAATTAAGCACATACTTAGTCCAAACAACTCTTGTTTTATTTCAACGCTGGGAATTATTTGCATTCCCAGCTCGTAATGAGTCTCAAACAGTCCCTTGAGATAAGCACCCACCTTTGAATTGCTGCCAACAACTAAAGTGCCAAATTAACTGCAAAAAAACAACTGAAGTGCAAAGTCCACACAGAGCTTCAAGGTTTAACCTGAACAGAGCAAATGACTTTGCTTCCTGCAAAGATTTCTCTACCTTTGCCTCTCTTTTATACCTTAGGGGAGGGGCAAATCACCTCCAAGCCTTACTCCTGAGTCGCCCCTTTTGTCTTAGCTGGACCTCACTCCATTCTTAAGAGGTCTGTAAAGGGGCGTGCATAAGCGCACCAGTGTGCCTACCATCCCTGTCAGTGATGGGATTCTAATTTTTTTACTACCAGTTCTGTGGGCGTGGCTTGGTGGGCGTGGCTGGGGAAGGATACTGAAAAATCTCCAGTTGGGGTGGTATTTGCCGGTTCTCAGAACTATTACAGAATTTCCGCTACAAGTTCTCCAGAACTGGTCAGAACCTGCTGAATACCACCTCTGCTCCCTGTCTTACTGTTCCCATTCATCCATTTATTCATACTCATTTATTATGTATATACTTATACCTGTTTATACTTATATGTTTATATGTTATGTTCATACTTATACTTGTTTTCTCATTCCTGCTTGACAAACAAAATAGTAATAATAATAATCCCACAACACTCCAGACATAGCAATAGTTGAGAAGAAGAGGCTTTGGTTCACTGACATTGCAATAAGAATAAGAATAACAATCTTTCTCAAATCCATCCACTCTAAGATAAAATATATTATGTAGAAATTCTCAGCAATGGTGAGGCGGGTGGAGAGAATGGGAGACTCCTTGAAAAATTCTGTTTCTTTTCATTTTAAAGGTCCAGTAATTATAGAGTCCCCCTCGCCCTGCCTTTCTTTTCTCTTTCCCCTTCTTCACTGTTTCCCACCTTTGAGAAGAACAGTCACGAAAAGTCTGGAAATTATCCACTCTAATTTTACCACGTCTTTAAAGAGGAGATCTGGCACTGCTGTTCAAAGAGATAATTGAAGTGTAGTTTCTCAGGCCTTCCCTCCTGACTGTAGATCTTTTGAGTCATGCCTGCAACAAACTTCATCTTCCCAGCGGAAGCTTCGTTACCTTCGACATGATGGATTCATTGCAACATCTAATTTTCATCTCTGGAGTACACTGAGAAACAATGCTCTCTTCTTTTTGTTTTGCAGATTATGAATCATCAACAAACATGATTATTATCTTCTCCTGACGTTCCTGGTTTGGACACGGGAAAAAAGTGGCGCCTCAAATACATCAGAGTGACACTCTTAGGATCCCTTCTATCGTTTTTAAGAACACCTCACTACAGGAAAATCCATGCAGGAAGGAGAGGGAATGGAAAGAACTTGTCTTGATATTGGGAGTATGTTTAGGAGTAGTTACTACAGGATAGCTACAAAGATCTCGGCCGATTTTAGAATAGAATAACAGAATCGGAAGGGATCTTGGAGATCTTCTATCTAGTCCAATCCCCTACATACGCAGGAAACCCTACACCACTTCAGACAAATGGTTATCCAATCTCTTCTTTAAAATTTCCAATGTTGGAGCATTCACAACTTTTAGTGGCAAGCTATTCCACTGATTAATTGTTCTCATTGTCAGGAAATTTCTCCTTAGTTCTTGGTTGGTTCTCTCCTTGATTAGTTTCCATCCCTTGCTCCTTGTCCTGCCTTCAGGTGCTTTGGAGAATAGCTTGAACCCCACTCCTTTGTGGCAACCCCTTAGATATTGGAACACCCCTGGTCCTTCTTTTCAGCATTTTAAGAAGACACACCACACACAAAAATCCAAGGAAGCTCATCCTTTAATATTCTCAGGCAGTAGATGACATCATTCTGATGTTACATTTCTACTGTCTTTAGGAATAAGAATTCCTTATCATGGGACAGCATGACTCGCAACAGGAATTGGTGAGGCTGTGTCTTAATCATGGGAATGGGGCAACTTGCCACAGCCAACTTGTTGTAGCCAACTCACCATGGCCAACTCTCTGCAGGACAATGTAACAATTCTATTTAATTATTTAAAATAAATAAAGATTATTTTAATTTTTGCCATTCACATTTCATTCTGTCCCTCCTTTCTTTAATGGTTCTATTCCACCATTTCTTTGGTATTAGTGTGTAACTCTTGTCCCACAGTGATGAAAAGGCCATGGCAAGTTGGCGGTAGCGAATTGTCATACACCCCTCAATCATCCAGGTCATGGTCATCCCAAAGGTGTTTTTCCAAAGGCAACTGGGATTTTCTTAGGTTTTTTTTTTTCCCTTGAAAACGTTTCACTTCTCATCCAGGAAGCTTCTTCCGTTCTGTTCTTCAGTTATTCCTCTTCCTTATTTCTGGAGTGCAGGAGGGAAACCTAACATGGATTAGAATGCAGATGTTTGTCATTACCAAGTTTGCATCTGCACCAAAAGCCTTTTCATGGTTTGAAATCCAGTTTCAAAATTTTTGGGATTAAACCAATGAGTTTGTGGATTGGATATCCTGATGAAGAAAGGGAGCAATTCAATATATTTATTTAGGCATTTATTTTTATTCATTTCAGTGTGCTTATTATTATAGTTCGGATCTTTCCTTGGGTGATTCCAAACTTCCTAATTTAATGATAAACAACATCTGCATGGAGCCAGAATTTATCAATATATTAGATTGCTTTCGATTTGGGTAAGAAAAAAAATTAGCCCCCTAAATAGCTTTTTGTAATTTTTTTTGTCGATTTCCATGTTTTTATGCTGTAGTGTTGATTCTGCATAAATCTAATCTTTAGTTTCATCATCAATGGCTGCCGTCTCCATTTCTCTTTCATTTCCTGACTATTCTTTCTCCTTCGAAGATTTTTCCTTTATGCCCATTAGCTAAATGAAATAAATATTTTGCAGTTTTACCAAATGGATTCTGTTCCACTACTATTTATACTTCTGTAAAAATTAGCTAAGTGTTTAGATGCAGCAAAACAATTATATCTAATTTGCAGACAACTTAAGTAGAATTTTCATATTGCTATGCCTTTTCTATTTTTCTCGTGCCTAGAAACAGCAGACAGGAACTAAGATCCTTGAGTTAGGTAAATATTTACTAGTTAAGTACAGGCCAATATTTTTCTTCCAATATTCATCCTTCTTCAACACCAGGTGGCAGCGTTGGGCTTATGTTGCAATGAAGCAATCAAAATAATACAAGATTTTTACATGTTAGTTAAAAAAAATACCTCTGAGTGAGCAGAATTCCTCAAAACTTTGAAAAATGTATCATGGTAGGAGTGACGATTGAAAATTTCATTTTCTAATACAAGGGTCTTCAAACTTGGCAAGTTTAAGACTTGTGGACTTCAACTCCCAGAATTCCTGAGCTAACATGACTGGAGGAGGAATTCTGGGAGTTGAAGTCCACAAGTCTTAAAGCTGTCAAGTTTGTAGACCCCTGTTCTAATATATACTACAACTCAAAAGATGAGATGTGGGTGGAATCCACCATTTCCTCTTTTCCCTCACATTATAAAAAGGCAATGATCTTCTAGATCAGATCAATTTTATTACAGCCTTTAGCCAAGAAATAAAAGAGAGTACAAGAGAGGAGAGGATTGAATCCAAAGACCCCAAATACAAATATGCACATTCAGCAATCTAGCTTAAATCTGAGTATGGACCCCCTGCTAAAACCATACTAGATAATAAAAGTTTACAACACACTAAAGGTATGTAGATGTAAATGTGGAACTAATCGTATCATTGGGCAGAAAATGAACATAGAAGCAGCATGGTTGTTGAGGGATTGTCTGCCTCCGGAGTTACGCAACAACACCGACCTGAGAGCTTTCAGACGTGCATTGAAAACTTGGCTCTTTGAGCAGGCCGGCCTGGGCTGAAGTGGGATTTTTAGTGTAATTTTAGTATTTGGAGTTTTAAATTGGGATTTTAATATTCGGGGTTTTATTAATTTATTGGGGGAGGGTATAATTTTAGGCAGCCTTAGGATATTTAATTCTCTTTTAACTTTTATAATTGTAGAAAGTTTTATGGTTGGCTGTACACCGCCCTGAGTCCTTCAGGAGAAGGGCGGTATATAAATATGTTAAATAAATAAATAAATAAGAATATGATATTTATTTATTCATTTGTATTGTGCATTTATTGGTTTTTTTACAATAAAGTTATTTATTCAAGGCAGGAAACATATCCAACACACTGTCCTCCTCCTGTTTTCACCACAACAACAACCCTATGAGGTGAGTTGGGATGAGAGGGAAGGACTGACTCAAAGTCACCCAGCTGGCTTTCATAGCTAAGGTGGGACTAGAAGTCACAGTCCCCTAGTGGTTGACCTAAAGTCACCTAACCAGCTTCCATGGCTAACACAGAATTTGAACACATGGTCTCCCATCTTCTAGTGCCTTAATCACTATACTACATAATCAAAAAAAAAAAAAGATTAAAATGATGGTTATGTTTTATAGAAAAGATGCAAACACTGTTGTAACCATAGAGTAAATGCTAACATATTTATAACTGCTGTAAAAGAAAATCTGAAATCACTTCTGTATAGTCCTTTCTCCTTCCTTTCCTTTGATTATTGCACTTTTGATTCTTTGCACTTTTCTTCTTGCTTGTTTTCCTTCTGTTTTCTTTCTAAATATGAGTTCTTGTCAGATTTTTTTCTGTTTTCAAAAATTCTAATAATTTTTATTTGATGGTCAAGGCGATGTGATCAAAGTTCCACCATGAAGTCCATAAAAAATATAGATAAGAGTTTCAAATCACATCATTAGGTCCACCATTTCGATTTTGTTCTCATGTTTTGAAGTCAACCCCGCCAGCAGCTTCATATGTCATCTTGTCGCAGTTTTTCTCTGTTAGTAAATAGATTGAATACAACTGAAATACTTGGAATAATTGTATTCTTCAGATCATTAGCTGAGTTTTGCCATTTGGATATGTAAAACCTGACAAAATTATCTTTCTGATGATTATATTTTGGGCATCATTGACCAAATGTCGCAACTTTTTGTAATATATCAAAATCCCCGTAGATGGTTTTCTCGGGCTTTGTATATTTTTCTATAAATGAAAAACATGATAAATAATAATTTCTAGACCAACATTCATCCATCTGAATACTGCATTACACACAGCATATAATCTTATCATTTCTTCAGTTTGCTTCTCCCAGTAGAGGTCACCCTTGTAAAAATATTTGAAGAGCTCTGAAGAGTTCAAAGTAAGGTTGGCTTGGAATATACAATAGACTACACGGTGCCTGAAATTCCACTTTCTGTGGTGAAATCTGAAAATAATAATGCGTAGCAGTGTCTTTTTGTGGCCTCTGGACTTGTGTCACAGCATGAATGAACTCATCTCAAAGAAATCCTGGAAGAAAGTTTTAATGTTTAATAAAAAAAATAACATAGTTGGAAGGGACTTTGGAGGTCTTATAGTCCAATTCCCTGCTCAAACAGGAAACCCTCTACTATTTCAAGCAAATGGTTGTCCAATCTCTTCTTAAAAACCTCCATAGCTGTCCAGTCTGTTTTTTTAAAAACTCCAATGATGGAGCACCTACAACTTCTGAAGAAAAGCTATTTCACTTATGGGTTGTTCTCACTGTCAGGAAAGATGAAAAGGAATCCATTCATGAGAACAAATTCTTAAATCAGAAAGACACCAAGGAGAAAATGCAGGTAAGGAGAGTACAATTTTCATTGGCAAATATTGAAATAATTTGAAATTATTTTGGGATAAAAGCCCACACTAGAATGTTGAAGAAAACATTCCAGAATTAAGCCAATTTAGCCACATCCTACTGTTACCAAGAAAGACATGTTTATACAAATCATTAAAAATGAAGGAAGATTTTTATCCTGACCCCAAAAAAACTAAAATATAAGAGGTTCCTCCAACATTTTAAAATACAAGTGAAATAATTAAGGCTTCCATCCTCCCTTTCTTCCTTCTAGCCACACGATGGAGCAGTGATCTTCTATTCCTTGGAAATACTTCTTACAAATCAGCAACTGAATTACTTCTCTGCTGGCTAGAATTAGCTAGAACGGATACCTAACCCCTTTAGAAATCACAATTGCTAGAGACATTATTAATTCAGGAGTAGGTGTTTTACACTCTGTTGTTCATAAAGAGGGTGGCTAGGACACCGACATTTGATAGCCAACTTTTAGGATTGGGAGGGGTGGGGGGAATGGGTCAAAGGTCACTGAAATATTTCTCATCATCATAAAAAAAAAGACAATGAATGAAAGTCAAAGGAACAAGGGGACGGAGGGAAAATTCATCCTGTACGGTGAACTCTTTCACTTCGCAATGAAAAGTAGAAGTAGAAGGAGTTACTTCTTGGAGCATTTCTGCACCAGGTCCAATGTGTTCCGTAGTTCAGAGTAAGCAAAACAAAACCTGCATTTTTAAAAATTCCAACTTCATCAAGGCAGGAGTGAGCTGTTACGAGTTCACTCGTAGTGAATGTTATGGTTGGTTCAATGAACCGCCAAATCCCACCCCTGACTGGCCGTGCCCCGCCCCGCCCACCCCTCCCAGGAGTCTCCACGCAGCCCGTTTTGGATGCAAGGTAAGTGCAGAGCTCACGTGGAGGTTCGGGTAGGGAGGAAAAATGGCCGCCCAGAGGCTCTGGAAGTCCAGAAACGGGCCCATTTCCGGCCTGCAGAGGGCCTCCGGAGCCCCAGAGGAGACAGTTTTTGTGGTCCCAGAGGTTAGAGGAGCCTGGGGAAGATGAAAAGGGCCCCTCCCTGCCTTGGTGCAGGAGGCTGACTAGGCCACGCCCACCCAACAACCGGGCAGAGAACCCATTGCTGAAATTTTTGAAGCCCACCCCTGCATCAAGGCCTTGGATGTAATATCTGATTATGCAAGCATTCCTCAATGTACGACCTTAATTGAGCCCAACCTTTCCATCGCTAAGTGAGACAGTGGACAAGTGAGTTTTGCCACCAAAACTAGGTACTAAAAGTAACATCATCCACGCTAAAGCTAATATTAAAACTTAGCACGGATGATGTTATCTAATTTGGCAATGAAACGTCTGCAAGAAAACCACACCAAGCTCAGAAAATAGCAAGGACTCCACAGGGCAACCTTGAGCGACAAATGCTTTCTGTTCAATCAATTCCATTTGACAGTCTAAATTCTCTCTAGATCCGGACATAGTGCCCTAATAGCAATTAATGCCATGATTGACTTCTACTTTTTGTCTGAGATCTTTATTTACAAACCTTGGGTTATTTTATAGCCTTTTCTGTGGAATGGCTTCAATGGTGGGATTCAAAAAAATTTAGCTACTGGTTCTGTGGGCGTGGTCTGGTGGGCATGGCCTTACTTGGTGGGTGTGGCTTGGTGGGCATGGCAGGGGAAGGTTACTACAAAATCCCCATTCCCATCCCACCCCATTAACCTGCTTTCCAGCTCCGTTCTCCTGTGCAGGGCAACCAAAGAAGACCCAACCGATCAGCTGGGACTCAATGGGAGGCAGAGAAGAGATGGGGTGGGCAAGGCCAGTCAGAGGTGGTATTGGCTGGTTCTCAAACTATTCAAAATCTCCGCTACCAGTTCTCCAGAATTGGTCAGAACCTGCTGAATGCCACCTCTGAATGGTTTGCCTCCAGGAGTTGTAGGACCTCCAATGCTGGAGGTTTCTAGGAAGAATCTGAACAGCTACCTATCTGAAATGATAGACAGTCTTCTGCTTTAGCAGGACTAAAAGACCTCTAAGATTCCTTCCCAATCTGTTATTCTTTTATCAGTTCCCCTTGACAATGTATCCCCTATTTCAATCCTGGTATGATTATTTTATTTTTAGTCTTCGATCATCAAAAAGTGTTTACTATCCTAAAGCCACATTCTGCGATTCCCAACAATAAATGAATGTGATGTATTGTCAAACGAACGATGCTGCTAAAGTTTATAGTTATTCATAACCCTTCCTATGAACTTAGCAGAGAGACCAAAAAAAAAACCCCTGCTATAGGAGATTAATTCATACTCAGGCTAACAGAGGTGAGCCAACCGTCAATTATTTCAGCATGACATGAAGCTTTTATTTATGTCGCCATGAATTCGCAATGTGTAATACTATTAACTAAGAACACTGCCTGAATGTTGTGATGCAAAGCCACACAACTCTTTGCTGTGTGATCAACTGGATTTTTGCCTGCCCATCTCAGCTATTTTCCCTTACTAATAACAAAACAGTCATCACTTTATTCCGTGGTTCCAATTAACCAAGCTCTAGAGAGGTTTATTGGAAAGCAGATGTTTATTCATTGGTTGTCTTAATTATTTGTTTGGCATAAAGAGGATTTTAAAAAGGAAAAGCAAAAAAGAGAGCCTGGTAGAATTAAAACTTACCCTCTGCAAAACTGTTGCTGGGTGTCAATTTTCATCTCATGAAATAATAATAGAAAAGACACCGAGAGACGCGGAGGGGGAAGGAAGGGGGGAAAGAGAAGAGAGTTAGTATAATCTAACCGTCTTCTAACTCTCCACCACTGCCTAATGGGTTCCTTGCACATTTGTATTGTCATATAAACATTAAGGCAATCCATTAATTCCATTAAAACACCGACACATGCTTTTACAATCTTAAACCAACACAAAATTAAACAAAATAAAGAATACAATACAGAATACTAGAGTTGGGAAGGTCTTCTAGTCCAGGTTTCTATATCTCTATCCTATCTCTCTATCCTATCTCTCTATCTCTCTATATATTGTATCTATCTCTATCTCTCTAGCTTTCTATATACTGTATCTATCTCTATTTATCTACCTCTCTCTCTATATATATTGTATCTATCTATCTATCTCTATCTCTCTACTTTCTATATACTGTATCTCTCTCTCTCTCTCTGTGTGTGTGTGTGTGTATACTGTATCTATCTCTATTTCTATCTATAATTATTTCTATCTATCTATCTAGTGAGTCACATACACACACATATGCACATGCACACACTTACAAATATATATATATATACCGTACATACATGTATATATAACAGAAGGACTGATTGCACAGAACACATGTTGAATGGAAAATTGCATACTTCCTTAGCCATATCTCCTGTCCATTAGATATATAATTATTTAAACACCTCACTTCTGTTTTTAGATTTGAACAAATATTTTACTTTCAGACTCTTGGAAGACTCTTAAAAAATGGAAGACTCTTAAGAAATGTGGAGTCTATTTGCTCATAGTGCTTTTAAATTATTATTCTGATCAAGTGAAATATTGATAATTTAATTATCTCACATTCTAGGTACGTAGAGTTTTTTGAGCTGCATCAAATACATTTTGTGGTTCTTTTTTTTCTTATTTGGACATCATAAAAATATTACAATGAAATGGAAAGTCCTCCCCCCCCCTGTTTTTCAGTAATTGGTCAGCAAGTCAGCAATTGATTATGATAATGTGACAGGAGTTGTGCAATGGACTGTAGCAATATGGAAAAGTAGCTCAAACATGCAACAGACCCAGAAAGGGGAAAAGAAAAAAAAAACTTCAGTTGTACCATTTTTTTTCTTACTGTCTTTTTTTTCTCTCTCCTTCCACTGAAAGTGTCTATAAAATTTTTAAAGGAAAGTAGGTTGCTAAAACGTACTTAATTTGCCATGATAGATTGAGTCCATGCCTCACTGGCTGTAATTGAATCTGTGACCTATTTCTTTCGTAAAGTAGAAAAAGTCTCTTGGGTTTTCGTCACTACTATCTTTTAATGAAATTCAAAAAAAAAAAAAAAGAGGAGAAAAGTGGGAGGGGGAAGGGACTGCCAAAATGACTACACTTCCCTCCCCCTTTTGTTGTTAATACCATTACTTTAGAATTGGTGACTTTTGAGTGAATCTTCATAAATGTGTATGGAGCGTCACTTGCCAGCTGGAGATGCATGGATATCAACCCAACGTTGACATGCCATAATAGGAAAATTAACAGGACTGAAAGGGCATGAAAAGTGAAGAAAATATAGAAACATATTAATTCTTCTTACAAGCTGCTTCATATCTCTCATTTACAGGGCTGTAATGTTGCTAGCACTACAATTCCCGAAGCTGAAGTTCCAAACTATCAACATTTCAATCAACCGTGATCGTCCATTTCATTGTCTATGGAGATTCTCAGTTCATTCAGGTCATGGTTGTTCCAAAGGAGCTTTTTCCAAAGGCTGTTGGACTTCCTTGGTTTTTTTTCCCTTGAAGACATTTCACTTCTCATCCAAGAAGCTTCTTTGGTTCTGACTGAATGGTGCAGAAGGGAAGGAAGAACATCCAGCCACAAACTGAGCAACGGTCAGCACAGTGCAATGAGACATGTGTAGATCTATACATTGGAGAAATAAAACAACCACTTCACAAATGCATGGCACAACATATTATTTATTTATTTATTTATTTATTTTTGTCAATTGCTTACAAGATAATAGGTATAGGTAAAAACATAGTTATGAATACATGGATACATATAAGAAAAATAATAATAATAAAAAAGAAACAATAGGACAGGGACAATAGGCACGTTGGTGCGCTTATGAACGCCCCCTACAGACCTCTTAGGAAAGGGGAGAGATCAATAGTAGACAGTCTAAGGTTAAAGTTTTGGGGGTTTGGGGAAGAAACCACAGAGTCAGGTAGAGTATTCCAGACATTGACCACTCTGTTGCTGAAGTCATATTTCCTGCAATCAAGTTTGGTATGATTAAACTTGAGTTTGTATCTATTGTGTGCTCTTGTGTTGTTATGGTTGAAGCTGAAGTATTCATTTGCAGGTAGAACATTGCAATGTATGATTTTATATACTATACTTAGATCGGACCGAAGGCAGAGTAGTTCTAGGTTTTCTAGGTCTAGAATTTCGAGTCTGGTGGCATAAGGTATTCTGCAACGAGTAGAGGAATCCATCTGCTTTTGAAAGACAAAGGCTGCTCTTTTGACAACAGCAAATCCATATCCTGGAAAGGAAAGGACTGTTGGTTTGACTGTTGGTCAGAGGCCATCTATGTTAAAATTGAACAGTTCTCCCTGGGGGTGGGATAAAGCATCCCCTGTTTATAATATAGATCCATGATGGCAAACCTTTGGCACATGTGCCAGAAGTGGCACGCAGAACCCTCTCTGTGGGCACGTGAGCCATCAGTCCAGCTCAGCTCTGCCACACATACATGCATGCGCCTCTTGACAGCCAGCTGGTCTTTGAGTCTCTGCAGTGAATGCGTGGGGGAAATACATGGGGGACACGCATGCATGTGTGGGGGACACACACATGTGTTGTATTTTAGGGGTGCACGCACACGCGCATTTTGGGCACTTGGTGCCAAAAAGATTAGCCATCATTGACATAAATCTTCCAGCTGTTCCAAGAAGGTTCCACACCCATTTGCACTACTTGGATGAACTTGAGGGCACAGATAAACCTCCAAGTGGCCTCAATGATTCTCAGAGAGAGGGCTAATGACCAGATGACCGCAAGCAATATATAACTTTCCATTCTCCACTATTCAGTCAGAACTTTGTACAGCTTTCCAGAAAGTGTGTTTTTATTTATTTATTTATTTATATCCTCCCTTTAGTATTTTTACAAATAACCCAAAGTAGTGAACATGCCTAATACTCCTTCCCCCTCCTATTTTTCCTCACAACAACAACCCTGTGAGGTGGGTTGGACTAAGAGTGACTGGTTCAAAGTTATCCAGTCAGCTTTCATGCCTAAGGTGGGATTAGAACTCCCAGTCTCCTAGTGATTGGTCCAAAGACACCCAGCTGTCTGTCAAGCCTAAGGCAGGACTAAAACCCATTGTCTCCTTGTGATTGGCCCAAAGTCACCCAGCTGCCTTTCATCCCTAAGGCAGGACTAGAACTCACAGTCTCCTAGTGATTGGCTGAAAGACGCCTAGCCGGCTTTCATGCCTAAAGCGGGATTAGAATTCTTTGTATATTTGGATATTGCTGACTAAGGAAGTAGTCTTATAATGACTCTAAAGCTTTCCCAAGGGCTTCAAAATTGCATCCTAATTGTTTTAAATAAAACAAAATGAAAATTTGAATCAATCTATTCTTAAACCGGAATATCACAAGCCTGACCATTTCCCTCTGTCATTAAGGATATGCAGTGCAGGAATTGGCTAAAATTGATGGACTGTAATGGCTTAAAAGTAGCCATAAATTCTTATAACTGTAGCCAAACAAAAGAAATTCCCTCAGCTCATTTCTTCCTGCTTTACAGTTATTATGCTTGAAACTAACTCTTTCCCCAAATCTACCATGCAATAATTCCCTCACTGCTCATTTTTAATAAGCTATCATGGATTATTATAACCCTAACCTTTCCTGTGGTCATTCCTCTCTCTCTCTCTTTCTCTCTCTCTCTCAAAAGGTCAGAATAATAAAATGCACACGATCACCAAAATGGCTGTGTTTTCATTAAAAAAATGTTTTAAGGGGACGTGGAATGGTTTGCATAAGAAATGGTTTCCCTCTTCCTCTTTTTAAGAAGTAGGAAAAAGGGTATGTGCACAATAGTTAGCTGAGACAATCTCCGATGGTTGAAAAGACAGAACAATGGCAACTCATGTCAAAGTATCTGAATTTTTAATTGGTTAGAGAACCTTGTGACCGGCGATGGGCTTCAAATTTTTTAGCAAGGGGCTCTCTGCCCTAATAACTGGCTGGGTGGGCATGGCTAGGTGGGTGTGGCCAACGCAACATCGCATCTTTGCTCTAATTACCTTAGAAAAGATATATACCAAAATGTTGTTTATTATTTCATGCATTCAATACTTAAAGAAAAGACTGGATGAAACCAGGTTTGATAGCAGTGACTGTGAGAGGGATCTTGGAGTCTTAGTGGAGTTTCTGGTGAATAATGTGATTCTTATTATTTGGGAATTAATCCCCTCGGAGGCTAGTGACTATGTTATCTGATTTTCTCAATGGGTCTCCCTTACAAGTGCTGAATGGATTGTTTATCTAGCTTGCAACACTTTTACGAGGTGTGAAATGCTCTTGGATGAACGCCCAGAAGTTCAATTAAGCCTATTAAGAGCTTTCCCTTGCTGCTTGTTTTTCTGAGGTTATTGGGGGCTCTCCAAGCCCTGCAAAGTCTTAGCTAGGGGCTATCCCGAGCCCCTGCAAGCCCCCAGCAGCCCACCCCTGCCTGTGACCCATTGGATCAACCTTTGGGGCAAGACCTCCATTTAAAACCATAATGGAGCTCAAAATTTCCATTGCTAAGCAAGACAGTCATCAGCGGGTTTTGCCTCATTTTACGACCTTCCTTGCCACTGTTGTTAAGTCAACCACTGCCATTGTTGAGCTAGTAACAGGGTAGTTAAGTCAATCTGGCTTCTCCCATTGAATTGGCTTGTCAGAAAGTTGCAAAATGGTATCACATGACTCCAGGACACTGCAACCATCATAAATATGAGTCAGTTGCCAAGCATCTAAATTTCGATCATGTGAACGCGGAGATACTGCAATGATTGTAGGAAAAATGGTCATAAATCATATGGAAATCTAGATCACTGCTATTAAATCCCTTGATCTGAGCAATTCCTTTATCTAAGAAACAAAGATGATAAGAGGATTGGAGGTTACAACACATGAAATATGGCTAGTCTAGAGAAACGAAGGACTAGGGGTGACATGATAACAATCTTCCAATATCTGAGGGGCTGCCACAAAGAAGAGGGAGTCAAGCTATTCTCCAAAAGCACCTGAAGGCAGGACAAGAAACAATGGATGGAAACTAACCAAGGAGAGAAGCAACCTAGAACTAAGGAGAAATTTCCTGACAATTAGAACAATTAATCATTGGAACAGCTTCCCTCCAGAAGTTGTAAATGCTCCAACACTGGAAGTTTTTAAGAAGAGATTGGACAACCCTTTGTCTGAAGTGGTGTAGCGTTTCGTGCCTAAGCAGGGGGTTGGACTAGAAGACCTCCAAGGTCCCTTCCAACTCTGTTATTCTATTCTAGAAGACCTCTGGGTCCCTTCTAACTCTGATGATGATAATGATTCTAATTGTAATACTAGAAAAAGAGGATAAATCACCTTGGTTGCTTCTTTCTATCTACACGAAATCATATTACTCCTCATCCCTTAGATTCTGTACATCCATCTGTTTTCTTAATTCAAACATACACAGATACCACACTGTAAAAATCATGTTGTATTTCTTAGCTACTATTTGGGATTCCCTCCCTCACCCTTTTTCTAAGCAACCTTTGGTATGTTTATTCTACTCAGTCAGCTATTCAGTAGCTTGTTTCAAAGCCTGTGTATTTATTTTGTGTGTGTGTTTTTTTTTTCCGGTTTTCACAAAAAAAAAAGAGAGATTTTTTTTTTATATCCCAACTATGCCAGATAATTAAACACTTTAAAAGGTTGTGTATAATCCAACTTGTGCAGATGGTTTTTCCTCCCCCATCTTTCTTTTATTTCTTATTTAAAACCCGAAGCCAAGGTTCATGAATATTAAAAACTGATGAAATGCCAAGATGGAGACTTTTGTCCATGCAATTTTTCTTTCAAATCGGTTGCATAGATTAGGTTTTCTTTTCTTTTTTTTTTAATAAGTATGTATATTAAAGCATATTTTGGATGAAAAAAAAGAAAGAAAGGTGGCTGCTTTCATGCACAATCAGATGCTATTGAAATTAATTGACTTTTGCCGTGCCTTGATGAGATAAAATCCACCTCAAAATATAGAGAATAATAAAGCTCATGTTTGCATAAAAGCTAACAGCTTTCAGGTGAAAATCTGATTGGTAGACCAAAGCCTTCGACAAGTTGCTGGATGGTAAAAACATCCTACAGATCACAGGGACACACAATACCAACAATTGTGGCTGTGTTGGAAGAAGAGGTGAGATGAAAGGGCCCCAACAAATTGAATGCAGGACTCGCAAAGGAAGGGATTCAATTTATGGTTTTATTAGAAGACCATCGCAAAGGAAAGAACATTGACATGTAAATGACATTGGAAAATGTGCACCCCAGATGGATTTTGGATGGGGAGTTGCCGGAGAAAAATATCCACTCATTTGTTGTCAGCCATGACTGTCTTCCAAGCATGTTGGCCAAAGGAGATGGCATTTCCAAGCCATGGTGGCATAGTGATTAGAATGCAGTATTGCAGGCTAATTCTGTTGACTGTCAGTAGTTCGATCCTGACCAGCTCAAAGTTGACGATCCTACTGTGTATATCTTGGACTTACCTTCTGTAGCTGAATGTTTTCCAGAGGATTGAGCCCTAGTGGTTAAAGTGTAGTATTGCAGGCTAACTCTGCCCACTGCCAGCAGTTCAATCCTGACCAGCTCAAAGTTGACTCAGTCTTCCATCCTTCCGAGGTCAGTAAAATGAGGAGAGAGCTGTAAAACACTGTGAAGCGGTATATAAGTCTAAGTGCTATTGGTATTAGGTTGGTTTCAGAATTGCTCACACAATTCACAAATCTTGGGCAACGCAATAGATTCAGAGAATGGGAAGCAGAACGTAGCGTGAAATGCAGCTTCTAAAACTGTGACACAGGTCCGTCCTTGACTTACTATCACAATCGAGCACCAAAATTTATGCTGCAAAGCGAGACAGTTGTTAAGTGAAATTTTGCCCCATTTTACAACTTTTCTTGCCATGGTTGTTAAGTGAATGGCCGCAATTGTTAAAGTAGTAACCCGGTTGTTAAGTGAATTGGGCTTCCCCATTGATTTTGCTTGTCAAAGGATTGCACAGGGGGATGGCATATCCACGGGCCATTACACCGCAACCATCATAGATATGAAGTAGTAACTTCAAACGGTCACTAAATGAACTATTGTAAGTCGAGGGCTACCCAGAGATGATATTCAGCCGGTTCTGACCAGTTCCGGAGAACCGGTAGCAGAAACTTTGAATAGTTCAGAGAACCGGCAAATCCCATCTCTGACTGGCCCCGCCCCAATCCATTCTCTGCCTCCCAAGTCCCGGCTGATTGGCTGGGTCTCCTTTGGTTGCCCTGCACAGGAGAACGGAGCTGGAAAGCAGGTTAGTGGGGTGGGGAGGGAGTGGAGATTTTGCAGTATCCTTCTCCTGCCACGCCTACCAAGCTACGTCCACGGAACCGGTAGTAAAAATATTTGAATTCCACCACTGGGGCTACCTGTATTAATTCCATTAAGAACCGGGGATTCAAGGAGAAGGCAAAAAAAAACCTTGTACATCTGCCATGTGATATGAGCAATTTGGAGTGCTGGATGAAAATGTCTTGCTGAGTATTTAATAAGCAGTGTATCAGCCTTTCCACTAGCATATGATATTGCTTTTGTTTGTGTTACACCCACTTCAAAGAACCCAGAAAGCATCTGAGAAAAGAATTAATGCTTTCAACCGTTCAGGCATCTTTTACTTTCCTCCAAAAAATATAGAATTCAGTCTTTATTTTTTAGGCTTTCCAATATCCAGATTTTTTTGTTTTCATAAGAAATTGTGATGTACTAGGTGTGATGAACTCACTGGAGAAGAGTCTAATGCCAAGAAAGATGGAGGGCAAAAGATGAAGAAGGGGATGGCAGAGAAGGAGGTGGCTGGAGTCACTT
The DNA here is from genome assembly GCA_023653725.1 of Bungarus multicinctus. NCBI lineage: Eukaryota > Metazoa > Chordata > Lepidosauria > Squamata > Elapidae > Bungarus > Bungarus multicinctus. The sequence goes on along the minus strand of CM042839.1, from coordinate 5,544,560 downwards.
GAAGCAGTCGGTGTGAGCTTAAATGGACTCCGGGGGATGGTAGAGGACAGTAAGGCCTGGAGGAACGTGGTCCATGGAGTCACAATGGGTCAGAGATGACTTTGCAACTAACCACAACAATGTGTGATGTCTATCTCTGCCAAACACTGTCTCTGTAGCATTTCTAGTATAAGTAGGCACGGTCAAAATATCAAGGTAGGAGCTAGCTTGACAACTAAAGCTCTAATCATTTTTTTGTGGGTGGGTGGATAGGTTCTTGGTGCTTTCTGCTTTCTTTGGTGGTTTTCTTGCAGACATTTCATTACTCAATTAGGGAACATCATCTGTGCTAGCATGTTCCCTAGTTAGGTAATGAAATGTCTGCAAGAAAACCACCAAGCTCGGACCAGCTGTCCCCAAGGAATATAACTCCTACCATTCCCCACCAACCAGTCAGAGCTGAAGAAACTTCTTGGATGAGAAGTGAAACATCTTCAAAGAAAAATGAGAAAGTCCAGTTGCCTCCTGAAAAAGCATCTTTGGGACAACCAGGACCTGGATGATCGAGAATCTCCGTAGACTTTCACCAAGCTCAGAGAGCACCAAGGATTCCACAGCTCAATCCTGAACTAAGATATTATCTTCAATTGGTACTGAAGTTTTTTGTGCATCACAGTTTTTGACCATATCCTACAAATAACCCCTGAACAAGAGTCTGTTCCTTGAGGCTCCTCAGAAATTGCTTATGAGTCAACAATTAAATGTAGGCAAAGCTCATCCTCTATAATTGGAACGTGTTAGATACTACGAATGAGCTTACTATAGGGTTCCTAATTTCATCTAACCTAGAGGTAAAGTCAATGATGCTAAGAATGGTTAGTGGAACAAGAAGAAGGAGCAAGCAAACAACACGCTGGATTAATAACATCAAAGCCGATCCATCCAACAACTGAAAGAAGCTGTGCTTGACAGGGTAGTCATGAAGCATCCTGCTGCTCCCTTATGTCAGTATTTGTAGATGATGATTAGCATGTTAATTGGGTCCAGAAGTAACTGGTAGCCAAAGCAACCACTTCAAACGTGGTACTACCATGTCATGATGGGGTTGATCTGCCAGAAGCCTGGCTGATGCATTCAGCTTCTGGATGGTCTTTCAAGTAATAACAAACATCACAGCCAATGTTTTTGCCACACAGAGACACACCTACAAACACACACCATCGGGGCCTCTACTCATTATTTGCCATGCCCCTGGTGGAGACTGACTCTGAGAGAGAGGAGGAACAGCCGACAAGGAGTGGAAGTGTGGCTCCGGAGGTTGTGGAGGAGGCTGGGGAAGGGCAGAGGCCAGCTGAGCAGTCAGAGGAGGACCCAGGCCCATCCCCTCTCCATCCTAGGGCATGCAGAGAGGAGAGGATAAGGGAGAAATGTGGTCTACTCAGGAAGAGGGGGCCTTGATCCTCTTCGTGGGCTGCAGCTGTGGTAACTGAATAAGTTTGGACCTGCGTACTGGCGAATGCTGGAAACAAAGCTTGTTTTATTTTGGTCTGAAGTTATTTTGGTTGGCATCCTTCCAACAGACTGTGCCTTGTTATCTCATTGAATTTAGTAAATACTTCTCCTGTTCAATTGTGAAAATTTCGTCCTTGTAGTTTGTCTGGTTTTTTATTTCACCTCTATCTGCTCATTAAGTTCAGACTGTATTGCTTTCTTTTGAAGAGTATTTTTGAGTACATTTTATCTCCAACTGAGAATTATTGAACAGTGGGGCCGAGTTGGAGACATTAAAGGACATTTATTTACGTTTTGGATTTTGTTATGTTTGTGTTACACTCTGGGTCATCACACTATTCATCGGTAGAGCCACAAATAAGAAGTCTTCCGTTCATGAACCAGCTCCTTCAGGAACCACATGGCCCCAATAAGACTAAACGGCCAGGGCAAATGTTTATTGAATATGACAAGGTCAAGCCATATAATTAGAGTTTACTTCACTCCTGAGACCCTAACAGCTTCTAGATGTTGTTTTAGACTTGCCACAATCTGGAATGGTGATGTTCAGCCAAGAACCAGCAGCTACTGATAGCATCTCATCCCAGATTGACTGAAGATCTATTTATTTATTTATTTGATTTTATATACCGCCCCCTCTCCCAACGGGACTCGGGGCGGTGTACAGCCAAGTAAAAACAGCACAGTTACAAATACAATTTTTAAAATAGAATTAAAATGGATTAAACTAATGGCTGGAATAGAATAAAGATAAAAACTAACCAGGAAAAATTTAAAAGCTACAACCATTAAAGCCAATTAAAACCCTACCAGTAACTCTAGGCCAGACCGGCTTGGTGGAAAAGGTGGGTCTTCAGCGCGCTCCGGAAGGTTTGTAGGTCAGGGATAGTTCTACTCCAATGTCTTTGCATACATGTTGAACATCCTACAGATAGAACTAAATTGTATGGTGCCCCACTTTGGAGCAGCCATGGACTTGAGAACTTCCCTTCTGCCATGATTAGTCACTGGAACCGGTAGGAGCTGAACCTCCAAAACATGATGATAGTTCAGCTCCTACCTTCAGCCTAACTTCAAATACTATAGTTGATGCATTGACTATCAACCAAGAAGGACCACTCCTGGTTCATCAGTGATGTTTCTGCCCTTTGAGAGAAGAGGATATTGCTATGGTGACTGCACTAATGGGAAACGAACTCCAACCCTAACTGAGAGTTTACAATTTCTCTATTCCACCAAGATATATCTGTACAGTATCTAAAACTCATCTTTTATGTTGTTTAGATTTATTGGCTCTCGCCTTCTGGAGGAGAAGTTGGCAGAGACGGAGAGGAAGACTTTTTAAATAACTAGCAGGTGCTGAAATTTTTTTAAAAAAATTTCAGCTCAATCTACTTGGATTGATCATTGATTTTCTGTGATTCATGAAGCTATTCATAGCTTTCAGTTACTTTTGGCAAGAGTTGTTCATCACTCTCTCTTTCGCTCTCTGCCTAGCTGGCTTCTCTTCCATTGTGTTTTTGGATGAGTTTTCTATTCTCTCCCAATTCTGGCTTTGATTTATCATTGGGGGGGGGGGTGGCGGGAGAGGGGAGGGAAAAAATGATAACCACAGATCTGTAATTTATTTATTTATTTTTATCAAATGTATTGGCCGCCCATCTTACCATAAGGGCAACTCTGGGCAGTTTGAGGGACTGGAGGCTAAAACATATACAGAATGGTTGTTGGAATTGGGAATGTTTAGGTTAATGAAAAGAAGGGTGACATGATAGTAGTCTTCCAGTATTTGAGGGGCTGCCCCAAAGAAGAGGGTGTCAAGCTATTCTCCAAAGCCCCTGAAGGCAGGGCAAGAAGCAGTGGATGGAAACCAATCAAGGGGAGAAGCAACCTAGAACTTAGGAGAAGTTTCCTGACAGTGAGAACAATTCATCAATGGGACAGTCTTTCTTCAGAAGTTGTGGGTCATCACTGGAGGTTTTTAAGAAGAGTCTAGGTTGCTTCTTTCCTTGATTAGTTTCCATCCATTGTTTTTAGTCTTGGCTCTCTCTTCTTTGTGGCAGCCCCTTAGATATTGGAACACTGCTATCGTGTCGCCCAGTCCTTCTTTTCACTAGAGTAGACATGCCCTGTTCCTGCAACCGTTCTTCACATGTTTTAGCCTCCAGGACTCTCTAATCCTCTTTGTTGCTCTTCTCTGCACTCTTTCCGGTCTCTCAACACCTTTTTTTTTTCCTATTGTGGTGACCAAATTTGGATGCAATATTAGCTCATTTGTTACAAACAAATAAGTCAGCTCTGTTGCTTGAATCAGTAAAGGTTACATTTTCACATTATTCCTAACTCCATTCTACCAGGACAGATTGAAAGCATTAAACACACACGTGTGTGCATAAAACATGCCCGTGTGTCTGGATCAGTTTGAATCAATTTGAATCGGTTCAGACATGTTTAATGCAATCCATCAATTCAATTTTGTTGAATTGCTTTAACTGTCTGAATTGATTCAGGAACTCACTTATCCACCCAGGCCTAGTTAATATGATTACTCTTCAGCCATGAGTTTAATAATCCCCACCTACTGACACATTAAAATTATAATTTGTTAATAAGTTTTTAAAATCTCCGGGGACCGGCAAGACTGTTTGGAATGACATTTTCTTCAATCTATGCATCCTAAAATAAAGGCTACCCTTATCACTGTGGACTTTCCATGGTCCTAAATAATAAAGTATTTTTTTCTATATCCCAAAAGTGCTTTTTTTTTTTTTCAAAAGGCAACTGGACTTTCTTTGTTTTTCTTTGAAGATGTTTCACTTCTCATTCAAGAAGCTTCCTCAGTTCTGAAGACGAATAAATGAAATGTCTTCAAGAAAAAACAAAGTCCAGTTGCCTTTTGAAAAAGCACTTTTGGGACAACCATAACCTGGATGACTGAGAATCCTCATAGACATTTAGTTTTGCTATGCGGAATCTGACTCGCTTATCACCACTGAATTTATGGATTTATTTTATTTGATGTCACAGCTGACTGCCCCCTCTCTTTGAGTGTGTGTGGTTGTTTGTGTGCATCACGCAAATCCCCACTCGTAGGTTACATTATCTAAATTGATGTGTCATTGTCAACCTCTGCAAGTTTATAAGTGTTCCGATGTTCCTTTAAACACACATACACAAACACACACACACACAGAGAGAGAGACCAACATAGTTCAGGCACTGTAAAATATATGCCAATTTTATCAGGAATGAATTTTAAGCTCTTCTTCTGTTATTATTTGGGCTTCTGTGAAACAGAGACAAGTTGGACCTACAGCCTCAGCAATCTGCATAAGAGCCCTTTGTTCTAAATATTATTTCTCCTCCGGTAATCCAAGCACAATTTTTATTAACAATGGCAAAAATGAGATAGCGCGGTATTCAAAAGGCATAATAAAAGACCATTCATAGTGGCTTTTTCTGACAAAGAGTCTCATATAACTAACTTCCTTATTTCCTCCTTAAAAAGAGGAGACAGGGAAGCTCCAGGAACATTTAATTCTGTATTAAATTCCTCAATCCTTCCCCCTGGGGTGGCCCATAAACAACATTTTGATAGTAGCAAGAATAACGCCAAAACTCTGAAGTCCTAAAACAACCTCAGAGGTATGACTGTGCAATTAATTTATTTTTTATTTATATATATATATCTATATCTACTGGGCAAATGTGAAGATTATTTTGAGTGAATAAGACTGTGTAAGCTTTTCCTTTAGGTGTAAATTCCATCCTCTGGTATGACCAATTGTAATATTTGAGTAGAGGAATTTCTTAGAGTTTTGACAGGAGGGAACAACAATAGTTTGTAGCAAGGTGGCTACAGATGGAAAATGGCTGAAAATTCAGATATTGCACTATTTTGACCGAAATTGCAGTGTCCGTCAGAAAACAGGGTAGTCAAAAACAATCAAGATGGTGGCCACAAACATGCAACCAAAGCCCCTTCCCTCTAAAAGGAGGCACCATGTCAATCTATTTATTTAGAAAACTTACACGAGTGCTTTATCTATAATAACTGAGAGCCAGCATGGGGTAGTGGTGAAAGGATTGCCGAGAAACCAGGTTACGGTGAGTTCTAGTCCTACCTTAGGCATAAAAGCCAGCTGAGCGACATTGGGCCAATCACTAGGAAACAGTGAATTCTAGTCCTGCCTCAGGCATGCAAGCCAGCTAGGTGAAGTTGGCCCAATCACTCACAGTGGTGGGATTCAAATTTTTTTACTACTGATTCTGTGGGTGTGGCTTGGTGGGTATGGCAGGGGAAGGATACTGCAAAATCCCCATTCCCTCCCGACCCCACTAACCTGCTTTCCAGCTCTGTTCTCCTGCGCAGGGCAACAATAGAAGACCCAGCCAATCAGCTGGGACTCAATGGGAGGCGGGGAATAGATGGGGGTGGGGCCAGTCAAAGATGGGATTTGCCGGTTCTCCAAACTACTCAAAATTTCCACTTCCGGTTCTCCAGAAGTGGTCAGAACCTGCTGAATACCACCTCTGGACTAGGAGATGGTGAGTTCTAGTCCCAGTTTATGAAAGTTGGTTGGGTGACTCTTTCAGCCCTATAAGGTTTTAGTTTTTTAGTTTTGGGGGAAAATAGGAAGACGAAAATAGGTTAGATATATTCACAACCTTATTTGTAAAAATAATAAAGTCAGGATACAAATAAATACATGAATAAAAAATAAATTAATCAATCCTTGGCAGCCCACACTGACATTCCATCGAGACAAAAAGAAATATAGATTCACAAAACCCCACAAAACACATCACACATCCCACCATAGCCTCACAACAATCTAATTGGCCCAATCACACAGTTATGGCCCCAAAGATGATGATGATGATGTAACTTTATGGCGCAACTTTAAAGAAAGGGAGCTAAAAATAACTTTGTACTTATAACTGATGTGAAGACTGTGGGAAATCTCTTTTTTGTATATTTTTTCTTTCTTTTTTATTTTTCTTCATTTTTTTCTTTTCTTGCACTTTTCATTTTCGCTTTGATTTCTTCTGTTTTTTTCTTTTTTCCTTATTTTATATTTGTCTGTATATCTGTATATCTTTTTTAAAAACTTCAACAAAAATCATACTTAAAAAGGAAAAATGATGCCCCCTGTAATTCTTTCAAAGAATCTTCAAACAGTATCTGTACGTTATGCTAATTTTTTGCATTTACTATGGATTTTGATTTTTCGATCATCTTCCTCCTCAATCTTGCAAAGGGATGCTTTTTATTATTATTATTATTATTTTTCTAAAGAACAATTTAACGCTCTTGAACCTTGAGAATTTGACGTGGGAAAGGGGCATGTGAGCATGTCATTTTTATTATCACCCTACTGTAGCCTCCTTGGTTTTTCACATTTCAATTAAGTCTTAGAGAAATACACTTTCAGGAGGAAAAAGCATATTTACTTCCCACAATAGAGATGAAATTGTGTTCAAGAGGTAATCTGTATTATTTCATAATCCCAGGAGGCAGATGTGAATGGTCTCAGAAATATGATCTCCCTTCACACAAAGGAGCAGTGATTTCTTGATAACAATTGTCATATTCCTTTTGGCCCCCGTTCCTTCCCTTCTGAGCTCATTTAAAAATGATCTGCGGTGAAAGGCAGAAACCTAGAAAACGGTCTGAACTCCAGATTCTCTTTTTCAGGGAAAGTAACAAGCATGAAAACTGCCTTCACTACACACAGAATATAAACCTATCTTCACCCTCAACATCAGGCTGAAGAAATACAAACTGAAAGGTAGAGGGAAAAAGATAGAAACTCACTTTACAGGTATTGATTTCTCACTCGGTTCCCATAGCTGCATTATAAGCTGGCCTGAATTTCTGATTGAATACCAAAATGCGAAGTTCTTACCAACGTCTTGATGATGCTTAGACCAAGAAAAGCTCTCATTTGCTAACGATTGCTCATTTTCCAAAGCCCGCTTTTATTTTACCTTATTTTATGATTTTATAAAAGAAAATAAGTTTACATTGGAACAGATGGCAGGTGAGAAAACAAAATACGAATTCGGGGAGCTATAATTTTTTTGACCAAAGTAATATTTCACCTGGGGTTTTCTGCAGGCAGGCCTTTATTCCTTATACAAGCAAACCTTCTCTCTTCTTCTACGAGGAAAGATAAAATTTGAAATGAAAAATACTGAAAGAATTCTATGGATCTTTCTCCATTTTCTCTGTAGACCTCACCATCTGTTTACCATTTTATACTACTCGGAGCTAATCGGGAGACCTTTGAGTCACCAGCTACAAAGCATATCAGGAGATGAGTAGTCTCCATATGTTCTGTGCGTAGATTTTGAAAGGGAAAAGAAATAAATGGAGAAAATCATCTGAGATGATATTTTTTTAAAGATAGTGAAGAAACCATTTTACCCCAGAGCAAAATGTGAAGACTGTACAGTTAGTATTCAACGTACGACCACAATGGAGCCCAACATTTCTGCTGCTAAGTGAGACATTTGTCAAGTGAACATTGTGGGCCCGATCTGGCTCATAGGCCTTGAGTTTGACACCCCTAGTATAGAATGAACCTCAATAGTCATGAGAAGAAAAATAAATTCTGTGCTTTAAAGTATCTCTTTCAATTTGGAGTCTATAATGGAAAAAAATAGCCCCAGCAGACCTCAGTTCTAAGCAGGTTTGAACCTGATCTGTTCTTGCATGGAAGAGTATCTGAGATTACCAAACGTGATGCTGGGAAGATGAAGAACATCATGGAAATGGTGGAGATTGGAGGACCATGTCCAGACTATTTCGGGACTAGTTCTGGATTCAAAACCAAAGCTCAATTAGGCATCCAACTTCAAGTCACTAATTTTGGTTCTTAATGAAAAACTAGATTTCACACGGGGGAACCAATGTTCAGCATAGCTTAGGGAAAATCAAATATTCATTGTCCAAATCAATAAATCATGTCTCAAACCATGATACCATGTTAAAGATAATGGTTGCATTCAACCATATTCTACAGAGGCTTCTCTGTTGGGTGAATCTATACCTTCTACTTCAGCTTAACTTCCCAAGGTTGAAGTGAAGTATTATAATTTCACATTTAGTACATTTTGTAGAAAATTTAAGGGCATGCATTATTTTAATTTTTAAATATGTTGTATTATAGATAGCAATATTTGTATTCAGATTTCAAATTCATGTGTTAAAGCCCAAATACTATCTAGGGATGAAACAAATGATTCCAATTTATGAGATTCCTTTCCTTATTCCGTACATGATAGTCATTATTTTATCAATAAGAGTTTCATATCTGGGTCAAAAGTGTTATGCTTATTTTTTTTTTCTTCAGTGTTACTGTCACATTTGTTAACTTTATCTGGAACACGATGAGATTTTTAATAAGCATTCCACCACCCAACACAGAAGATCCTCTCTGTTAATTCCCTCATTATGGAAAAAGATGTGCAAAGTTTCTTTTTGTTAACCAGAAATAATAAGCATGCACAGAAAATTATGTACAATTGTTCCAACTTCTAGGTGGCTAATCTCAGTAAAATCCTGGAATAAAAGATTAACATCATATGGATAGTGAACATCTAAAGCCTACTGCTAGGAGATAAAGTGAAACTTTATTCTAGAATCTCTATTGGTCATTTCCTATGGTCTTCATATCTACACTTCATAGGATTGAAATGTGTTGGTGTAGGAGATGACCAGGCTGAGACCGAGGGAGGAGTCCAATGTGTCATCATTGAATCTTTTTGCGTCCACAAGAGATCTAAGTCCAGCCCACTTTGGTTCTTATCTACCACCAATTTGTTTTGACTGTTAGTAGTTCAGATTCTTGTAGCAAGCTTAAACTTCCAATAAATCTTTATACTCCTATGAGCTGCCTGGATTTTCTGATTTTCCGGGGGTTTGACATTTGGAAAAATAGTTACATTCACAAGACATACTAACCCAATCCTCCCCAACCATATTTTAACCTGGTATGATTAGCAAACTGAGGCAGCATGTTTTTTTATGCAATACTTCATGGAGTATTACCTCCACATAGAGGAACATGGTTTGCAGATACAAGCAATAGAACAGTAGCAGACAGTGAGTAGGACAATATAACAGAATAACAGAGTTGGACAGGACCTTGGAGGTCCTCTAGTCTAACAGGAAACCTTATACCATTTCAGACAAATGGTTGTTCAATCTCTTCTTTAAAATCTCCACAATCTGGAGCACCCCAAGTTCTGGAGACAAGTGGTTCCACTGATTAATTGTTCTCTCCATCAGGAAATTCTCTGTGGAACATCTCACTTCAGTATGGAGGAACATGGTTTGCAGCAGAGGTGGTATTTAGCAGGTTCTGGGCAATTCTGGAGAACTGGTAGTGGAAATTTTGAGCAGTTTAGAGAACCAGCAAATCCCATCTCTGACTGGCCCCGCCCCCATCTATTCCCTGCCTCCCGAGTCCCAGCTGATTGGCTGGGTCTCCTTTGGTTGCCCTGCACAGGAGAACAGAGCTGGAAAGCAGGTTAGTGGGGTGGGGAGGGAATGGGGATTTTGCAGTAACCTTCCCCTGCTATGCCCTCCAAGCCACACCATGCCATGCCCATCAAGCCACACCCACAGAACCAGTAGTAAAAATGTTTGAATCCCACCACTGGTTTACAGATACAAAGAGTAGAACAGGAGCAGAGAATGGGTAGGGTGGGATACTCTGTGGAACTCCGTAATGATAGCTATTCTCCCTCAAAGCAATCTTTTCATTTGTAAGCCATGAGACGGTCTCAGAAAACAAGACTTCTGCAGTCTCTGCCAAATCGTACGAATAAAAGCATTGTACAGTTATCATTGGCAGAATGGCATGTTTATGCCAAACTTAACAATCTAAATTATTTCTTGGCAACATTGCTCTTGCTGTAATTTATAGGTAACCAAGAAACATCAACAGATCTAACCGAGGTTACGTCTGCCAGGCCAAATCCATCACGCAAGGCAATTGCTAGTTTTCGGTAGCTGGATTAGAATGGCATGGAGCAACGGATAGATTTCCCAAATATACAAAAGACCATCTCTTGACCATTCATGACTAGTTTAATTGTTTAATTCCTATTGTTTCTTTTATTTTTCTTAAATGTACCCATTTCATGTATTCATAACTATGTACATACTTATACCTATTATCTTGTAAGCTATTGACAAATCAAATAAATAAATAAAATAAAATAATTAAAAAAGGACCAAGGGAGACATGATAGCAGTCTTCCAATATCTCAGGGGCTGCCACAAAGAAGAGGAAGTCAAGCTATTCTCTAAAGCACCTGAAGGCAGGACAAGAAGCAACAAGGGGAGAAACTAATCAAGGGGAGAAGCAACCAAGGAGAATTTTCCTAAAACAGTGAGAACAATTAGTAGAATGATTTGCCTCCAGATGTTGTGAATGCTCCAACATTGGAAGTTTTTAAGAAGAGATTGGACAATCTTTTGTCTGAAATGGTGTCGGGTTTCCTTCATAAGCAGGGAGTTGGACTAGAAGACCTCCAAGATCCCTTCCAATTCTATTATTCTATCTGTTTTTGAATTCTTAATTTGGCATCACCTTTCTTTTTCTTTTTTTAATCAAGCAGCCCTCCTTGATTAAATCAAGTTGCATTTTTCTTACTGTTCTCCTCCAGAAGTGAAGCTTGACTTCCGCAGGCATGCCAACTTAATGCCCGAGTTTGATATCAGTAAAGCAGGGAGCCAAAATCAGAATCAATAACCAAATTGTCCCGGATCACAAACACACACACTGCAAAATAAAATGGCCTTCTAGAGGTAATTTAAAAACCCAACATATTCAATACGTTCTCTATTGATTATTTCACGAAGAGTTTCTGAAGGCTAATGGAAGCAGCTGGCACCAGCTTTGGTACACATAGGGATGTTGTTGTCCTAGCAACAGCCGGGAGAAGAGTGGGGGGGGGAGTGGAAAAACACAAAACCTGTGAGATCTCACCAGGCAAATGCGATGGAAATGCAGCATCTTGCAGAGAGAATAAACTAAATGACAGCATTAAAGAACGAACATGACTCTATCCTTTTCTCGTCCCCACCTTTTCCCTCCCCATCCAATTAGATCACTGGCCAGTTGGAATTGCAGAGTACAGAGATGCTGGTAAATAGAAATAATGGCCTGCATGATTTGTGTGATATGATATACAACATTTCGCCTCCTGGGTACACGCTAACGGGACTCCCGCCAATGAACATTTAGACAGCCTCAATCAGCTATCAAATGCGGTTGTTCTATGGAAACTGCTTGGAGAAAGCAACAAAGAGAAATTAGGAACATAGAAATATCAGAGTTGGGAGGGACCTTGGAGGTCTTCTAGTCCAACCCACTTTGAAATATACATTTATTTATTTATTTTATTTGTTTGTCAAACAAGTATAAGATAACAAGCATAAGCATGGACATAAACAAGAACAAAGGGAAATACAGATAAATGGGGACAGTAGGACAGGGATGGCAGGCATGCTGGTGCATTATGCACGGCCCCTTTAAGGACCTCTTAGGAATAATAATAACAATAATAATTTGGTTTGGTTTTGTTCATTGACATTGCAATACCTGGCGATGCATGAATTCTAGACACACAGCAAGAAAAAAATCACAAAGTATTGGGACTTACAAATTGAAGTTGAGCAACTTTGGTAATTGGAGCCCTTGGAGCAATACCTAAAGGGCTGCCTCGCTATTTGGAAATCCTGAATTTATCAGATTTGAATACCCTGATTCTACAAAAAAACCCACCCTACTTGGAACAACTTATATCCTCCAACGCTACCTTAATAGTTCCTAGGTCCTTGGTTAGGACTCAAGCTGTTGAGCTATCAACTAGCCCCAAAGACTGTGAATCTCACTAAAGTTTTAATAATAATAATAATAATAATAATAATAATAATAATAATAATAATAATAATAATAATAATAATAATAATAATAATAATAATAATAAAAGACATGCAGGAAGAAAAAAATCACATAGTACTGGGACTTACAAATTGAAGTTGAATGACTTTGGAAAAAGAAATCACGTGTTATTCCAATTGTAATTGGAGCCCTTGGAGCAATATCTAAATAACCTAAAGGGCTACCTCGTTATTTGGAAATCCTGAATTTATCAGATTTGAATACCCTGATTCTACAACAAAACCCAGCCTACTTGGAACAGCTTATGTCCTCCGACGCTACCTGAACAGTTCCTAAGTCCTTGGTTAGGACTCAAGCTGTTGAGTTATCAACCAGTCCCAAAGGCTCACTAAAGATTAACCAATAATAATAATAACTTATTGTCATTGTATGACAATAAGTATACACATACTACAAAATTCACATAACACCCAGAGACCAGACCCAATACACACACACACATATGACAATCCTCAAACACACCCCCACCCACCAAGGCTCCCCGCCCCCTAAAAACACACAAGCATCCACACAACAGACCATGTAATACTGTCCAACAGCTCACTGATGGTGATCTAAGTTCATTGTGAAGTGCAATTATAGCTCTGGGATAAAAATTGTTCAGAAAAACGTGTGATCTGAGTTTTAATTGTTCTGCATCTTCTGCCAGAAGGCAACAGTTCACAAAGATTGTGAGCAGGATGGGAAGAGTCTCTGAGAATGTTGTGTGACTTCCTCAAACAGTGAGATGCGAAGATGTTGTCCAGGGCTGGTACCTGGAGCTGCCCGATGATATTCTAGGCAGTTTTCATGATTCTCTGAAGGGCTTTGATGATAAGAAGAAGCTGTGAGATCCACAGTAGACAGTTTGAAGTTGAAGCTGTGAGGGTAGACTTCAACTTACAACTCATTCATTTAGCAACCATTTATATTCAACCTTATATTCTACAACACAAAATAGAATAACAGAGTTGGGAGGGACCTTGGAGGTCTTCTAGTCCAGCCCCCTGCTCAAGCAGGAGGCCCTATACCATTTCAGACAAATGCTTGTCCAGTCGCTTCTTAAAAGCCTCCAGTGATGGAGCATCCACCACTTCTGAAGGCAACTTCTGTTCCACTGGTTGATTGTTCTCACTGTCAGGAAATCTCTTCTTAGTTCTAGGTTGGTTGGTTCCCACTGGACTAGACTTACCCAATTCCTTCACCCCTTTTTCATATGCTTTAGCCTTCATCCTCCTAATCTTCTTTGTTGCTCTTCTCTGGACTCTTTCCAGAATCTCAACATCTCTTTTACATTGTGGTGACCCAAAACTCGATGCAACCCAATAATTTGTCCCTTTTCTTCTCCCCGAACTACCCGTATAGTGTCCTGGAGTCATGGATGGAATCCCCTTTTGCGACCTTCTAACAAGCAAAGTCAACGTAAAAGCCAGATTCACTTCCCAACCGTGTTCCCAACTTAACAACTGCAGTGATTCACTTAGCAACTGAGTCAAGAAAGTTCGAACCATGGAACTAAAGTCACTTAGGTACCGTCTCGCTTAGCATCAGAACTTTTGGGCTCCATTGTGGTCATAAGTCAAGGGCTATCTGTCATTGAACTGTTTCCCACACAAACACTCTCTTCCCAATTTATCCTTAATGAAACTACATCCAAATCACCTTGCGTCTAACCCCTGTCCTGACCAAGGCTTCCTGAGACCGTAATTAAGCACACGCTTAGTCCAAACAACTCTCTTTTTATTTCAATGCTGGGAATTATGTTCATTCCCAGCCCGTAATGAGTCCCAAATAGTCTCTTGAGATAAGCACTCACCTTTATCTCCTTTGAATTACTGCCAACAACTAAAGTGCCAAATTAACTGCAAAAAACCAACTGAAGTACAAAGTCCACACAGAGCTTCAAGGTTTAATCCAAACAGAGCAAATGACTTTGCTTCCTGCAAAGGTTCTCTACCTTTGCACTCCCTTTATATGTTATGGGAGGGGCAATCATCTCCAAGCCTTACTCCTGAGTCACCCCTTTTGTCTTAGCTGTGCTTGCCTTCTGGAAGCTCTGCGCAAGCACACACTGGGAACAGACTCCCCTTGCTCCTTTGCCTCACTGCTGCCAGATTCTGGAGGCTCTGGAGTCATCACATAACTCCCAGATGGTCCTGTCCCCATGTCTGTATCAGACACAGGACCCTCGTCCTAGTCCTCCCCAGCTAGGGCGTGGCACAAAAGCAACAAAGTCACAAAAGTAGATAAAGTCCTTTTAATACCTCCAATTTGGCCCCCAATATCCAGTTATCCTTGGCTGGAGAAAAAACTCTCCCAAGAACAGTGTTTTAAAGGGAAGAAATTCCAGCCGAACCCAAAGTACACCTAAATTATAAATAAAAACCAACACAAAACCCACTGCAGCAATTAACGAGACAGGGCAGGAAAAGGAATTGCAGACTTCAAAAGATAATGAAACACACACAATTGGGAGGACACCAGAACCCAGATAAGCCTCGACAAACAAAGATAATTCACGCTTTCCTTCCAGCAAGGTGCTGTGCGCAAACACCCTTTTTAAATCCTGTTTTCCCAGCTGCAGCTAATGAAGGGAATCAGGGCCCTTTTCTCCCCCCGTAACCCACATTGCTCCTTATCCATTCCTCCCTGCGTGGATGAGGGGGATGGGCCTGGGTCTTCCTCTGAATGCGCAGCCATACTGTGCCGTTCCCCAGTTTCTTCCACACCCACCAGAGCCACACTCCCACCCCCTATCAGCTGCTCGACTTCCCCCTCGGAATCAGATTCCAACAGGGGAATGACACCTAGACTACCAGACTGGCCCATGTTCCTCCCCACTGTCTGACTCTGCTGCCATCGCTGCAGGCTGCCGGTGGACCACAACAACCTTGTGCTGCAGTGGCAGCTTCGTTAATGCTAAATAGGCAATACATTTTATCAGCTGTGTTGTGACATTCGGTTTGCTTTCAGATATGAATTAATGATGACCAGTGAAATTACAAAGAGTATCAGTATATCAGCACCTTGGAGTCTGTCAGACTGCTGCCCTTTGGAAAGTTATACTTGCTTGATGCAAGACTGAATTGCAGTGATAAGAAGATGTGTTAGTGATACAAATACACACACACATACACACACAAACACACGTGTACTGTACATAAATACAGCCACCCAGAGTTAGAAAAGGAAAATAACAACAATAATGATGCATAACTACGTAAATGAGATAAGGAATACATTAATTGTGCTCATTTTCTATACTCTGAATTGTGCACTGCTCAGCAGAGGTGGAAAAAGATTTATTTAAAAAACAGGATCACAGGCTAGAAATACAGCACAGTCCTTTTGACCCTGCCAGGTTTTTCCTTCTCCATTCTCAACCATCTCCCAAATAACCCCCTCTCCTCTTTAAACCAAAGCTTTGATTTGGGGTTTTTTCTTTTCACACAATGGGTCAGAATATTTACAGAATCAGTTTGGGCCAGCCAAACAAATTGTGATTGACAAACACGAAATGCACTACCTTTATAGAGACATCCACATTCAGTTGGGAACTCTGGGTTTAGGGAGCACCAAGGATGTCTGCAGGGCAGGGTCGAAAGAGTTAAGATGATGGCAGCAACCATGTGATCAAGGCGTCAACCTGCCTTGCACATAAAGAAGAGACTCTAGCCACCATTTTTGACCACAGTCTTTGAAGACTTCTGAGAAACCCCTGTCTACTTCCGACAATTCAGTGTGGGCCCATGTTCAAATACCATCCTGAGTTTGAAGACACCAAAATGAAGGCACAGTCATGCCACATATTTAGATTTGGGGTGGAAACTGAGGTGTTGGTCACATCCCTTGAAGCCACATATGACCCAGAATCCGTCAATCTTCATCCTTAATCTGCAAGAGGAAAAGAGAGAGAGAGAGAGAGAATAAAAAAGTAAAAAAAAAAGTAAAAAAGATTTAATAGAATAAAATACTTTTATTGGCCAAGTGTGATTGGACACACAAGGAATTTGTCTTGGTGTAAATACTCTCAGTATACATAAAGAAAAGATACATTCATTAAGAATCAAGAATCATAATATACAACACTTAATGATAGTCATAGGGTACAATCGACAATTAAATAATACTAGGAAACAGTCAATATAAATTGTAAGGATACAAACGACAAAGTTACAGTCCTACAAATGAAAACATGAAACCCGAGTCTCCTGATGGCCATCAAATTTCATAATAATAACAACAATAAATAAACATGTCATATGTATTCTTTTTCTTCACTGTTTTCTCTCTGTTTCTGTTTGTGCTTTTAAATAAACAAATCTCTGAATTTCTCAAGTTTTTAATCCAGGCATCGGGGAGCACGTTTGCATTTCAGCCCAAATGTTTTGGGAGTTTTTATGGGGTTCTGTTTTCTAAATAAAACTGTCAGCTTTTATTGCTGCTTTCATCAAAGTGCTTCATTGTATTCACACTGACTTCAGGGCAGAAGGAAAGAATGCTGCTGGATGTAGCTAACGGTCAAGAATGGCCCTTTACATGATGCCTACATAAATCTGTTTATTCGAGAACCTAACTTTTTGCCCTGAATTTGTAGTTCTTATTAACCCCTGAAGCTATTCTCCATCCAAGATGCTGAATCTCTTCAGGAATGCCCAAAACAATTTCTAGTGGTTTCTTTTCTGTCAAGAGGTTTCTTTTTCCTTAATCTTCTTCTTTGGCTACTTTAGAATTCTTTTAGTAAATATTTATCGGCTTGCTTTATAGTTAAGAGTACACTAGATTTGCTTTAGTGGTTCAGCATCTTTACGCTGCTTGGCTTACTCTCAGCTCTTTTCCTCATCTGGAAAATTCCAATGGCAGGGATTTCTATGGATGTCTCCTCTTAGGAGTTAACTCAAATGTATGCAGAATCCTAAGAAAGTATATATAACAGGAACCTCTAGAAAAGAGTGCAGAGGAGAACAACAAAGATGGTTAGGGGACTGGAGGCTAAAACTTATGAAGAATGGTTGCAGGAATTGGATATGTCTAGTATAATGAAAACAAGGACTAGGAGTGACAGGATAGCAGTCTTCCAATATCTCAGGGGCTGCCCCAAAGAAGAGGGGGGTCAAATTATTCTCCAAAGCATCTGAAGGCAGGACAAGAAGCAACGGGTGGAAACTCATCAAGGAGAGAAGCAACTTAGAACTAAGGAGAAATTTCCAGACAGTGAGAATGGCTTACCTACAGAAGTTGTGGGTGCTACAACACTTGAAGTTTTAAGAAGAAATTGGACAACTATTTGTCTGAAATGCTACAGGATTTCCCGTGTGAGCAAGGAGTTGGACTAGAAGACCTCTGAGGTCCCTTCCAATTCTGTTATTCTGTATATATATAAAATCTTGCTCAAGGGTTGGCAATCCAGCAAACTGCAGCTTTGGAAGAAAAGATAGCATAGTTATACTTAGTTATACATAGTTAAACATAGCATAGGAGCCTCTGTGGTTAGAGTGCAGTGTTGCAAGCTACTTCTGCAGCCAGCTGCCTACAATTGGCAGTTAAATCCCACCAGGCTCCAGGTTGACTCAGCCTTCCATCCTTCCGAGGTGGGTCAAATGAGGACCCAGATTGTTGGGGGCAAAAGGCTGACTCTGTAAACCGCTTAGAAAGGGGCTGTAAAGCACTATAAGGCGGTATATAAGTCTAAGTGCTATTGCTATAGTTCCTATGAGGGGTGTTAGTAAACCATAAACTGTTGTATTGCAGTTGATTTTCAACAATTTGTATAGTGACCATTCAAGTCAATGGGGAAGCCTGATTCACTTAACAACTAGGTTACTAACTTAAGACCTGCAGTGATTCACTTAACAACTGTGGGAAGAAAAGTCATAAAATGGGGTAAAAACTCACTTAACAACCATCTCGCTTAGCAACAGAGAAGTTGGGCTCCATTGTGGTCGTAAGTCGAGGATACCTCTCTTTCTCTGTACGCTGGGAAATGTAAAAAGCATCTTAAATTTTGCAGTCCGTTATATATTTCAATCCTCTCCATTTTCCGAACAACTTCCAGACTTCCTGAATTGTCAGGATCAGAATCTGGGAGTTGCAGTCCTAAAAGCCTGGAGAACATTTGTCCAATTTCATGCTTCACGTGTGAGCCAGACCACAAACTCACAAGTTTATTTCAAGGTTAAACGTGAGATAATGTTTACCGAACGCTTTGTCCTGTTCTGGAATCTGTGAACATAGCAGTCTGTACTTCTGGACAATTTGCACTGGAAAGTTGAGATACAGCTGTACCCGTCCTGAAGCAACATCATCGCATGCTCTCTCTGTATCTCTTGAACATTTTTCTTGGTTTATTTCCTCCCCCTCCCCCTTTATTTATTTCATCTGCAACAGGAGGAAAGCAAGGAGCATTTCTTTGTTTTAAGAGCAAAGAAATATAGGGTATTCCACTCACAACAGAATGCCCTACGCCACCAGGCATGAAATTTTGGGTTTGGACAACCTTGAACTACACCGACTATGGTTGGACTTAAGTGTAGTACACAAAATTATCTGCTACAATGTCCTACCAGTCAATGACTACTTCAGCTTCAACTGCAACAATGCAAGAGCACACAACAGATACAAACTCAATGTAAACCGCTCCAAACTTGATTGCAGAAAGTACGATTTCAGCAACAGTGATCAAGGCCTGGAATGCACTACCTGACTGTTGTTACATCCTCAACTACCCCACTCCTTTACCCTTAAACTATTCACTATTGACTTCACCCCATTCCTAAGAGGTCTGCAAGGAGCATGCATAAGTGCACAATTGTGCCTACCTTCCCTGTCCTATTGTCCCCATTTATTCGTACCTATTTCCTGTATTCATACTCCTGTTTATACTTATACCTATTATCTTGTAAGTGATTGACAAATCAAATAAATAAAATAAAATAAGAAAAAGTAACTGATGAAATATAACATTTGTTGTCATTTCAAAAGAAAGCTCCTTGCTTCGTAGAGGATACTCAGCAGATGACAAAGATTTAGTGGGCTGTCCCACTTACTCACACATATGTGTAGCTGCTAGAGAGTTTATTGATGTTCTCCAGCCTTTCCCTTCACCCAGCCTCAGAACTGTGCCAAATAAATCCAGCCACAAGCAAACCAAGATTAGTCCACAAGGTGATGGCCAATAGTCCATAAAACAATGGAAAGTTGCTCCAACAAATAAGTCCACCAAACAAACTTAAATCCACCAGGCCAAACTGTAATACACCCACTAGAGTTCACGTGGTGAAAGAAGTTCAGAGACTCCAGGGCACAAAGACAAACAGGAAGCACAAGAAACAAACACACACAGCCATAAATCAAATGCGTTGTTCTCAACAACACCTCCCTCCAATAAATAGCTTTCTGGTAGAGGCCATCAAGACAGGTGGGGCCTTCTCCTGAGTAATCTAGCAGATCTCCATTGCTCATGTCTTTTCTCTGCCTTACATGCTCTCGGATCTACCTCGGTAGGCAGTTCCTCCTCCTCTTCAGTGACGTCCACCCCTGCTAACCCTAACCCTGTAAATCTCTTTCAGCCACCTGTTCAGAGTTATTAATTAACCCAGTTCCTGATGTGCCAGGAATGAGTTCATCCCCCCTTGAGCCGATCTCCGAGGGAGAATCTGAGGAGTCATCCAAGGGAGACATCACACTTAGCAATGGAAATTTTGGGCTCAGTTGTGGTTATAAGTCAAGGACTACCTGTAATTAATTAAAGTAGGGAAAGAGTATCCATGCAATTCTCATCAGGGACTTCTAGAGATCTGACACTACTCTGTGTTTCATTGATTTGAACGCATCTACCAATGGATCTGTGTCTCATTAGTTCCAATTGACCTACTCTACGTATAGCTGATAGCATCTGAATCCCACCAGAAAGACCTTAGACAATGTCAGTCAAGGAGACCCAGGTAAGAAGACATTGTATTCACAGCCAAGAACACTTCTTCTTGAGCCAACTCTCCTTGTAATTGCTATTCCAGCTAGAAATCATTAAACAAAGGAAATAACGATGTCACGGACGAGGAGATAAATAAATATCTCTTTTAATAGAATACACAAACAGGTATAGTATAATGCTAGGCACCCTGTTATCAACCAGGTGCCCTTTACAAGGTCAAACATGCCCAAACTATCTCTTTTGCTGCAGTGATCCTAAAGAAATTATCATTTGCACTCAGAAATTCAGCCCCATGATTTCTGACAAGTGTCACTTTCCCTCCTCTGCCACATTACATTTGCTAATATTTAGTTTTCTGGCATTCTTTTTTTCATTTCCCTCTTCTTTCTTGCGTCTATCTGTGTAGATTAGAAAGGTTCTTAACTGTTATCTGTAATAGATTTTGCCAGCAGCAAAATTCATGCAGGCATAATAGAGGAACAAAATGTACTCTGATGAAATTGCAACTATAATTTCCAGTCGCCTGACATTTATTGCATATTGCTATTAGAATTCAAGTGCCTATTTGTTTTGTACTGTGCTTTTATTCTTGAATCACAAATGTATAATGGAAAAAAGATATTTTAAATGCCAAGTTAAGTATCTCTGATCAACACGAGGCACCGAGAATAATCAATATTACTTAAACACACTCCTAGGCAATTAATTTTTAAAGGAATCAAATTGTTGCACCTCATCAAAATTTATAACAATACAATAAAGGATGTTACATTTTTTATTGTTTAATTAAAAGCAACATTTAGCACTCACCACAGCTAAGTGCTGGAGCATTAGGACACAACATTCCTCTGTTTATCAGCATGAGATATCCAAACAGGACTTGTGGACCGTTTTAATGTTACATGGGTTAATTAGACTTGATTAAATTTCATATGCTTATCAAATTATTGAGCATGATAACTTCAGAACCCCAGAGAAATGTTTGTGTGATGTGTCCAACTGTCAACGAGGCCTCTTTAATCAGGTTGGCACTTCCATTTAACACAAGGAAGTTGTATGTAAAACACATCTTGTGAGCTAAATGGCAACTTCCCTGGTGACTAAGAGGGAGTTTCCAAAGGTCACCCTTTATGCTAAGCCATGATTAAGTCATGGTTTGCTGACATGAGCAGAATTGGGTACATTTGCACAGCGTTCTATGCTATGAACCACAATAGAAAAGCTGCGACAGCTGAGTTTACATACTATGCTAAACAAACCAGATTGGTGCTCCGGTGGCTTTATTGCAGATGTTCCATTAATAAACTAAGTAACATCATTAGTGCTAGAAGGGAGTGGGATTTACAGAGTAGAGGAGGAAAAGGACAACTGTGGGATCCTTGATGCTCTCTGAGCTTGGTGGTTTTCTTGCAGATGTTTCATGACCTAACTAGGTAACATCTCAGTGCTAGAAGGGAATTAAGGTTTGTGGATAGATAGATGAGGAAGAGGAAGGGAAGGGAAGGAGAAGGACTGTGGGCTCCTTGGTGCTCTTGAGTGTGATAGTTTTCTTGCAGACATTTCATGATTCAACTAGGTAGGTAACATCATCAGCTCTAGAAGGGAATTGAGATTTGTGGAGAGGAGCAGGGGGACTGGGGAGTGGATGGTTAGGGGACTGGAGGCTAAAACATACAACAAACAGTTGCAGGAACTGGGCTTGGCTAGTCAAGTAAAGAGAAGGACCAGGGGAGACATGATAGTGGTCTTCCAATATTTGAGGGGCTGCTACAGAGAGGAGGAAGGGGTCAAGCTGTTTTCTAAAGCACCCGTAGGCCAAACAAGGAACAATAGATGGAAACTGACCAAGGAGAGATTCAATCTGAAAATAAGGAGAAACTTTCTGACAGTGAGAACAATCAACCAATGGAACAGAAGTTGCCTTCAGAAATCACGGGAGCGTCATCACTTGAGACTTTCAAGAAGAGACTGGACTGCCATTTGTCAGAAATGGTGTAGGATCTCCTGCTTGGGCAGGGGGTTGGACTAGATGATCTATAAGGTCCCTTCCAACTCTGATTATCTGTTATCTGTCCTTGGTGCTCTCTGAGCTTGGTGGCTTTCTTGCAGACATTTCATGACCCAGCTAGGTAACGTTATCAGTGCTAGAAGATAGTGGGGTTCTAACGTCCTCCATGATGAAGACTTCTCTCCCCATAAAGTCAATGCTAATGTTGATCCTGATCCTGTTCCTTATAAGAGGCACAGAGCAGGCCATGGTGAAGTGGGACATCCTTGCCAAAAGGCAGATTCATACTGGAGACTTATTTCCATGGTAATAAATCCTTGAGAGACTTTGGGAGTCTCTGGATGTCAAGCAACCACATTAGAAGAAGGGAATACCTTTCCTTCTTCCATAAACATCACTCATGGCAGCTTTCCACAATGTTGACATCCTCCTAGTGAACTGAAATTTATTTCTGTCATTAAGTCTCAGCCATACTGGGTGAAAATGGTAGAAACTGAAGTTCAATAGCAATAGCCCTTAGACTTACAGTTCACAGATCTTTACAGCTCTCTCTAAGCATATTACGGAGTCAGCCTATTGCCCCTAACAATCTGGATCCTCATATTACCGACCTCAGAAAGGATGGAAGTCTGAGTCAACTTAGAGCCGGTCAGGATCAAACTCCTGGCAGTGAGCAGAGTCAGCCTGCAATGCTATACTTTAACCACCAGGACTCAATCCTCTGGAGAACATCCAGGTGCAGAAGGTAAGTACAAAACATACACAGCAGGACCGTTGCGTTTCATTAAAAATAAAAACCATGAAAAGTAGCAGTTAGGTCAAGCTTAAAGATGGCGGGCAAGAAGATACAAGACTGAGGCTGCCTTTAAGAAATAGGCATGCATGTCTTGTGATTTTCATCTCTAGAAGACCATGGAACAAAGTGTCCATTTTGTTCAAGCAGCTGGATTGCAACCTGCCACATGTTACCAATGGAACCAGGCTCCACATATGTTCTCCGGGGGAGAATATCCAAGTGGCCAAATAAATCCATGCTTCCATTATAAAGTGTTTAATACATTTAACGGCATGAAATAAGAGCCCGCACGTTAGGAGAATGTGTAATTTATGTAATACAATAATAAGCAATAAGCGCGAGTGTTCAAATCTTAATTAAAAGACATTACAGATGATTTACATTATCGCAGCGTGGGTGTGAATATATGCAATTGTAACAAAAGGAAAGGAGGGGAACATAACACGCACACATTGTGCCCATCCCACATGCAAATTTAATAAAACATCTTGATTCGTGTTTTTATTGTCAGATCTAATTTGCTTCCTGTCCCTCTTCCCATGCAGTTCCCCCATTGAAATGGTGGTCTGAAGTGAAGGACTGTCAGTGTTTACCTTAACAGCTGCATTTGTGTCAAACCTTTTTCGATGCCTTTGACAATTCGTCAGATAAGTCGAAGGAGTCAATATTTCAACCCACACCCGGTCAGCTCCGCAATGAGTCCAACTATTGAAAGGAAGAAAAACAGGGATGTTTCTCTAGGAATGAGCATGGAACGGAATGGGGATTTGCATAAAATTTCCATATCTTAATTTACGGATGCAAGTTGGGAAAGAAATGTTATAATTAAAAAACCAGGGTGGGCAACCTGGGAGTCTGGGCCACCTGCAGTTGTTGGCTTCATGTCAAAAGCCCCCCCACTCAAGAGAACAATTCAGCCTCCAGTAAAAAAAACCCTGCCTGTCCCTTCCTAGTATTCTGCTGATGGAGGAGGAGGAGGAGAAGAGGGCCTGAAAGGAGACCAAGACTAAAGGAGAAGGGATAGGGTTAGAGAGATACAGAACAGATCCATTTTGCTTATTTGGGCACTTGCCCAGGTCCTCACCAGATGGAGAAAAGACAACACTTGGTGGAAACAAACGCAATCCAACTCCAATTTAAGTAGCTGTCATGCCCCTGTCGGAATCTGATTCGGAAGGGGAAGCCGAGCAACTGGCAGGGAGTGGGAGTGTGGCTCCGTTGGCTGTGGAAGAAACTGGGGAAGGTCAAAGTCCAGCTGGGCAGAGCAGGGAAGAGGTAGAACAAGGGAGAAGGAATTTCTCCCTTCATCCTAGGGCACTCAGGGAGGAATGGAGAAGGGAGCAACGTGAGTTGTTTGGCTTACAGGGGAGGAAAGGGCCCTGATTCCCTTCATTAGCTGCAGTTGGGAACACAGTGTTTAAAAAGGGAGGTTGCACACAGCAAATTGTTGAGGTACAAAAAGAGTATCAGGTATTGTCAAAGCTTCCTGGCATCTTCCCTATTGTGTGTGTTTTGCTGGCCTTTCAAGTCTGCAATTCCTTCTCCTGCCCTGTCAAGTTAATTATTGCAGCGTTGTTTGTGTGGATTTTTATTTACAGTTTGTATGTACTTTGTTTTTGGACTGAATTTCCTCCACTTAAAGACTGTTCTTGAGAGAGTTTTTTCTCCTTGTGTGTCCAATCACACTTGGCCCATAAAATATTCTATATTTCAATCTATATATTTCTATTTGCACTTTGTTTAATCCATTTTTAAAAGGTTTCAGTCACATGATTTGAGCCTCCATCTTGGTTTTTTCTTTCTTTCTTTTTTTAACCATAGCCTGAAGACATACCTCATGTGGGTGGAAGTAGAAATGTCAGTCTTTGAGCCTACGGTCCTTGAGCTTAACATAGGAAACCAGGAAACCAGTTTTATCTCCTGTAACCTATGCCCCAAATTCTTGTGTGCCTTATTAAACCTTCTAAAACAAAGAACAAGCGATAAGGAGGTGAAAAAAGACGACCAGGTATCCAATCCATCTTTCCACATTATACAAGTGAACGTAAAAGGGTAAATAGTCTAAATATGATATAAGATTGAAACTAAAAACAAAAAGAACATCAAAAAATATGTCTGGAGTGTGTATTATATACAGAACAACACCTGGCATCGGATTGCACAAAGCGCACATGCTCACATTTGGGTGTATATTTGTTTGGTTTTATTTTGCATTTTGCTCTGTTTTTATAAATATGGAAAGAATCTCCTCTCCTGCCAGACAGCTTATTTTTTACGATCAGAGTAATGGCCTGCTTTTTCGAGAGGAAACAAAACGTTCCTAGTAAATGGACTTTATTAAATGTGGAAAATAGTTTCTCATATTTATTTCAGTACTTGTTTAAATGAAGAGCACACAAAGCAAATGCAGTAAACACAGAGAGAGCCAAAGTCCCCGTCAGTTCCAGAGTTATAAAACTCTGATACAAGTAGTTCTTGACTTGCAACTGTTCATTTAGTGACTATTACCATGGTGCTGAGAAAAAATGACTTATAATCCTCATCTTTATGACGGTTGCAAAATTTTGATCACATTGTGGCAAGTGACATGTATTTATGACAGTTATAGTGCCCCATGATCTCTATTTACAGCCTTTGTTGGAGTCTGAATCCAAGGAGGAAGATGAACAGCTGACAGGGATTGGGATTGTGGCTCCATTGGCTGTGGAGGAAACTAGGGAAGGGCAAAGTCCGGCTGGACAGAGCAGGGAAGAGGTAGAGCAAGGGAGAGGGAGTTCAGAGAAAGACCCAGGACCACCCCCTCTTCATCCTAGGACATGCAGGGAGGAACGGAGAAGGGAGCAATGTAGGTTGCATGGCTTACGGGGGAGGAAAGGGCCCTGATTCCCTTTACTAGAAGAGAGTTTAAAAGAAATGCATGCTGAGTGAGGCATCCGCTGGGAGCAAACGTGAGTTTATCTTGTGTTGACTTTGCTTATCTGTATTCCTGGAATCTTCCCAACCATGTTGAGTTATCATTGTGCCTTCATACTGGAATTCTTGCTCCTGCCCTGTCGGACTAATTACCCCCTTTTGCCTTGATTGGACTTATAGTTACAGTTTTTGTTGACCATGTTTTGGACTTGATTTTCTGCAGCCAAAGGCTGTTCCTGGGAGAGTATTTCTCCAGCCAGAAGGTACCCAGGACATTGGGGACAAAATTGGAGCTAATAAAGGGATTCCTACTGATCATCTGACTGTGTTGCCTTTGTGCCACACCCCGGGTCATCTCAGCCTTCCTGGCTGCTTCCAAGAATAGAGTAGAGCAGAGCAGAACAAAACAGAATATAGAACAGATCAGAACAGAATACAGAACAGAACAGAATACAGAACGGAACAGAACAGAATACAGATCGGAACAGAACAGAATAAAGATCAGAACAGAATACAGAACAGAACGGAACAGAATACAGAACAGAATGGAATGGAACAGAACAGAATAGAATATGGAACAGAACAGAATGGAACAGAATATAGAACACAATGGAATGGAACAGAACAGAATAGAATATAGAACAGAACAAAAACACAATAAACAGAATAGAATATAGAATGGAACAGAACGGAACAGAACAGAATTCTTTATTGGCGCAGTATGATCAGACACACAAGGAATTTGTCTCTGATGCAGTAGTGGTGTGCTACCAGTTTGGCCCGGTTCAACCGAACTGGTAGTAAAAAAAAAAGGCCTCTGATGATCACAGCTGAGAGGAGAAAGAGAAACATGCAGGATTGGCCCTCCCTCCCATCCCTGCACTTTTCTCCTCTTTCCTCCTCTCAGCTGATGTGGGAAGCCAGATTTGCTTGTCCACTGTGTGCTTCATTCAACCATTGCAGTGATTTACCTACCAACTGTAGCAACAACAAAAAAAATGTCACAAAATCAGGCCTGACTTACTTAACCACTGCCTCGCTTAGCAATGGAAATTCTGGTCCCACAACCGACAACCAAACAGGATCAAAAGAGCGTGCAGATCGTAACAGTTCAAAACACAAGCCAGTTCCTTCCCCGGCATAAATATAGTCAGGCAAACTCAGGCTGAGCTGGGATTTTGTAACCAGGAAAACACTTTAAAAATAGCAAGCCCTCCACCGGTTTGAGGAATTAGGTTGTCCCCTCATTATATCCTCTGGGTGGCTGGGTTCACACAACATAGCAAGCCCTAAATCCAGACTAAGTAAAGTCAAGCAGTAACAATAAAAGTTTTTCAGCAAGGGAGGTAACAGACCAGTTTTCATTGGAGATTTTTACATACTGTTGGAAGGAATATCCTTCTGGGTTCAGTTCCAAATGGGGAAAAAGACACTGGATTCATGGAGGCTGCTTGGAAAGATGGCTTAATGGTGGACAGGAGCCCATGCCTTGGAGTTCCTGAACGAAAAAAGGGGAGAGATGCTGAGAATCCCTGGGTTTTATGCCCTCTGTTGGGATTTGAATTTGAGCTTGTATTCTGATTGGTTGTCAGACTCCTATGGGGCCATGAAGGGGCAACTCTGTAGCCTGTCCTGAGTTCCAGGCTTACTTGAGCCTTGCTGGATGATGATCTAACAATAAAAGGGCTTTGAGATTCCTGTTATGGGTCTGTCTAAAGGAGGTAGATTTTTATGATGTAGAATGGACTGGCTTAGGCCTTAATGGCCCATTAACAAAGGTAGAGGGGCTGAGTTTCTGCCTCTCTGAGTTTCTACGTCTCTGCCTTTTTAGTATATCCTAAAATATTTCATTTTCCTAGGAGAGGGGTGGGTTTTAACTTCCAACAATACAGTAGGACCTAGGCAGCCATCTGTCAAATCTGCTAACAGTGAATCCTTGCAACAGGCATGAGATTATAGTAGATATTCCCATGCAACCTTTATTTTATATGATGTTACACTTTTTATAAGCAATAACGTTTACAAATTTACAGGAGGCTGTCACAGAATCCTGATTGTTTTTTTGTTTTTTTTGCTTTAATCCTGTTTTGAATTAAGCTTTTCATTTAAAAGGCTGAGGCTAAACTTCAATTATCCGTGCAATCACTATCCAAGATGCATTTTAAGATAAGCCCATCGGCATTGTCAAAAACTAATTGGGGAGAACCCGAGATGCATTCTCAGATAAGTCAATTGTCGAAAACTAATTGGGGAAAAACTCAAGCAAGCCAGCTTCTTCATATATCAGTTTTAGCCAGCCTGGTTGAAAATAGTTTCAAGAAAAATCATAGAAGCAAGACCTAGTGGGAGGGAAAAAAAGAATTAATTTCAGGCATAGACTAAGAACAGAACCCTAATTGCTGGTCTCTAGAAATATCAACCATGCAGGCTAACTCACTGTTTAATGCTAGCAGTTCAATCCTCAGCAGCTCAAGGTTGACTCAGCCTTCCATCCTTCTGAGGTCAGTAAAATGAGGACCCAGAGTATTAGGGGCAAGAGGCTGATTCTGCGGTATATAAATCTAAGTGCTATTACTATTGCTAATCTCTGTCTGTCTGTCTATTTATCTATCTAATCTACCTACCTATCTATCCATTATCTATCTGTTTATCCATCCATCCATCCATCCATCCATCCATTTATCTAATCTATCTATCTACCTATCCATCCATCATCTATCTATCTATCTATCTATCTATCTATCTATCTATCTATCTATCTATCTATCTATCTATCTATCTATCTATCTATCTATCTATCTATCTATCTATCTATCTATCTATCTATCTATCTATCATTCGTCTCGCTTTCTTTCTCTCAATCATCTAATCTCTCTCTCTCCCCAACCATATTTCATTTCTGTCTATCTATCTGTTTAGCTTTTGTTGCTAAAGCAAACTTCACTGAATTAGTCTAATCATTCTTCGGCTAGCTAAAGCCAGCTAAATGGAATCTGGTCCCTAATACAATATCAAATTAAAGCATTTATTTCGGAGCCCAGAAACCTTGCTAAAGTCAACCTCAGTGTACTGGTTATTAATGGTTTCCAGGTAGAGAAAGGAGTAGGAAAAATGTCCACCATGTAACTGGAAGGGAAACATCTCTAACTTTTTGGTGGTTTCGGGTGCTCTTTCTGGCAGTTCCTGGTAGCTACCTCTCCCTGGCGTTTGCTGACGCCCATATTTCTCGTTGGGAGAGGCAGCTGATGAAGAAATTATACCTGCTAGGTTTTACGGGGGATGCCCTGGGAGGTTATGGCCTTAAGGATGCCCAATTTAGGATAGTCCAACGGCTTGTGGACATTGACTTGCAATATCTACGAGCCAGAGCTAACAAAACTTGTTCCCCTCTGATCTTCAGCCAATTTAATAATTACGGACTGAGGATGGCTTCCTATTTTTGCACTCTAACCATTCTCAAGTATAGAAGAGCTTTCTCCCTAGCTCGCTTTGATGTCTTGCCCTCAGCACTACTAAAAGGCTCCCAATTAACGAGTGGTTATGCCCCTGTGACACAGCTGAGGTTGAAACTGTGGAGCATGTCCTTCTATATTGTCCTGTGTATAACGCAGGCAGATCTAAGTTACTGTCTCTCCTTGGAACAGACCCTTCTAGACCCAACGTTAGCAATTTGTTCTTATATTGTCTAGGGGGTGGCTCCTCACACATTACTTCTCAGGTTTCCAAATTCTTTTTAAGAGCTGTAACCATCAGAGGAGAACGCTGTAATTCCCCTTAGTCAAGTTTTTTGGTGACCAATTGTTCATGATTAATTTTCCCATGTTCTTCTTTTGTTGTACTTGTGTTTTGGTCTGTGACCGCAAATAAAGTAATAAATAAACATAAATAAATCTCTAACTTTTATGATACAGTATACTTTTGACTTTGCTTTGAGATTAATTTTGGATAAAATACCTTGATTTTCTTCTGTCTTTAAGAAAGCTACACAAATGCATTCCATGCAATGTTGAGTTCCATCAAGTCTTTCTTTGGATTGGGAATAATTTCTGGTCAGAGGAAAAGGAGGAGGAGGGGGGAGGGGGAGGAGGAGGAGGAGGAGGAGAGGGGTCGTAAATTTTAATAAGATAGGGAATACAATTCCCAGGGCAGATTTAAATCAAATATTTCCCACAAAATGGTTAAAACAAAAGCACTCCTGCAGACCTTGTGATGTATAATTATTTATTTATACAAAGTTCCATTATGAGTTGCTCAGCAGGTTGGGCAAGAGTGCAGATGACATCAAGCAGATAGGAGAAGAATTGGAAAAAGGAACAACGCAAAGCCTGAAGAGCCAACACAATCTCTGCGGAAAAGTTGGGAATCACTTCAATTACTCTTGTGGGAAAGGCAAGAAGAAAAGGGGAGAAATCACTGGAGGTTTTTAAAAAGAGATTTGTCCAGTATGATATAGGGTCTCCTGTTTTCTTGCAGAGCTTTGATTACCCAAAACTAGGTAACATCATGACTGCTGCACTGATGACGTTACCTAGTTGGGTAATGAAACGTCTACAAGAAAACAACCTCAGAGAGCACCAAGAACCCCTCAATATCTACACATCTTTGATTTGCTTGTTTGTTTTTCTTTTAAAATGACCTGATTTTGGCTTGCAATGTGTGGAGACGTATGAAATTCAATACCTACCATTAAATCCACTGCTACATATAGCTCCCACAATGTCTGAATAAACTGTGGGGTCTTTGGTGCCCTCTGAGCTTGGAGACTTTTATTTATTTATTTATTTATTTATTTATTTATTTATTTATTTATTTATTTATTTATTTATTTATTAGACTTATATACCGCCCCCTCTCCCTAAATACATATACAGAACACATATACAACATGACAATATTAAAAATTAAAAGAATTAAATATAGCGTGGCTCTAATTAAAAATATAAACAAAAGTTAAAAGAAATTAAAAAACAGGTTAAAATTTAAAAAACCCCTGGGCTGACTTTCTTGAAGATCTTGTAAGTATCCATTTACATAACAATATCAGTGTTAGTGAGCACCAATGATGTTACCTGGTTGGGTCATGAAACATCTGCAAGAAAAATCTCCAAGCTCAGAGGGCACAAAGGACCCCACAGCTGTCCTCCTCCTGGTCCTCTCTGCAAATCCCCTCCCTTCTAGCACTGATAATGTTACCTAGCTTGGGTCATGAAATGTCTGCAAGAAGAGTTCTCCGCTCCTCTACTCATTGCAGAATACCTTATGCCACCAGACTTGAAATTCTAGACCTAGAAAACCTTGAATTACGCCGTCTTTGGTCCGATCTTCGGTCTGATCTAAATATGGTATATAAAATCATACATTGCAATGTCTTACCTGTCAATGAATACTTCAGCTTCAACCATAACAATAGAAGAGCAAACAATAGATACAAACTCAAGGTTAATCGCACCAAACTTGATTGCAGGAAATACGACTTCAGCAACAGAGTGGTCAATGTCTGGAATATTCTACCTGACTCTGTGATTTCTTCCCCAAACCCCAAAAACTTTAACCTTAGACTGTCTACTATTGACCTCACCCCTTTCCTAAGAGGTCTGTAGTGGGCGTGCATAAGCACACCAACGTGCCCACCGTCCCTGTCCTATTGTTTTTTTTTATTTTTCTTATATGTACCCATTTCATGTATTCATAATTATGTTTATACTTATACCTATTATCTATTATTATAAGCGATTGACAAATCAAATAAATTCTAAATTCTAAAACCAAGCTCAGAGAGCACCAAGGACTTCACAGTCCTCCTCTTCCTCCTCTCTGCAAATCCCCTCTCTTCTAGCACTGATAATGTTACCTAGCTTGGGTCATGAAACGTCTGCAAGAAAACCACCAAGCTCAGAAAGCACCAAGACACCCTCACTTTCTCTCTTCCATGGCCCGGCCCAAGGAAACACTGCCAACAATTGCAACCCCACTGGCAGCATCTGAATTAACACAAAGGGGATGCCCATCCTCACCACCCTGACCCTTTGTGGGGAGAAATCAAATTAGTGCACTGAGTTAGCACATGAGAGAGGAGGTTCACCTGTCCCTTGTTTAGCTTGAGATTAGTGCCAAAAATAATTTAAAAAAAGCATTGCTTCAAACTCAGAAGCGAATAGAATATAGACTTAGCACCTGCCACTTAAAAAAAAAAAAAGACACACACACAAACACACACACACACACACACAGCATCACAGACTATAGCAGATTCTCTTGTTTATTCTGCAAATGCCCCGGCTGCAGTTAAATAACCGGATTGATGCAAACAATACTGAAGATGATTAAGCGAGCTTTTCTCATGAAGATTCACCAAGGGAGGGAGGTGGAGAGAGAGTGCGGGGGGGGGGGGGGGGGGAAGGGAGAGGGAGAGGGAAAAAGATGGGGTAGGAAACAGTTTTGCAGATGTCTTACTACAAGACTCACTGCAAGTATTTTGGTGGACCAAATCACCTTTTTTTAAAATTAAAAAAAAAATCATGGCACCCGCCCCCCCCCCCCGCTCTTTCTCCCACCCTTGCTATTTGGCAAGCAGCCAAGTTCATTCTTGGCTTTAAAAAGGAAAGAAAGAAAGAAAGAATTCTATAGCTGGAGGCTAAAGGAGAAACTGCCATGATTTAAAAGAGAATTGGCTACAGTAGGAAAGATAATACACCATATCGTTAAAATGCAACTGGCATCTTATGCTCCTTACAAGCTCTCAAAAATATGCTTACTCTTCAGCTATTTACAGAAGGGGGGCTGGGGGGGGGGGAAATGCAGAAACATATCCCATTCAGGAGATGGATGGAGAGGAGGGTGTGATTCACCAAGAAAGAGACCTCTGTGGAGTGTTTCCTAAATTACGGTGTATTGTTAAGTGGTCAGGTTCGGAACAATCCAAGCTATTATGTCCATTAATCTCAATTAAAATATGCACCAGATGAATTAATCATTGAGGTCAATTGACTCTGAAATGTTGTTGGGGGCTTTACCCATTAAACACACAGTAGAACATCAAGCAGAGATGTTTTCTGAGGCTGGGATGTCAACGCTTTGGAGTGTGGACTCTCCTGGAAGGACAGTCTTAAAAAGAAGGATAACTTCAGCCAAAATGTATAGTTTGAATAATGGCACGTGCTTTATAAAATGTGCAGATATTTCAGATATTGAGGGGTTCTTGGTGCCCTCTGAACTTGGTTGTTTTCTTGCAGATGTTTCATTACCCAAACTAGGTAACATCATCAGTGTGAGAAGGAGGAGGAGGAGAGGAGGAGGAGGAGGAGGAGGAGGAAAAGGAGGAGGAGGAGGAAAAGGAGGAGGAAGAAAAGGAAGAAGATCAGGAGGAGGAGGAGGAGAGAAGGAGGAGGAGGAGAAAGAGGAGGAGGAGGAGCAGGAGGAGGAGCAGGAGGAGGAGGAGCAGGAGGAGGAGCAGGAGGAGGAGGAGCAGGAGGAGGAGGAGGAAATGAGAAGGAGGAGGAAAAGGAGGAGGAAGAAAAGGAAGAACAGCAGGAGGAGCAGAAGGAGCAGGAGCAAGAGGAGCAGGAGGAAGAGGAGAAGGACAACTGTTGTTAGTTACTCAAACTAGGTAACATCATCAGATATTTCACAATCTACCTTCCTCATCTTTCCAATGTAGAGGGTAAAAATTGCAAAACCAAGACAGCAGCTGATAAGAGAGGACCAGGAGTATGGATAATTGTCTGAAATATCTGAGGGGCTGCCACAAACAAGAGGGGGTCAACCTATTCTCCAAAGCGCTTGAAAGCAAGACAAGAAGCAATGGATGCAAGGACAGAAGCAACCCAGAACTAAGGAGAAATTCTCTAAGGGGGGAGAACAATCAGTAGAATGCCTTGCCTCCAGAAGTTGTGGGGGACTCCATCACTGGAGGCTTTTAAGAAGAGATTGGGCAACCATTTGTCTGGAATAGTCTCCTGCTGAAGCAGGAGGTTGGAGTAGAAGACCTCTAAGGTCCCTTCCAACTCTGTGATCCTGCTATTCTGTCAAGTTTCCTCAAAAGAATGAAAGATGTGTCACGTTAGGGCATGCATGAAAGGTACCCGCGCAAAACTGTGACATTCCTAGAAGCCCCTGACTTTACCTTTAGCTACGATGTTCCTCGGAAGGAAACGGCAAAAGCATCAGTTGCCACGGTTGGGAAGCACGAGCAGTGAACAATCTTCTGGATTGGCCAACCTGATCTTAGCTTTCTTGACTTGCAGTCTTAGCATTGTTCCTTTTCATGAGCAAAGCCACAGTTCGTAGCTATGGAGCATCCAGCTAGAGCTCGAAGCAATTAATTTCAAGGACTTTCACAACCGGACTACCGCAGCATGAAGCTGTTTAGTTGGATTCCAATCTTCGGATCAGCTTGGACAAACGTATT
Source organism: Bungarus multicinctus (assembly GCA_023653725.1). Classification (NCBI taxonomy): domain Eukaryota; kingdom Metazoa; phylum Chordata; class Lepidosauria; order Squamata; family Elapidae; genus Bungarus; species Bungarus multicinctus. Next base: position 5,510,051 of record CM042839.1, on the reverse strand, counting down.
CTCTTTAGTTCCATGTTTCAAGCTATTCTTCAGGCATCTCAGAACCAGGTCAAATCCTTTGCCTCGTGGCTCATATCCTCCCAATCCATTTTTGACGCCAGCCCAATTGATTAGCATTGTTGGGCATCTCCCCAGGTTCATGCAAAGCTTCACAGGTAGCAAAGTCTCCGATGTTGCTACTTCCCTTGTCTCCAAGCAGGGGTGGGATTCTACCGGTTTGCACCTATTCGCCAGAACCGGTTGTTAATATTCTAAGCAGTTTGGAGAACCGGTTGTTAGAAGAAATTACTGAACTAATCCTGTAAGGAAGGCAGGAAGGAAACATTCTGGTGTTGCTTACAGAAACTGCCTCTCCGTTAATCCTTATTACATTGTTGGCAGGACTAGACTCCCTGTCTCAGGAACTCCTCTGGAGTTTTTTTCCTCTCCTTTACATGTACTTTGCGTGTGTGGAGTGACCATTCAAAGTTACAATGGCACTGAAAAAAGTGACTTATGACCATTTTTCACACTTATGACTGTTGCAGCATCCCCACAGTCATGAGAGGCCAGGCGAGGAGATGTGTGCCTCGATGTGAGTGATATTGAGTTGGCCATGCCCAACCAATAACATGACCACCAAGCCACGCCCACCAACTTAGCTACGCCCACAGAACCAGTTGTTAAAAAATTACAGAGTCCTTCTCAAACCTGGAGTAGCTGCTACTTATTTAGCTCATTTTGTAAATTCCAATGTAATTTTATATTATTTGGACTGGTAATATCTGAGTATCATAGGGGAAAAAAAACCCAGCACCAATATGTAATTTGCTTCCTGTCATTTTCATGGTAAACACTAAAATATAATACACAACAACATATAATTCAGAAGTTTCCTATCTCTTTGATCACCTTTCTTCATTCACAATTATACATTATATACACACATGGAAAAGCTGGAAGGAATTAAAAAGAAACAATGAAACCCAAACTGAATGCTAACGTGAGAAAAATATAAAATCAGCTGTGAAGTAAAACTACAGCTATTCCCAGAGACAGAAAGGAGCACTTTTTCTAGTCCCTGGGCAAGTTGAAATTCATCACGATAAACCTACAAGGCAGCCTCTTTAATCGTGAGACAAATATGGTTGAGTAGACAAATAGGTCTTGTCATTTCTATAAGAGTCTGTTTAGAAATGCCATTTCCAACAACTTTGGCATAAATTGCATCTTCCTGCAATTCCTAGATATTAGATATTTTAGAGCAGAGGTTGCCAACTGGTGGGCCGGCAACCACTGGTGGTCCATGAGAAAATTTTGGTGGTCCGCAGAGAAATATCCCCCCCTAAGCAGTTAATCCAGGCTGTGTGGGAACACAAGGCTGCGCCGCCCACATGGCCCGCCCACCCGCTGGCCCTCACCCTCCGGCCGAGTGTAAACCTTACCTTGAGTAGAGCCATATGAGCTGGAATTGGAAGGTAAGAACAACGGTGTGGGAAGGAAATACTCCCCGGAGTGGCTTGTTGACATTGGTGGGAAAGTTGGTCCCATATTCCAGAGCTGCAGTAGTCACAGCACTGGCCCTTTGGTCACCCCCGAGCAACTGCTCCTCCACCTGGGTGCATCGGCCTGCCATGGAATGGAGGAGCTGCTCCGGATGACCAAAGGGCCAGTCCTGTGACTACGGCAGCTCTGGAATATGGGACCGACTTTCTCACCAACATCAACAAGCCACTGTCGGTCAAAATTCATATTAGTGGTCCGTGAGATTTAAAATTAGGAGTTTGGTGGTCCCTGAGGCCCAAAAGGTTGGCAACCCCTGTTTTAGAGTATAGTGGTGAGCAATTAAGAAAAGAAAGAAAGCAATACGTCATAGAATAACAGGATTGGAAGGGACCTTTGAGGTCTTCTACTCCAACCCTGTTCACCAAGGCAGGAGTCCTTATACCATCCGGGACAAATAATTGTCCAATCTTTCCTTGAAAACCTCTAGTAATGGTGCATCCACAACTCCTTTGGGTTTTCTTTTTTCACCATCAGAACTGAAAAAGCTTCTTGGGTGAGAAATGAAACATCTTCAAGGAAGAAATAATGTATAAAATAATATCATTTCTTCTGAGTGTTAGATTGAAGCTCCTAAAGTGGAAAGAACAAGAAGATCATCGCAAATTACTTTTGCGGTTTCCAAAATTATTTTTTTGAAAATTATCTTGTTAAAATTCAATCTTTTCTTGCAATATGGCCTTGAAACCAACTAAAAGCTGACTTTTGAACTTTGCTCTGAATCACTGTAGGGAAAATATGAAATATTGCACACAGTCATGTGTTTTCCTGTTTGACTTTCATAGGGGCATGTTGCTCATACAATAGTTTGTTTCATCTTACCACAAGTTGAAGGTAGCATTTGGGAAACCAAATGTGAGCTTAATGGAATGTTGTTTCTCTTATAAACTTGGCCACTGTTTGTGGTTGACCCTTAATTATTCCAGGAACTTCTTAATACTATTTTGTTACACAACATTATGTGATTTGGGTTTTTTTTTTCCCCTTCCCCAGTATTGATATAACTTGTCATTAAAAATATTCTATATATAATTCTTTGTATATGCGATGTTTTGGTTGGAGAGTGGAGGGAAGGGATTTATTATTATCTTCAACAATTCATTTGAAAGTGGCTAAGAGAAGCTGTTGTAAATTAGACTATTTGGATCGAGTTTCAAACTGTGGAAGCAGTTTCCCTATAAATACCAACAATATCTGTCTGGAACCCACATTGCATGTCGGACATTTATACAATCGAGAGAGTCCAGAGATATTTCACGAGAAGAGTCCTCCACTCCTTATGCCACCAGACTTTAAATTTTAGGCTTAGACAACTTAGAACTATGCCGCCTTCGGTCCAACCTAAGTGTAGTACATAAAATTATCTATTGCAATGTCCTACCCATCAGTGACTACTTCAACTTCAACCACAACAATACACAATAGATATAAACTCAAGGTAAATCGCACCAAACTCGATTGCAGGAAATATTGCAACAGAGTGGTCAATGTCTGGAATACTCTACCTGACTCTGTGGTTTCTTCCTCAAACCCCAAAAACTTCAACCTTAGACTGTCTACTATTGACCTCACCCCTTTCCTAAGAGGTCTCTAGAAGGCAGGCACAAGCACACCAACATGCCTACCGTCCCTCGTGTTCCCTTTTATTCTTATCCATTTTGTGTATTAATAATCATGTTTAAACTGGTTTCCATTGTCTAATACAGGCTCAACAAATAAATAAAATAAAAATAAATAAATTTTAATTATTCTAGTGATTATCCATCTAGGATTCAAATTGCATTCGTGTCAGAAGCTCCGAGATGCTTCCGGGTTAAAAGGATTAGCTGGTGACATCACCATTGCCTGTGGACACCCAGTTGGGGGCTCTTTTCATGACCCCATCAGGAGCTGGAGCAAAGGACAGGAGCTCATCCTTTCTCACAGCAGCCCTTGGGTCTTGAATGTAGACTAACCCAGCATCCTAACCATGCAAGCTACCAAGCCCTATCTGGAACTGTCACGTAGGAAAGATCAAGTCTGTACATGAAGGCTCAATTAAACTGATTCATTGCTAAAAGCCTAGGCACAGGAATCTTCTCAACTAATGATCAGCATCTGTTTAAAGTTAGATAAGAGTCAACAGCCCTCAAGACTTAATTCGCTTGTGGCTATGAAGAGATTCTAGGCTGTTCCCACTCTTAACTCCACTTTGAAGTTCTGCCACCTCTTTCTCTTACAAGGACAGAGCTAACTTCCTAAGTTGTTGCCTAAAATATTGCTTCCCCATTCTTCACAAGTGTATTCTTTCTATAAAAGAGGTTACTTGGGTATTGGGGGAGTTGGCTTTTTTCTCAAAACAGGTTAGAATTTCTTTTCAAATCCTCTAACGTATCTCCCCCATTACCTCAGAAATATCACCCCTAAAGAACTGTAAAGTAATTCAGAGCACTGTGGTTTTTTTTTTTTTTTTAAGGAAACAACAACCACGAAGTCTCCTCACATCCTTGGTTGTAAATAAGTTCAGAATATTGGTGAACAGGTTTCAGGAGAATATTGGTTTAAATAATTGTGAGGCAAAATAAAACATTCCCACAAATGACTTCCTTAACTTATTTGTGTCTCCATTACTGTCACTTTTGGGAGAGAAAAAAAAGAAACTGGCTGAAAAATGTTTCTCCTGCCCTGATATTAACAATATTGCAAGATAATGGAAAGTTGGTTTTTGCCACACAGATGCCACCATTGAGATATATGTGGATTTTAATAAAACACGACACTCCAATTGAGATTTGCAAACATCTTGATACGAGTTATGCACAGAAGGTCAGGTGGAATTCGGGTAAAAACAATTGGTTATTTCTGCATCATTTTGTGCTTTTTAACATCCTTTGTGGAGTGGGAAAGGTGAAGATGTGATGCTAAGGAGAGAATTTTGAACTTGGGAGTTTGGGCATGTGTAGAGTCCTGTGTGTAAGCATTGTTGTTAGGATTAATATCACAGAAATGTAACAGAATAACAGAGTTGGAAGGGACCTTGGAGGTCTTCTAGTCCACACACACACACACACACACCCGGTATAGGAGACCTATACCATTCTGGATAAATGATTGTCCAATCTCTTCTTAAAAACCTCCAGTGATGGGGCATCCATAACGTCTAAAGGCAATCCTTTTGAAAACAGACCTTGAAATGTAGAACTAACTACATTTCTGGGTTCTTCCAATCCAAGATAGATGGACTACTTTATGGTTCCTTTCAACCACCTTTACATGAGTGGTTATTCCAACTGATAATATTTCCAATCTCCTTCTCTGTTTTTTTTTTCAAATGCCCATTTCAGATTGCCTTTATTTTCTGTGTTAGCTTCACCTTTCAAAAACGTCTCAAAAGGAAGAAGACCAATGAAGCTTTTGTGTGTTTTTTCCCCTTAATTTTAACCTGCTTGCAAATCACAACTGTGGAGCCAGCTCTGCCGAACAGGTGTGCTGGTTATGCACGTTCGATATAAATTGTTGCTAATGTTTATACAACATAACAATAAAACTATAAAATTTTGGCCTGTTTCCGGAAAACTGTTGATGCAGCTGGTCAATAAAACTGGAGACGAATGGAAGCCAGATGATGCCGCTATCAGGTTAACTTGGTAGGGCTGTTGGTCTACTAGTTCTACTAGTTGAGGAAGTTGATTCTTTCCCTGTGGGATTGTAAAATGAAAATCTGGAGTGGATTTATTCAGAAATGAAGAGGAAGTCTTGGTTCCAACTCTCAGAATAGATCTGATCTCCATTCAGATGATAACATAGAGCCAAAGCATGAAGAATTATTATAACCCGGAGCCAATAAGTTGTTTTGATGCCTCTTCAGAATTAGAATTCTTTATTGGCCAAGTGATTGGACATACAAGGAATTTGTCTTGGTGCAAATGCTCTCAGTATACATAAAAGAAAAGATACATTCGTCAAGAATCAAGAGTTAAGAATTCATTGGAATATTCCTAAATTGGTACATCTGGCCAGATGTGCTGTCATTGTTGTTTGTCCATTATTTTGCTGCCCTTTTATTTCTACACAAAATTTATATTTTGCTTTGTTTTCATGGGTATATAATTTCCCCTGGGTAGAAAATTACTCCTGTTATACATATGCTGACCTGGAAAATAAATTGCATTCAAGAGGTCTTCTCTAAGATTGTACTATGCGTCTCTCTATGCTAGGAAACTTCCTGGACTCAATGTGGCTTGCTCTTGGGTAAATAATATGCATTAATGCATTTATTCATGACATCTATATATCTATTACATTTCCTCTAGGAGATAAAACTGGTACACATTGAATTGAACGATTGTTACATCAGAAGCCTAGAACATAGAATAATAATAGGGTTGGAAGGGACTTTGAAGGTCTTCTAGTCCAACCCGTTCAAGCAGTAGACTTTATATAGAAGCACCTACTGAGCTCCCACTATTTAGGATAAACTTGAACCTCAGTTTCTTTAATCCCCAATCCAACACTTTAACCATCATTCTACATTTGTGGTCAACTGAAATGTCACATGTAGTGTAGCTAAATGTCTAGGGAGATTCTCAAGTCCTCCAGATCATGGTTGTCCCAAAGGTGCTTTTTCAAGAGGCAACTGGACTTTCTGGTTTTTCTTTGAAGACATTTCTCCTCTCTACCAAGAGCTGAAGAAGCTTCTTGGATGAGAAACAAAACATCTTCAGAAAGTCCAGTTGCCTCTTGAAAAAGCACCTTTGCAATTACTGCTAGTGGTTTTTCCAAACATTTATGTAAAAGATCCATACTGTGGAAGAAAGAGAAGAGGCTATAGATTTATCAACTGTTCTAGAACCAGAAAGAAATGTGGGTTTAATCATTAATAACACCTACCTTCTCCTTCCTTTTATCATCCTTTAAAACAAGGGTGTTCAAACTTGGCAAGTTTAAGACTTGTGAGCTTCAACTCCCAGAATTCCTGAGCTAACATGACTGGAGGAGGAATTCTGGGATCTGAAGTCCACAAGTCTTAATGCTGTCAAGTGTGAAGTCCCCTGCTTTAACAGTTCATTTACAGATTATATTTGCCTTATGAACACACAACACACTGCAGCCAAAAGGAATCAAAAAGTTTGGAAGTTCAGAAATGTCACCTACCTTAAAAGGGAGAGGGAGAGAGAAAGAGAGAGAGAGAGAAAGAGAGAGGAGGGAGGGACAGAGGGACGGGGAGAAAGAGAGAGACAGAGACAGAGAGACAGAGAGAGAGAAAGAGACAGAGAGGGAAGGAAAAGAGAGAGAGAGAGGAGGGAGGGACAGAGGGATGGGGAGAAAGAGAGAGAGACAGAGGCAGAGAAAGACAGAGAGACAGAGAGAGAGAAAGACAGAGAGACAGAGAAGGAAAAGAGAGAGAGAAGGAATGGGGGGGGGAGAACAAGAGAGAGAGAGGGCTTTTCTTCACTTTTTTGGAAGAAAAAAGAAAAACACCCACTACCACCACCTCATCCCACCCTCAGCCCCAACCCCAGTAGCAGCTGGGATGCAAAATGGCTGAAACCATAAAAAATCCATTTTACCATTTCATACAGTTTGTCAGACTTGAGAAATGGGACTGCATATCAAAGCCGTAGGCAATCTGGCCACAATCTGTGCTTCTGCAGTTGATAGGAGGGTCCCCTTTTCCCATTCAGCATCTCTCTCTCTCTCTCTCCCTCTCTCTCTCTCTCTCTCTCCTGTCTTCTTTATTTACAACTCTTTTGACAATAAGCCTTCCACAACTTACACTAAGGTTTTGCCATTAGCTGCATCCCATTCAGCGGGATTAGAATCCTTGATGGCCCCTTGGATAAATGTTGAGGCAGATGGTCCTTGACATTTTTCATGCCGTCAGTTACAGCCCAAGCAAGGAAACTCTTTCATCCTTTGTTTATCCTTCACTTAGAAGCCACTACATTGGATCGTTAAACTTTCATTTTTCACTGGGCTGATTAAGGCGTACTACAAGACAGATGTTATTCAATGCTGGGTTCACCATCCTTCTTTCTTTCTTTCTTTCTTTCTTTCTTTCTTTCTTTCTTTCTTTCTTTCTTTCTTTCTTTCTTTCTTTCTTTCTTTCTTTCTTTCTCTCCCTCCCTCTTTTAACAATTTACACTTAGCACCAAAATGCTGGCTTTGTATTTGGTCCAATGGATCAATTCCCTTTTCTATAGCTCCAAGGTCAAGCCCCAAGCCCTGCTATTCTGTAAAACAGTTAAATGTTTGCTTCGTGATTTTTTTTTTCTTTCTTCATTCCAGATAATAGGGATCTATCTACCCTGTTTGCACACTGGCAGCTACCAACTGGAGTACAAGAATGTTTTGGGGCAACATCACTGCAGTTAGATGACCTGTTATTTAAGATTCTGCTTTTTTGAGGGGGGGAGGGGAAATCAGTGGTGAGATTCAAATAATTTAACAACTGGTTCTCTATCCTAAGGATTTCTTCCGACAACCAGTTCACCAAACTGCTCAGAAAGTTAATAACCAGTTCTCTTGAATTAGTGCAAACTGGCTGAATCCCACCACTGGAGGAAATTTAATACTGCAGGGGGAAAAATACAGTTCTGATATGAGAGAGATGAGAAGCAGTGATTGAACACACAAGGAATTTGTCTTGGTGCAAATGCTCTCAGTCTATATAAAAGAAAAGATACATTCGTCAAGAGTCAAGAATCATCAGGCACAACACTTAATGAGAGTCATAGGGTACAATAAGCAATCCAATCATACTAGGAAACAGTCCATATAGATCGTAAAGATACAAGTGACAAAGTTACAGTCATACAGTCATAAGTGGGAGGGGATGGGTGATAAGGAGTGATGAGAAGGTTAACAGTAATAGTAGTGCAGACTTTGTAAATAGTTGGACAGTGTTGAGGGAATTATTTGTTTAGCAGAGTGATGGCTTTCAGGGAAAAACTGTCCTTGTGTCTAGTTGTTCTGGTGTGCAGTGCTCTATAGCGTTGTCTTGAGGAAAGGAGTTGAAACAGTTTATGTCTGGGATGTGAGGGGTCTGTAAATATTTTCATAGCCCTCTTTTTGACTCTTGCAGTATACAGGTCCTCAATGGAAGGCAGGTTGGCAGCAAATGTTTTTTCTGCAGTCCTAATTCCTCTCTGGAGTCTGTGTCTGTCCTGTTGGGTTGAAGAACCAAACCAGGCAGTTATAGAGGTGCAGATGACAGATATGCTGGGAAAGTGCTGGAGTTTTCTATATATCTTTGCTGCTATCAAGTGGGTGTCTGTATTTGTGACAATCCAGGCTGCATAGCCTTTGCCGAATCTAAATTGGCCATCCCCGGAAAGTCATGTTTTGAATTAGGAGGGAAAAGTGTTTTTAACTGCCTCTCCACAAACACATTGCATTGTTTGAAATCAAATGTTTGGATGAAAGCAAGCAAAACATTTATTACAACTGTCTGAAAGTTGTTATGGAAATGAAACCGTCTTTAGGACAGGGTGTCCTTGCCTTTCACGATAATGGAAAGTCTGTTCTTATTGTGACTTGAATGGTTTTGGGGCAAACAAGGGGCCTTGGTGGTGCAGGATGTTAATCATCTAGCACTTAGTGCAAGCTACCTGCAATTAGTGCAGGCTCGAAACCCACCAGGCTCCAGGTTGACTCAGCCTTCCATCCTCTCGGGGTAGGTAAATTGAGGACCCAAGATTGTTGGGGGCAATAAGCTGACTTTGTAAAAAATGCCGCTTGGGGTGGGGTGGGGGGCAAAAGCCCTAGTAATAAGCAGGCATATACAATGGAATGAAGGCTATTGCCGAGCACTTAGCATGGTGCTCCATAGACTGTAAGCCGCCCTGAGTCTCCGGAGAAGGGCGGCATATAAATGTAAATAATATATAAATAAATAAATAAATAAATAAGTAGCAAAGGCTGCTTTTCTCCATCCTGAATTGTATTCTCTAATCGAGAGGTCAACATTTGTGAAAAAGTACATGGATTTTATATGAATATTTTAGCAGTGACGTGCTTGATGGTTTCTTTTCTCCAATATCCTAAACAAGCCAAATAAAGTTAAGGTGCTTTAGAACAGGGGTCCCTCAACCCCACCCCAACTGTGGACAGGTAGTGGTCCGTGGCATGTTAGAAAATGGGCTGGGCAACCAAGCAAAGTTCCCAGTAGAATTCTCTCCCCCCCCCTTGGTCCCTGGAAAATAACCTGGTGCCCAAAAGGTCAGGGACTAGTGGTAGGATTCCAATTTTTTTACTACCGGTTCTGTGGGCGTGGCTTGGTGGGCATGGCAGGGGAAAGATACTGTAAAATCTCCAGTCAGAGGTGGGATTTGCTGGTTCTCCAAACTACTCAAAATTTCCGCTACCGGTTCTCCAGAACTGGTCAGAACCTGCTGAATGCCACCTCTGTTGGGGACCACTCTTTTAGAACAAGGATGACAAACTTGTGTCTTCCATAAAAAAAACCAACTCCAATGATATGATAGTAGTATTCCAGTATTTGAGGGGCTGCCACAAAGAAGAGGGGGTCAAATTATTCTCCAGAGCACCAGAGGGCAGGACAAGAAACAATAATTGGAAACTAATCAAAGAGAGAAGCAACCTGGAATTAAGGAGATACTTCCTGAGGATAATTAACCAGTGGAACAGCCTGCCACTGGAAATCCATCCCTGATGTTTTTTTAAGAGACTAGACCAGGGCTGTTAAACCCCTGGCACACAGGTCAGATATATCACACACTGGCCATGCCTATGCCTGGTTTAGTGAAGGGGAAAAACGTCCAGATACGTCATGTGATGCTGCCATGAAGATGTGAGTTTGACACCCTTGGTCTAGACAGTCACTTATCTGAAATGGTATAGATTCTCCTGCTTGAGCAAGGGGCTGGACTAGAAGACCTCCAAGGTCCCCTCCAGTCTATTCTATTCTATTCTATTCTATTCTATTCTATTCTATTCTATTCTATTCTACTCTACTCTACTCTACTCTACTCTACTCTACTCTACTCTACTCTTGTTAATCTGGCTTGTTTTGTTCTGTATTTCCTTTCCAGTGACTTTCCATTTCAGTATAATGGAAAGGCTAAATTTGCATTGTAATTTTTCAAACACAGTGAAAGAAGGGATTTTTAAAAACAAAACAAAATAATTCCGGATGCCAAAATATTTATTTCAAATTTCTCTCTTTTGGGGTGTTTTTTAACTGCTTTTATTGTGAGTGGCGAGAGAAATTACCGCTTTATAAAGCGTTAGTAAAACCACCCCTGGAATACTGCATCCAGTTTTGATCACTATATTACAAAAAGATGTTGAGTCTCTGGAAAAAATATGCAAAGAAGAGCAACTAAAATGATTGAGGGTCTGGAGACAAAAACCCGGCATGCCGGCACACGTGCCACCCTGGCACGCTGGCACGCGCAACCTCCCAGCACGTCGGCATGCCGGCACGCGCGTAACCTAGCAGTGCTGTTGATGGTGTGGTTTTCTCCTTGGTAGCTCCTTGATTAGACTATCAAAGAACTACCAAGAAGAAAACTTCTCCTGCAGGAACACTGGCAGGGGTCAACTCCTCATGCTTTCTTGCACTGATGATGTTACCTAGTTGGGTAATGAAACATCTGCAAGACAACCACTAAGCTCAGAGAGCACCAAGCACACCACAGTTCACCTCTGAGCTACAAATATTTGTTTCCATGAATATCTCTTCTCCAAGGCAGTTTGTTCCTCCTAGTGAATAGAAGAAAATCAAAAGGAACCCATCGAAGTCCTTGAACTCAGAAACAGACCTTGGAAGTTTTTCAGAACTTTTTGTTGCAAATCATTTAATGTCTGGGATAAATTACTCCCATGAGGTCTCTGACATGGCTGAGCTCTTGAGAACTGCACCAAAAGTATCTACCTAGAGGAAGGTTGAATGAAAAAGAAAACAGATCTATGCAGAAAAATATTATTTGGGAGGGAAATTAAATACTTTCGCCTAGCATTCCTTGGCTAATTATCAGCCCCTTCTTTGTGGTTTAAGTAACTGCTCATTTAGATCCGTGAATGATTGCTTGGAGATTAGGGCACGGGGTAAATCTTTCTGCTGGGAATAATCTACTTATGCTACTGTTTATTTGAAGCAGTGATAAACATAGATATTCAAGACTCCATATGTGCCAAGCCAGAAAGAGGAAGGGAGGGGGAGATTGTAATTAATGAAGTCTCACATTTTTGTCAATAAATTATTAACTTCAGCTGCAAATTCATAACTTTCATTAACGTAAGGCTCCATCAGAAGGGAGTAAACACATCACAAGCCATTTTAAGTGGGCGGCAATCGAACACCTTACTTGCTTGTTTAACATTATTGCCATTTCATCCGCTGGGAAACAGGATTTGGTGCCCCATTATTTATCATTTACAAAAATTAATTATGCCTCTAATTAACAGCAGGCAAACAAATTATTACTCTAGGAGTTATTTATTCAAGACCGCAAGACAGAAGGATTTGCATCGTACAGGATATAAAGGCTTTCCCTTTTCTATTCTTTTCATTTTGGGGAGAGGGAACTCTTTTCCCTCAAACCCCTCCTGTCATTGGTGATTAATTTACTTCCCCTAAATTCTGAGGTTCATTTCAAAATACATCTCAAGTGGTTGGGAATTATTCAATTATTTTGGAAAGCACTATAAAGCAGTATATAAGTCTAAGTGCTATTGCTATTTAATTATACACACACACACACACACACAATATCAGCCACAATGCCAGCTTAGATGTGCATTAAACCAGAATCATGCATAGAGCAAAATGAATGAAACCCTTGATGGTAACAAAAGGAAGAGGAAACTTTAATCTGGATTAACTCGTAAATTCCTTTCATCCGTTCTATCCGTAAGAAATTTTAGTGGCTCCTCCCTTAATCAGTGATGGGATTCATCCGATTCACATCGGTTCAGGAGAACCAGTTGTTAATTTTCTGAGCACTTTAGTGAACTGGTTGTTGGAAGAAATTATTAGGGCAGAGAACCGGTTGTTAAATTATTTGAATCCCACCACTGCCCCTAATTCTATTCCCCATTTTTGGGGCAGTGAAAACGACTGGAAGATACATCAAGAAACTCTTAGATTTCTCCCCCCTGCTGTGGAGTTTGACCGCCAATTGATGTTTCAAGAGCCGAAATGGTTTATTTAATTAAAATCATTATTTAACCCATGGAGGAAAGTGGGGTGGTGATGCACGAATGAGGGATCCAGCGGTTCCAGGATGAAACTCATAGCACAAAAGCATCATTTATTTCAGTGTCTCTCGACCTGGTCAATTTTAAGATGGGTGGATTTCAATTCCCAGCCAACGTATGAAACACTGATCTATTTATTTACCAAAATATGTAGATTTAAACCAGGTCACTTAAAAGAAGAGGAAATAGATTTAAACGGGTCAACGGTATCCAGTTTTACAGAACAATCTGGGGAAAAAACACTATTTTGGTTATTGTTTCTTTGTATCTGCAGATTTTTGGAGCTCAAGAGTTCCACTTCTTCAGTAAATATTGATTTCTTAAAATACTTATTCGGAGGCATTGCCAAAGTGGACAACACAATTCATGTAGCCCTTGATTTAAAGCATTTGTTTAGTGAGTGATCAAAGTTACAACGGCACAGGAAAAAGTGACTTCGGATTGTTTTCCACACTTATGACTGCTGCAGCATCTCCGTGGTCACATGATTGAAATTCGGAAGCTGTTATGTACCTATGACAATTGCAGTGCCCCGGGGTCATCCATGATCCCTTTTGTTCTGACCCAGCTCCTCAAACATGACAACCCTCTGAAGTTAACTCAAAGTTTCCTTTACTAGAAGCTCCAGCAGCCCAGCAAAAAGTTTCTCTCTCACCGCAAGCTAACAAGTCTGTCCAGCCGGGAGATGAATAGTTGTCTGCCACACCTATTCATCTCTGCCCTCTGCCATTTATACCTTATAGAGCTAAGGTGGGACTTCACTAGCAGTGATGGATTTTCCATCCTAAGGACCGGCCCGTAGATTTTCACTTCTCTCCTCTCCTCTGCCTTCTGCATATCCACATGTCAGGCACTGGACTCAGCTGCTCTTCATCATCAGCCTCTTCATCATCAGCCACCTCCAGACCTGGGGGCTATTGTCTCTCCATCTAAGGGCTGACGGAGGGCCCCTCTCTCTCTCTCTTTCTCTCTGTCAGCTCCATTCCCTCTTCCCGCTTGGATCTCTCAGGTTGCCTTGATGCTGACGCTGACTTCCACACCGCCTCCTCCTCCTCCTCTGATTTGGCTTCTGGAGGGGGCCGGTGGCCAACAGGCCACAACACCTTTTTGCGACCTTCTGAGAAGCAAAGTGAAGGGGGAAGCCAGATCCACTTAATAACCAGGGTTATTAACCTAACAGCTGCAGTGATTCACTTAATAACTGTGACAAGAAAGGCTGTAAAAGGGGACAGAGCTCTCGCTTAACAACAGAAATTTGGGAGGCTCAGTCATAAGTCGAGGAACCTCCTGTCAAGAGTAAAAGAGAAGGCTTTTGGCTCACAGTCGTCTCATATGAAGGAGGTACAATGGAATTACTGTATGAAAGTGTAAAAAAAAATAACATAAAACCTACCACTGAGTGCTCTGATTTTCTAATTATCATGATCCGCTCTTTATGATACATCACTGCTAGAGCCGTAGATGAAATAGGAATAAATCATAGTTATTTATATTCCAGTAAATCATAGGAGAAAATATCACAAGGAGTTATAATTCACATTCCCATCAGGACATAATTATACATGCATTGCCTTACATTTTTAGCATAGATATATCAGGAGCGTGGTAATTCATTACTCAATGAGTAGAATCAAAACAAACGTATTTGTGTGTGTGTGTATATGTGTGTGCATGTGTGTGTGTGTGCTTCCCTGCTCTCAGAATGCTAGTCATGTCATTTAAGGGAGGAGAATAAGCATGCCATGTAAAACTACCTATAAATTAACCTAATACATTTTAATTTGGCTGAGGCATCCCACTCTCTTGGGAAACAGTTTTTAAATTCATGCCCCTGTTAAAAGAGTATCTGACATGGTTGAATAACATGCACTGTAAGTCCGGTGTAATTTCCCCTTTACTTCTTTTGAGGGAGGGCTTTTTTGTGTGTGTAAACAATGAATTCTAAAGTTTGTTGCAGATAAATAAAACTCATCTGTAGAGTTGAAAATCTGGATTCAAATCCTCATTTAATTAGGGAGTTAATAAATTAATTTACTCCTTTACCTTGTCATCTTCCTTCCTTTCTTCCTCCCTCCCTCCCTTCTTCCCTTCTCTTCCTCCTGGCATCTCCCTCCTTTCCTTCCTTCCTTCCTCCTTCCCTCCCTCCCTCTTTTGAGGGAGAATATTTCTGTAAACAATGAATTCTAAAGTCTGTAAGGTATACTAGATACTTAAAACTCATACTGGAGTAGAACGGCAGGATTCAAATTCTCATTTAATTGGGGAGTTAATAAATTAATTTACTTCTTGACCTTGTCATCTTCCTTCCTTCTTTTCTTCCTTCCTTCTATCCATCCACTCTCCATCTCCTTCCTTCCTTCCTTCCCTCCCTCCCTCCTTCTCTATTTCCCCTTTACTTCTTTTGATGGAGAATATGTTTGTAAATAATGAATTCTAAAATCTGTAAAAGCTGGATTCAAATCCTCATTTAATTAGTCAATAGATTAATCTACTTTCTGACCTTGTCTCTCTCCTTCCTTCCTTCCTTCCTTCCTTCCTTCCTTCCTTCCTTCCTTCCTTCCTTCCTTCCTTCCTTCCTTCCATCCATCCATCCATCCATCCATCCATCCATCACATGACCGTGGGAATACTGCAATAGTTGTAAGTTTGAAAAGCATCCATAAGTCACTTGTAACTTTGAAGAGTCACTAAACAGTTATAAGTCGAGAACTACCTGTATATTTTTTCCTCCTAAAAGCGGCAAGTTTAGCTATTTCTTATGCATTTACCTCAACGTGGATCCAATGTTCAGTCGGTGGCTTGGGGAGGGCAACCTCTCTCCTGCCTTTATTCCTTCCTTCCCCCGGGCCTTGCTTCCCTCTGATAAATAGCTCGTTTTGCAATCACTATCATATAATTTAGCACGTTGACAGGTGCATAAACTACACATGAGCTTTGTATAAATATTAAAGAGGCTTTCTCCAAATGAAAGCTTCCAAATGAAACATATAGTTCTTTGGCTCTCTTTTTAATAGCCTTGCTCGGAAGGAAGAGAAAAAGCAGTTGCTGGAATGGCAAAGACACAGAGCAATTTGCTTTGATTGTATTTGGGGTTCTGTGATTGCCAGCTTTGGATTTTAACCAGGCCTTTATGGGATGATGGGCTGTTGCTTTCTGATTCTCATCCTTTTTTTTTTTTCTTTCTTTCTGATGATTGTTCCTACATGAGGAGCTGGTGGCAACCATAACCAAGGTGGCTGTTAGGGTTCCGACGATCACCCTCATGAAATCATGAGTCTCGAGCCAAGCTTCAAAAGTAACCAAAAGATTTATTAGGAGCAACATGTCGGCACTATCCCAGTTGAAGCCAACTCTGATATATGTCATTCACAGTCACCTGTGACCCTGTTTCTCCCCTCCCCCTTGGGTGTGTCATATATCAGATTCTCAAATGAAGCACATTCATGTACTCCATGGCATAGGACCAGGTTATTTGCAAGACCGCGTTCTGCCAGTAGTCTCCCACCGTCCATTGCGTTCCTACAGGGTGGGCCTCTTCCGGATCCCGACAGCCTCCATGTGCCTCCTGGTGACCCCGAGGAACAGGGTCTTCTCTGTGGGGGCACCTGCTCTCTGGAATGGGCTCCCCCCAGAGTTGAGAATGACCACCGACCTGAGGGTGTTCAGGCGTGATTTGAAGACCTGGCTCTTTGAGCAGGCCGGCCTGTGCTGATTTTAAATTGATTTTAAATTGGGTTTTAATTATGGTTTTAGTATTGGGGGTTTTAGATCTGGGACCAGCCCATATTTAATTCTGTTTTAACTTTTTTATATGTATTGTTTTAGTTGGCTGTGCACCGCCCTGAGTCCTTCGGGAGAAGGACCGTATATAAATTGAATAAATAAATAAACAAATAAACAAACAAATAAATAAATAAATAAATGAGCTGGGTGTCATCAATCACACTCTCCAATGAAGGATTTTCACGGGCAGAAGATCGGATAGCCTAGCTACAATCTTTGTAAGATAAGTGTGGAATGTACTTCTGGTTTCTCTCCCCCCCCCCTTTATGGCAACTCAGAAACAGGCATGCTTTATGAGTTGACAGTAAATAGATCTCTGTTGGACTATCACAATGCACTCTACATGTAGGCCAGGCCGCCACTGAAGCCTGAATCTGCAGAAGAAAATGAGCCAGAACTGAAGCCGGTGGAGATCAAAGGGGCAGTTCGTTGGTTTTGGAGGAAAATGGGGAAGAGCAGGCCCAGTCAGGGCCAGGGCCTTTCAGGATTGGGATGGCTTCTAGGCCAGGAGGAAGTGGGGACAGGATGACCAAGAGGGGCTAAGCAGTGAACATGAGAGACAGAACTCAGGCAAGGAGCAAGGACCACCCCCTCCTGATCCTTGAGCACGGAGAGTTGGAGAGAAGGCAAGAACAGTGCGAACTGATTCGACTACTTGGGAGGAGAGCATCCTGCCCCTCTTCAGAAAGCACACTTGGGGACTGAGACTTAAGGAGGGGCTGTGGGGAGGGGAATTGTCGGGAACAAACACTGAATTAATGTAGTGTTGAGTGCCGACCTTTCAACTTTCCTGGATTCCTTGCATTCTTTCTGGATTTCTGGATTACTTGCCTTGCTCCTTTGCTTCCTGGATTCCTCGACTTGCCTGCTGGATTTCTTGGATTGCAGCCGTGGTGCTCACAGTGTTGGGCTGGACTATTTGCAGCCAGAGGCTACTTAAGGAGTGTGTGGGTGTGGGTAGGTGTGTGTGTCATCACTTTGCTCTGGGACTTGCCAGAAAGGTGAGAGCGTTTGGGGCAATTTTGAGCAATAAATTTGAACTGCCAGCTACCTGGGTTGCCTCTATGCCATGCCTTGGGTCGTCACAGTGTGTCTACCCTTGAACCCATGCAAAAATGACAACTGGTGTGGAATGCATCATTTTTTTAGAAAAGTCTCTCAGGACAGCTATGACCTGGACAATTAAGAATTTCCATAGATACCAGCTGACATAGTTAAGTGTATATCTTGTTATACCAATGGGAATCATTTTTCTCAATCTTTCTTCTTCTTTTTTTCCATATTTTTTTTTTAAAAATTATTCTTTAAACATCTCTTTAAGTGAACAATGTGATTCCAGGTTGGTAGCATACATACATAATCATAATTACATTTTCAACTTTCTTATCCGGTTTCATATCATCTCATTACCTATTCCATTTTCCTTTTAATATATTTTCACTTCATGTTATTTCATTCATCAGTTCCAGGGAGAAAAAACAATTTCATCCTAAGATATATTATTCAGTATTTATCCCCTTTCTTGTCAATTAAATCTTGCCACCTATTTTTATTCTATGTATTTTCCCCATTTTACTCTCTTGGACCCATATATAACAAATAAAATAAAATAAAAACTAATGTCAATATAGCCTTTTTTGTTTTTCTCAATCTTTCTAATATGGAATGTAGAACGTCTCTTTACAAAGAATTTATCTGCTGTTCTAAGTGTAAAGGAGCTTCCATTGGGTGAAATATCTATAGGATCATTATTTGCCCCTTGGTGAAGGGGTTTCTCCCACACCTTAAGAAAATTAAGGCACTAGTAAAAGAACAAAAATATTCAGAAGTAAGGAACAGATCATTTTTTCTCTCCTAAGGGGTTTCTGATTTTCGTAGCCAGATTTCAAGACACAGTTTCCATTCTATTTCATTCATCTCTCTTAAAACATAAAATTTCACCCACTGTAAATGTCAACTCTTTCCTTTGTTATTTGCTAACGCCATTTTAAAAATCTTGAATTGTTTGCTTTGTTGAAGGGCTCAGCGAGCCCTGAGTATTCTTTATTTGTATTTTAATACCAGACATGCTTTAGTTTCTTTTTTTTTCAAAGTAAAGTAATTTTTTTTCCTAAAAAAAAAAAAAAATCAAGCTGAAAAGGGATTTAAACAACAGAGTGAAGTTTGCCATTATCATAAATGTGTGAAGTGCTTTCTGAATAATAAAATGGATCAGAGATTCGGGATAATTCAAAGGGAAATGTTATGTTCAGCATCAGAATTAGATTACGTTAATGTAGTTCATTTGAAATGGTTTAAAGGCCATTGGAAGCGCGAAGAAAGAATCTGTATCATAACTTTGAATAAATAGATTGCGGCATTTGTTTATAATAACAGTGTGCTGAACAAATCTATTACTGAACTGCCGAATGTGGCAATACATTACCACTGTTATTAAATCTCCTTCTGTGTGATGATAAATTATAGATTTAATTAGATGTATTCCTTGGGTACGAACATGCATATAAGACAGGAGGAGGGAGGAATACATGACGTTATATAGGACATCACATTTTCATGGTGTCATTGCACAAATAATGCCAATTATGCAAACTACAACATTTCTTTGACAAACTCATGATGCAGAAGACATCAATGTGACTTGTGCTGGAAGTTGTATCTATATGTAGATTTGATGATTTGATGCCTATTTATACCCTGCCCAGAGTCGCTCTCAGAGGGAGATGGTTAGTTTCTAAACATGACATATTTAATAAATAAATAAATTTAGGTGACCTTCAGATAGATGGATAGATGAGAGAGGCAGACAGAGACAGAGAGAGAGTTGTGACAGATAGATAGATAGATAGATAGATAGATAGATAGATAGATAGATAGATAGATAGATAGATAGATAGATAGGATATAGATTGGGAGAGGAAGAGAGTTTAGGATTGAGAGAAAGAGAGAGTTAGAGAGAGAGATTAGAGAGACAAGATATGGATGGGGAAAGAGAGATCAGATGATTGAGAAAAAGCAAGAGATTGAGAGATGATAAATAGACAGACAGACAGACAGGCAGAAAGGCAGACAGGCAGACAGATAAGAGATTAGCAATAGCATTAGCAGTTGAACAATCTGGGTCCTCATTTTACCAACCTTGGAAGGATAGAAGGCTGAGTCAACCTTGAACCGGTGAGAATCGAACTGCTGGCAGTTGGCAGAATTAGTGTCAGCTTGAAAGCCATTTTTCTTTGAGGCTTTCAAGGAATAGTGGAAGATTAGCCACAACAACAATCCTTTCTCAAATAGTCAAGGACAAGTCACTCTGCACCTGGAGGAGAGTGACTGGGGATAGTCTCCAGTTGGAACGAAGTAATGATTGGACCATGTGATGGACTATTGGGTGCAGGGGTTGGATTTTGGATTCTCTTTGGGCTAATAAAACCCAGAAATCTCAGATTCGGGTGTTCCTCAGATGTGCCAATATGACATCTCTAATAAAATGGAACTTTGAGAAGATGAGAGTCTCGGAGTCTTTTCCTTTGGAGGTTATTACTTAAAACGCTGACAATACCGCATCCTAACCACTGCTCCACCGTGGCTCTTTAATAAAGAGAAATAAAATATGGATGGAGAGAGAGAGAGGTTAGATACGGAGGGACGTTTATCAGATGGAGAGAACTGCAACAGGTTTTGGATCAGGATTTGAACCTGGAAGGATGTAGTTTGGATTTAAATCACTACACAGCAATGGGGTTGTTGTTGTTTTCTTTGAGTTTACCCACTCCATCAGGAGACAGCACAATTTATTTATGGCAATACGTTAGGAATCTTTCTATGAAGCGAGCATAGAAACGTAGAGTTTGAAACAGCCTTGAAGATTATTTATTTGCAATGCTACATTAAGTCAGCTCAGGGGTATAGCTAATAGGGAGCATTTCTGAGATGATACCTATTCTGAGCTTTCAGATGTTGCTAAAATACAATTCTTGGTCTCTCTCATCATGAGCCATGACAGTTCATCCTCCTTTAGACCAAGGTCCCCCCAAATTTAATAGATACCTTCTTAAGTCTTTCTTTTGTTGACTATTACAGCATTCTGACTCTGCTCTCCAAATTCCTCCCCTCCATTTCTTGATGACTTGATTAAATCTATCCATCTGATTGCTAAGAGTCAACAATGACTTGAAGATACATAATCAATCGATTTTTATTTTTTTTTACTTACACATTCCGTTTTGCTTCTTGGGAAGAATCCTGTCACATCGCTAAGCTGATGGCTCTGCTTTAAGATAATTATTGGGTTAGCTTGAAACGTTCTTTTTTTTTTTCCCCTCTGCTTCCAGAAATAAATGGTGGCAATTAAGTATGTTGATACAAATCCCTTTAGCATCTCAACAGCTGATGTATAATGGTTAACTCCGAAGCTACGGCTGTGTTTTTTTTTTTTAATAAGCACACCTGCATACCTTGTTTTTCTTTTTCACCTACCTTTTCTCCTGTTGTTTTGTTATCCGCGTCGTGATTCAGTCAAAAGACTATAATCAAATGTATTCTTTCAATTAAGGAAATATCTCTTTCCATTATAACATCCTATCTCCTGCTACAGGGCGCTTTGTCCTTGCATGCAGGAGACTTCAAAGCAGCTAACAAAACCTCTGGAATTTTTATTTATTTGAATTTTTTGATATGCTTGGTGGCTATTTTCATTTTTAAAAAAAAATGAAATTTACTGTAAAAAGAGAAATACCGTGGCCACCATGAATGCCTTTTTATTCTACAAACTGATTACAAAAGAAAGGCTATGGGATTTCATTTGCTTTTATTCCATTTGATGGGATTCCTGTTACCATCTGGCATAAAAGACCAGGACCATATGTTAGCATAGAAGACGTATTCAAGTCTATGCACAAGAATCTGGTCAACTAATGGTCAGCACTAAATTGGTGACAGATAAGGAATTCAAGGCGGGCCTGAATCATAGACTCATAGGGCTGGAAGGGACCTTGGAGGTCTTCTAATCTAATTGAATTGTTTATGGCAATGTAAGGATTCTAACATTGTAATTGTACATTGTAACTGTAAGGATTCTAACGGGACGCAATGGCTCAGTGGCTAAGACGCTGAGCTTGTCGATCAGAAAAGTCGGCAGTTCGGCGGTTCAAATCCCTAGCGCTGCATCATGGAGCGAGCTCCCATTCCAGCTTCTGCCAACCTAGCAGTTTGAAAGCAGGTAAAAAATGCAAGTAGAAAAATAGGGACCACTTTGGTGGGAAGGGAACAGCGTTCTGTGTGCCTTCTGGCATTTAGTCATGCCGGCCACATGACCACAGAGTCGTCTTCGGACAGCGCTGGCTCTTCGGCTTTGTAACGGAGATGAGCACTGCCCCCTAAAGCCGGAAACGACTAGCACATATGTACAAGGGGAACCTTTACCTTTAAGGATTCTAAGCTGATGGCATGTGTAACTCCGTCCACCGGCTGTGCCTGCTCTTCTCCTACAAGTTGCTACATTTGACTCCAAAGAGATGCTTTGAACCATGAGAGACATGATTGAAATACCTGGTCTGCAACTCTTTAAAGTAGCTATGTCCTCATCTGAAGCCATCACTGGAGCATTATAAAACCTGACTTCAGGATAGGGACAAAAATGACCAGAAGAGCCAAAGATTCAATTAATCAAAAGAGGGGGAGGGAGGAATCCTCCCTTATTATCTTGCAATCCCTTCACCTACCCCCTCCTGCTTTATCATTCTGCTTGATCTAATTACACATTAATTCCTGGAGAGATTTTCTCATCACGTATCCGGTGGGCAAAGACCAGGAGTTCTTAGAGAAATAATTTTTGATGTTAAATAGAACCTTCACACAATCCCTTCTGTGAATCCCCGACTTCTTTTAAACATGCTATACAACATTTAAAGAAAACTGATTAGAATAATGGAAAGTTTGGTCTTCTTAATACAGTCTAATGACAGTTTTAAACCGCATCCTTTTGTTAAATGAATATGTTGGCAGACGTTATGGTTATTTTCTAATAATGAGGTCTTAAGAATCGAGGGAGATTCTTTTAAAAAAAAATCAGCGATGTGGCTGAGCAATCGTACTTAAATTTTACAAGCATACACCACCCTTATTCTCTGGGTGTTGCATGCATAATCTTAATAACACACAATTTAATCAAGTTCGCTACAGTACCTTTGCTATCATTTAATTGAATGTGCTTTATATCTTGCATATTTAATACTTAGATTGTTGAAAAAATGTAATGGTTTTAGTCCCATAGCAAAGAAAGGCAAATATTAACACTGGTTGTACCCATTGTCTCCCAGGAGTTAAATTTCTTGGGGGATTTCATGAGAGTTGTTTTTCAGATCTATCCAGGTGTGGATGATGGGTACTGCAGTTCAATGCATGTGGGAGATGCCACATAAGGGAAAGTTATGCTCTTCAGGTAGGCCTCGACCTATGACCACAATTGAGATTAGTATTTATGTTGCTAAGCGAGACAACTGTTAAGTGAGTTTTGTCCCGTTTTACGACTTTTCTTGCCATATATGTTAAGTGAATCGTTGCAGTTGTTAGATTAGTAACATGGTTGTTAAGTGAATCTGATTTCCCCCTTGACTTTGGTTGTCCAACAGTTGCAAAAGGCAAGACAATAAACAACGGATGGAAACTCACCAAGGAGAGAAGCAACCTAGAACTAAGGAGAATCTTCCTGACAGTGAGAACAGCTTGTCTCCAAATGTTCTGCGTGCTCCAACACTGGAGGCTTTTAAGAACAGACTGGACAACCACTTCCAATCTCTACTCTATGGAGATGTTCATGGTTGTCCCAAAGGTGCTTTTTCAAGAGGCAACTGGACTTTCTGTTTTTCTTTGAAGACGTTTCGCTTCCATCCATCCAAGAAGAAGCTGAAGAAGTTTCTTGGCAATGGTGGGATTCAATTTTTTTTTTACTATCGGTTCTGTGGGTGTGGCTTGGTGGGCATGGCTTGTGGGTGTGGCTTGGTGGGCGTGTCAGGGGAAGGGTACTGTAAAATCTCCATTCCCTCCCCACCCCACTAACTTGCTTTCCAACTCCGTTCTCCTGGGCAGGGCAACCAAAGAAGACCCAGCTGATCAGCTGTGGGCATGACCTGGTGGGTGTAGTGTTCTGTGGGTGTGGCTTGGTGGGTGTGGCTTGGTAGGCGTGGCAGGGGAAGGTTACTACAAAATCCCCATTCCCTCCTCACCCTACTAACCTGCTTTCCAACTCCATTCTCCTGGGCAGGGCAACCAAAGAAGACCCAGCCGATCAGCTGTGGGTATGACCTGGTGGGTGTGGTGTTCTGTGGGCGTGGCTTGGTGGGCGTGCAGGGGAAGGTTACTACAAAATCCCCATTCCCTCCTCACCCTACTAACCTGCTTTCCAGCTCCGTTCTCCTGTGCAGGGCAACCAAAGGAGACCCAGTCGATCAGCTGGGACTCAATGGGAGGCAGAGAAGAGATGGGGGCAGGCCAGTCAGAGGTGGTCTGAAAAGGTATAGAGTTTCCTGCTCGAGCAGGGGGTTGGACTAGATGACCTCCAAGGTCCCTTCCAACTTTGTTATTCTGCTACGTGTTGTACAATATAAGGTCAGATATCAATGGTTGCTAAATGAATGAGTTGTAAGTTGAAGACTACTAATACTATATTTCAAAGCTCCTTCTGGTTACAATTCTTCTGAATTGATTTTCACATAGGATGGAAGCCAGCCATTGAAAATGCCTGGCATGCATCAGAGAATGGAAGTTAAGAATGACCATCAGTAACATTTATAGGTCTAAAATTTCTCCACCCCGGGCCAAAAACCTAGGAGAAGATCCGTCTTACTTGCGAGAACCATCAACAATACAATTTTAATTACAAGGTCAACCCATTTGTGTATGTGGATAATTTAGTGCACCGTTTAAATGCTGCTTGAGTAAAAAATAATAATAATGCACAAACCCGCAGAAGTGTGAAATGGATCACTATTGTTTTCAATTATACTTGTCTTTCTAATATTATCTTAAATGATAATATTAGACCTCCAAGCTAATTTTGTTGCTCCTGCATCAGAAGCAACAGGAATAAAATCCATCTTGACTCATATTCTAAATATAAAATATCCTGTTGGTTGTGTGGCCCTTAACAGACTGAATATCAGCAGCTGGAAAAGGACCTTAAAAAATAAAATGACAACGGATAGAGAAATAGGCATGAATACAAATACATTTGAAGAGGATGGAGAATAATTTTGCAACTGTTTAAGTCTCTTTTTTTCAGACTGAAAATATTAAAAAACACTTCCAAAATCCAACACATCAGTATTTTATTTTATTTCATTTAACCAAAATGGACAATATGTATTTCAGGGAAACATTTTGTCATTTATTATGTCACCGGCAAAAAAGAGTAAAATAAACTGTTTATTATCACACATAAAATGCTTTTGATCAGCCAACTGAAAAACTAATTTCATTTTCTCATTACACTGCCTCAGGCATCCTTTAACATCAAATTTTATTACAGACAAAGCTGGGGAAATTAAAATGATCAGTTACAGTGGAGGGAAAAAATATTCATTTCAGGATGTGTGTGTGTGTGTTTTTAAGGTAAGAATAGCGAGTGGTGAACTCATCAGTCTTTGTAATTACAATTAATTTTGCAGAAACAGAGGGCAAGAGCTTATGAGTTCTCAATTGTGGTACCTCTTTTAGCAGAAACTGATTGAAAATTAAAAAAAGAGGTTTATCTGGACAACATGTACCAAGAAATGCTAAAAGTTAGCTTAAATCTAATTCATGGCGTGTTCTGTTATTTCCAAGACTATTGAAGACTATCCAGCTGCCTCTCAGTCCTACAGTTATACTCCCTTCTCTACTGATCTCATAAATTTGCCACCAATGGTTTGGTAATGCTGACCACTCATATCATAGAATTGTATAATATTGTATATCAGTGGTGGGATTCAAAATATTTTACTATTGGTTCTGTGGGTGTGGCTTGGTGGGCGTGGCAGAGAAAGGATACTCAAAATCCCCATTCCCTCCTCACCCCATTAACCTGCTTTCCAGCTCCAATCTCCTGTGCAGAGCAACCAAAGAAGATCCAGCTGATCAACTAGGGCTCAATCAGAAGCAAGAGAAGAGATGGGGTTGGCGGGGCCAGTCAGAGGTGGTATTTGCCGGTTCTCCCAACTACTCAAAATTTCCGCTACCGGTTCTCCAAAACTGGTTAGAACCTGCTGAATACCACCTCCGTTGTATATGTAGCATGACAGGTTGGAATAGAACTAACAGCCCAAGAAGAAGAGTAATGGCAACAGGTCAGATGTTTGAAAATTGGCGGCAGTTTTGTTCAGAATGCAGGATAATAGAAATTGGAAGGGACCATGGAGGTTTTCTAGTCCAACCCCCTGCTCAAATAGGAGACCCTACACAGGGATGGGATTCAATTTTTTTAACAACCGGTTCTGTGGGTGTGGCTAAGTTGGTAGGCGTGGCTTGGTGGTCATGTGACTGGCTGGGCGTGGCCAACTCAACATCACTCACATCGAGGCACGCATCTCCTCGCCTGGCTTCCCATGACTGTGGGGATGCTGCAACAGTCGTAAGTGTGAAAAATGGTCATAAGTCACTTTTTTCAGTGCCATTGTAACTTTGAATAGTCATTCCACACAAGCAAAGTACCAGCAAAGGAGGGAAAAAAACTCCAGAGATGTTCCTGAGAAAAGGAAGTCCAGTCCTGCCAAGAATGTAATAAGGGTTAATGGAGAGGCAGTTTCTGTAAGCAACACCAGAATGTTTCCTTCCTGCCTTCCTTACAGGATTAGGCCAGTAATTTCTTCTAACAACTGGTTCTCCGAACTGCTTAGAATGTTAACAACCGCTTCTCACGAATAGGTGCGAACTGATAGAACCCCAACCCTGACCCTGCACCATTTCAGACAAATGGTTATCAATCTCTTTTTAAAATCCTCCTTCCAGTGATGGAGCACCCACAACTTCTGAAGGCAAATATTCCACTGGTTAATTGTTCTCACTGTCAGGAAATTTTTCCTTCGTTCTAGGTTGCTTCTCTCCTTGATTAGTTTCCACACATTGTTTCTTGTCCTGCCTTCAAGTGCTTTGGAGAACAGCTTGACTGCCTCTTCTTTGGGGCAGCCCCTCAAATATTGGAACACTGCTATCACATCACCCCTAGACCTTCTTTTCTCTAGACTAGTCATATCCAATTCATGCAACTGTTCTTCATGCTTTTGTCTCCAAGCTCTTTATCATCTTCGTTGCCCTTCTCTTCACTCTTTCCAAAATTCATTTTCAAGGTTTTGTAATCCACCTATCTGGTCATCTTCAGCCATTTAAGCAACTACCTCTTTGGACATTTTGGCCTTCAACATTTAATGACCATGGACTGGAGAATAGATTACTTGACTTCTCCATGCCAACTTTGACTGACCTCTTCAGAGATAGAGTGGCAAGGTACATGTGGTCATAAAGAGGCCCTCTGGTTGGCTAGGTTGCCATTTTGATGATAACTGCCTCTGAAGAACCCAACCACAGTTCCTGGGAAAAGGTCAAAGTATTTGTTCCCTAAACCATGGTTACCATACTTTGAAGCCCAACCTTGCTCAATAGATACCATCTGTGAAAGACTACACCAGTAAACCATTTCCTTTTTGCAAAAGCTCTGGCCTTTTTAAAAAAAAAAAAATTCTCTGGATGTTGGAAGGTTTGATAGCATTATCCTGTTCAAATGACAATCAGACTTTTTTTTTGCTACTATTTTTAAGTGGCTTTAAAATATATGTGACAGCTATGTTACTTTTCGGATACATAGATCTACACCAATCAGGATTTGAACCTGATCATAATAGGAGCTTTGTAACTGCTTGACAATGAAATGCCAAAAGATGTTGCCTGCAGCTTTCACTCAGTCTCTCTCCTTCTCAGAGTAGACCCTAACGAAGTGATGGGATTAAGGTTAGATAGGAAGCTCAACCAAAGGACACAATTATTTCAGAGATTCAGCTAGTAAATATATAGTAATCTGACCTCAATCTCTCTCTCTCTCCCTCCCTCCCTCCCTCCCTCTCTCTCTCATGCTTTCTTATCCCAAAGGCGCTTTTTCAAGAGGCAACTGGACTTTCTGGTTTTTCTTTGAAGACTTTTCACTTCTCATCCAAGAATCTTCTTCATCTCTGACTGAATGGCAGGGAACAGAAGCATTTACACTCCTTGCAGACAGCTGGTCATTTGCATCCTTTTAGAGAATCATTGAGGCCGCTTGGAGGTTTATCTGTGTCCTCAGGACCACAGGAAATTCTGAGAGTTGAAGTCCATACATCTTCAAGTTGCCAAGACTGAGAAATACTATTTTAGTAGTTTAAGATGGCACGCAATAAGATAGTATTAGCCGAGATATTTCTGTCTCTGGGCACAATGAGTATTATCTGCTGAACAAAACTCTGCATTGGCGACAGGAAAGGCATCCGGCCAGTAAACACTTAGCTCCATTCAGTCGCTCAGACTCCACCCCGCAAGGGATTATGGGGTCGTTAAAAAATGATGATGAGGATGATGAGGATGATGATGATGATTTGAACCTGTGTCTCTCCAATCTTAATAAGACCTTTTAACCAGGATGCCATCCCAGCTCCCACATACAGCTTGATTGCGTCTTTTCTGTAAAAATGTCATCTCAATGGAGGTTTTGCATCAAGCACATCTGTTCCAATGTGCCTCCACTCTGCTTAATTATTCTTTTATTTCTGTTGTCGCATTGCCACCTTTGATTCCAGCCCTGGTGAAAGACGGTGACAGATATCTTTCATGCTAATAAGAGCTCTTTTTTAAAAAAAAATAAATAAATCAAGAAAACATGGGGGAAAATATATATTATTAAGCTTCCTTATCAGGATGTGATTCATCTTATATAAAGAACGGGAAGATCAATAGTGAATGCCCCAGGTGATGAGCAAAAAAGAAAGAAAAAGAAAACTGGGTTTCTCAGAATGTCATTCAAAATGGAAAAGTAAGAGATTCAGGCTGTTTCCCAGGCAAGAGAGAAATGGAGAAGGGGGAGGGAGAATAAAACATTTCTCTTAACCAAAAGCAATATTCCTGAATACATCTTTTCTCATTTCCTTGCCTATTCTCCGGGGAGGTAAAAGCTTTTGATCAGAGGCATAATTAATGCCATCTTCTGACCATTCTATTCCCTTGGATGGGAGCGAGCAATAGGTTATGGGGCAATAGAGCGAAATTAGATTTTAGCTGAACATATGTCTTGACCTTTTCCTTAAAGCCAATCTATTTACTTCGTAATGCAGCCCATCTTGCACCAACTCGTGTAACCACACTCAGTGTAAAGGTTAAGACATCTGCGACTCAGAAATGGAAGGAACTTTCTTTCTCTCTTCCTTTCTTTCTTTCTCTCTCTCCTTCCTTCCATTCCTTTCCTTCCTTCCCTCACTCTCTCCATCCTTCCCTCTCCTTCCTTCCTTCCTTCTCTCCCTCTCTCTCCTCTCTCCCTCTTTCCTTCCTTGTTTCTTTTCTCTTTCTCTTTCTTTCTTTTTCTCTCTCCTTCCTTCCATTCCTTTCCCTTCCTTCCTTCTCTCTCTCCATCCTTCCCTTCCTCCCTCTCCTTCCTTCCTTCTTCCTTCCTTTCCTCCCTCTCTCCCTTCCTCCTTTCCTCTCTCCTTCCTTCTTTCCTTCCTTCCTTCCTTCCTTCCTTCCATTCCTTTCCTTTCCTTCCTTCCCTCCCTCACTCCCTCTGTCCTTCCCTCCTTCTCCTTCCTTCCCTCCCTCTCCTTCCTTCCTTCTCTCCTTCCCTCTCCTCCCTCCCTCTTTCTTTTCTTTTTTCTTTCTTTTTTTCTCCTTCCTTCCTTCTCTCTCCATCCTTCCCTCCCTCCCTCTCCTTCCTTCCTTTCCTTCCCCTCTCTCTACCTTCTTTCTTCCCTCTCCTTCCTTTCCTCCCTCCTTCCCCCCTTTCCTTCTTTCCTTCTCTTCCTCCCCTTTTCCTTCTCTCTCTCTCTTTCTTGTTGACATGGCAAAACAAAGGAGAGAGAGATTGAGATTGAGAAAGAGATGTGATGAACAACCAGGTTGGAGTAAAAGTTATGGAGTTAAGGTTAGCTATGATCATAATTCAGGCAACTTACATGGATTTACATTGACATGGTTGCAGTTCCTGGGTCATGTAATGCTGGCTGGGGAATTCTGGGAGTTGAAGTCCACAAGTCTTAACGTTGCCAAGGTTGGACTTCTCTGATTTAATGTATCATAAGAACTCAGATATTGCACTGTTAATAAATTAGAACACTGAGAGCATTTCTGGTTCCTATCTTATTCAATGAGAGAATTAAGACTGCTGCTTGAATTCTTGGAGGAACTCAAAATAATGATCCTCACAAAACAACTTTTTTTGTGTGTGTGTGCAAGACTTGCTGGGAAGATGAGTCTATCGCACACACACAAACACACACCCTCAAGTCACCAACTATTAATCAGAAATGACAGCCTTTATTCATATATATTTAACTGAAGCTGCATAATTTTAAACTCCACTGGGCCTGGATAAATGACCCTAAGTATGGTACTTTTTCAAAATTGACAATGATTGATGACGGAGCAGGAAATTATGAACAGAGTAGCAGCCGATCAGGGTAAACAAGACAGGCCTTTTAAGATTGTGCGGACAGCGGAAATTTGCATTTTCGCTCTTGAGATTCTTTACAGCTCTTTTCTCCCTTTTCAACTTCATCGTTCATGGGGGATAGGGAGCTTGTAAAGATCCCTTCCCTCCCCCCACAAGAATTAAATTTATTGTGTTATCTCACCGATGCCCCTATTCTCAACTTGGAGACTGCAGGAGATGGCCAGGGTGGAATCAAATGTGTCATCAGTTTGGAATCGCTACGTTCCTACAAAACACTTAAATCCAGCCTCCCCTTGAAGTCCATTGTCCTCTTATTGCTGCCAATTCGCCTTGACTGCTAGTAGATCAGATTCTTGTTTATAGATAACACGGAATAAACTTGAAGGGCTTTGAACTCAACCAAAATGGAACTGAGTTCATATTACCCATACCTAAGCCAAACTGATATTAATCTACATATATAAAAGCAAAATACCACTCACACTTCATCACAAAATCTCCAGAACCGTAAAGCCTACAAACTTGAAATTTGGCACGGATGTTCCTCTTGGCTTCTAGGTGCTCACTAAGAAAGGATTTTTCAAAACGACCATCAGAATTTAGTATTTTGTATATTATTATTATTAACGTGCTCTGATGCGAAGGAGTTCTACTTCCCCTCCCCGCCTGAAAAGAAATCTCTTCCAAATGCAAAACACAAGCAGAGGAGAGGAGTTTCAGTTTCAGTTTTAGTCTCACAGCACCAAGCAGCTTTAGTACAGAACAGTTGAGCTAAGCCACGCCCAGGCTCCTTGCTGTCTCTTTCTTGCCCACACAGCAAATACTGTTTCAGTTTCCAAACAGCCCTCAATTCTCTCACACACTGACAGGACACTAGCCAGATGATTACTGATGAATGCTGGTAGACAGAGGCACAATTTTTCCCCCTTTATTTTCCTCCCAAAAACTAAGCCCAACCACATAGGTTTTGTAGCGAAGCATGGATATCCAGCTAGTGTTATTATATCATCCCCAAAAAATGTTTTTTTGTTTTCAAAAAAACATTTTGGTTATAATATTTTTTTTTTTAAAAAAATATATCATTTTATACAACATTATCTACAGACCAACCTTTTCATCTGAATTGCTTTACTTTTCTTTTCTCTGATGTGAGTTCGCTTTCATTGTATCACTGTTTTTACTTTTAATTAAGGTATATTTGTTATGTTGAAAACCACTTTGAGCATTTTACAAACGCAAGAAGGCTAGTAAAAATGATTTGAGTGGAGAAATAAACATATACCTAAGCAGCGTCTTTCTTCCCTCTCTTAAAAAAAAAAATGTATATCTAAGCCAAGATACACAGAAAGAAAGAAAGAAAAAATAAAATGATTTCTAAAATCCAATATCCGGTACATGATTAAATCTCAGAAACGTATTCATAGCTAACATTGCTTCGTTTCAAATCTGCTGTAGTGATTAGGAAGAAATAATATTCCGTGTCTTCACATCAAATGTATAATCTTTGACTGCAGCCCCTGTTTGTTCTTTTGTAAATAAAGAAGGGTCCATTCCAATTAAGCTGAAAACAGTCTCTTTCTGAGTGCAGTTTTGGCTTGATGGCCTTGAAAAGTAATCAAATTACAAAAAGGAGAAGCAAAATACACACACACACACACACACACAGACCCTGTCTGGTTTGTGGTAAGCAACATCTGCTTTTCAGTCAATGCTATCTTTTCAACTTCGTGTCATCGCTGGGTCAGGAGGCCTTGAGCCTATCAATGCTTGACCGATGGTGAATAACTTGGCAAGCTCATCTACCTGCTGGCTTGCAAGAGATAAAGATAGCTTTGGTGTTTATCTAATCCCTGACCCTCTAATTGTCTAGAACATCCAAGCGTTAGCTTCAGAAAAGAATTTCCCCTAAGGTGCAATTGTTGTACTCTTCTCACAGGAATTCTTTACGGTATGGATTCCCTGGACAGTTTTGTGCTCTTACAAGTCTCAAACTCCCAGAAGATATGAAGTCAGGCGTAGCGGTTGGGACCATACGAAGCCTGGAACTGTGGCATGAAGTTGTTACAACTGAATCCTCCATTGTAAAGCTCACACACACACATACACCCCACCTCCCAATCAGATTTGACTGGGTTACTGAGTCACCCAGAATGAAATAGGACAAATTAGCATTTTCAGGTGTGCTAGATTTCAAGTCTCATCAAAGCCCAACCATAATAGCTACAGATCCCATAGCAAAGATTGGCAAGAGTTGAAGTTTGAAAGATGAGGTTGGCTTCCATCCTTCAGGCCTTTGCAGGTAGCAATAAAGATACTTCTTGACTTACAACAACTCATTTAGTGGCTGTTCAAAGTTACAATGGAACCAACCAAAAACTCAACAACCATGTGACTAGTTTAAACAATGCCAGTGATTTGGCTAACGAATGTGGCAGAGAAAAGTCCTAAAATGGGGCAAAATTCATAAATTTCTCACTTAGCAACATACTTTTTGGGCTGAATTGTGGTCATAATTCGAGGACTACCTATATAGCGGGGAGCCAGAAGATGGACCTGTTCAGGAACTTCCATTTCCTCTGAAGTTGAAGGACATTGATTCTTCCTTGCTCCACCCTCAAAGTTTATCCTGCCCTGAGATAACTGGATGTGTAGGAATGTCCCATGTCTCAACAGACGATCAAAATTCCAGATACAGAAGAAATCAAAATAAGGATCAAAAGTAAATCGAATTGATGAGTCCCAAAGTTGCTTTTTCAAGAAGCAACTGGACTTGGTGATTTTTCTTTGAAGACGTTTCACTTCTCTTCCAAGCAGCTTCTTCGGCTATCTCTTTCAGCTATGCTTTCCCTTTTGTGTCTGGATGTTCTTCCTTCCATTCTCCACCATTCAGTCAAAACCAAAGAAGCTTCTTGGATGGGAAGCAAAACCTCTTCAAAGAAAAACCAGAAAATCCAGTTGCTTCTTGAAAAAGCATCTTTGCGACAGCCATGACCTGGGTGACCGAGAATCTCCATAGACTTTCGAATTTATGAGTTTTGCAAGAAATGTCTTCCAACTTCCTGATAACCTCCAGAAAGCCATGGTTTTCATCCCAAACTCTAAACAGAAAAACTGAACATAGCCCTAGCAGATATGCTAAGCCGTTTAAGCATATTTTGCTGTTAAACATACAACTAGGGTTTGGGGTTTGGGGTTTTTTTTTTTTTTTGCTTTCTAAACTTTTTAAGCTAAATTTTATGATCATTTTCCATCCTTCTATAAGAGGCTTTGATAGCACTTTAAAATAATGAGGTTCATTTTAATTAATGCAACATTAGTGAACATTTTGTAGGAGCACTTAGCCAGAGCTATTGGAATATCAAATGAACTAATTTGGGATTCATTTTATTATAACATCAAATGAACAGCAAAGAGGGTCTTGCTAACCCCCTCTTTAATTATTGATCACTTAAAGATAAATCTTACGATGCCAGCTTGTGAGCATTTGACTGGCACAAGATGGTCCATATTAACTATGAAACCTACACATCTCGCACATTTTTTTTTAAAAAAAGGGAGAATCTACACGATTAAAGCAACAGACCTGTACAATTTCCAAATCCTCCAGCTTAGTGGTGGTATTCTATTGGTTTGGCCCAATTTGGCTGAGCCGGTAGCGGTGAAGAAAAGTGGAGACCGAACTGGTTTTCTACAATGCTCTGCTGCTAGGCCCGCATGCCTGCTTGGGCTCCCATACTCACCATTAGTCCCTGCTTTTGATGCGCAGCTGCTTTGCAAAGTGCGCACCCAGTGTGTATCCACCAAGCCATGCCCACCAAATCGGTGGTAAAAATGTTTGAAACACACCACTGATCCAGCTGATCAGGTTCAGGAGAATTCAGAAGGACAGAATTGGAAGGAATCTTGCTCAAGCAGGAGATTCTATATCGTTCCAGACAAATGGTTGGCCAATCACTTCTTAAAAACTTCCATTGTTGGAGCACCTACAACTTTTGAAGGCAAGTTCGTTCCGCCGATTAATTGTTCTCACTCTCAAGAAATTTCTTCTTAGTTCTAAGTCGCTTCTGTCCTTGATTAATTTGCACCCATGGCTTCTTGTCCTGCCTTCAGGTGCTTTGGAGAATAGCTTGACTGCCTCTTCTTTGTGGCAGTCCCTTAGATATTGGAAGACTGCTATCATGTCACCCCTAGTCTTCTCTGTTTGACAGCCCCTCAAATATATTTGTCACATTAGAAATATGGAATATATTTCTAATATGGCAAATACATGAATATTGTTCATTTGTCCAACATGCCATGCCCAGAAAAAGAAAAGCAGGTCTAAAATAATCAGCCTTTTGTGGTGATAGAAGGAAAGCAAAACGATGATGTCGCCATTGTGACCCGCGATCCAAAGTCACATGTTCCAATTTCACACATAAGTACTATACACAACTCTCCTGATTTGCGTCTTGTGTTTTATCATTTCCACGTCCCACCTCCCTTAAATGCACATCGTCATCTCTCCCTCCAGCATTCTCCCCTCAACGTTTATTTTCCCGAAGGCCTAAAGTTGAATCAACTCCTTTGAAACCCTAAACTCTAAAGCAGATCTTCACCAGGATCCTTCCATTTGATGCTAAATAACAATAACTGTAATGGAAGGGACAGTCTTTTTCCTTCTCGCGTTTCCTTCCAGAGCATCAGAGGGTAAATCCAATAAAATCAGCCATGTGGTTGTTTACAACATCCCACTCATTGTTAATAAATTAGTCTAAGTGCAACTGCAACTCTAATTCCATAAAATGTTTAATATAACAGCTGAAATCCTCCAATTATGCAGTAGGAACTGCAAATAATTTGTTGGTTTTTTTTTTTAAATCACTCTCTCGCCCTCTGTTCCTGCACGCTAACTAAACACCATCTGTAGAAAACATACAACCTTCCCGTTTCTGTGAGATGATAGAGATTCTGAAGTGGGAAAGCAGATAAACAGTTACATATTATTTTTTCTCTCGGTTCTCTTCCAGTCCCTGCAATTAAGTGAATGAATTACTCAGCTGCATTTACATTTCTCCTTTATCAGTGGACCAAAAGCAAGCTGGGTGTTACTCATCACCAGGAACCTATAGCCTAGTTTCTTGCAACAGTACCTTAGATGCATCCAATGCCTTGACCCAACCCAGAGGCAGCAGTATTCAGCAGGTTCTGACCAGTTCTGGAGAACTGGTAGTGGACATTTTGAGTCGTTCGGAGAACTGGCAAATGCCAGCTCTGACTGGCCGCGCCCCCATCTCTTCTCCACCTCCTGAGTCACAGCTGATTGGCTGGGTCTTCTTTGGTTGCACTGCACAGGAGAACAAAACTGGAAAGCAGGTTAGTGGGGTGGGGAGGGAAGGGGGATTTTGCAGTAACTTTTTCCTGCCACACCCACTAACCCACGCCCACCAAGCCATGCCACGCCCACCAAGCCACGCCCACAGAACCGGTAGTAAAAAAAAAATGAATCCCACCACTGACCCAACCCTACACTGAACTGTCTTAATTCGCACTCGAGTCTTTGTTCGCGTGTCTCGCAAACTCTTCATATACTAATGTGATGAAGAAACGACCATTTTCCAGCTGAGAATTATGAACCCTCTAGCTCTGCTTTCAATAGGAAGACTTCTTGTGAAGATCAAGTACATGTAGGTTTTGGTTCTTACATAAAAGTTTAAATAAGATGGAGAGAATTGTTAATTTGGATTGGGAACTGCCCATTATTGATGAAAAAATGGCTATCCCAAAGGTGCTTTTTTTCAAGAGGCAACTGGACTTCCTTGTTTTTTTTTCCTTGAAGACGTTTCACTTCTCATCCAAGAAGCTTCTTCAGTTCTGACTGAAGAAGACTGAACTTCCTGGATGAGAAGTGAAGTCCAGTTGCCTCTTGAAGAGGCACCTTTGGGTCAACTATGATCTGGATGACTGAGAATCTCTATAAATAGGTGGCTATATTAATCATTTGAATAAATAAACGCTGAAGGTGAGGCACTAAGCTTTCTTCTGACAACTCTACCCATCTTGGTGATTCTTCTCTAGAAATGGCTGGGGGCCATATTATTGGAAGGACCACCTCTGCCCTCCATCCAGTCCATCAGGATGAGAAGACAGGGTAGCTTACAGGTTGCATTGAATGGAGATTGTCACTTAATAGGATTACAAAAAGAGGCCTTTTCAGTGGTGGCCCCTTCTTTATAGCAATAGTACTTAGACTTATATACTGCTTTATAGTGCTTTACAGCACACTCTTAGCCATTTACAGAGTCAGCTTATTGCCCCCAAACAATCTGGGTCCTCATTTTATCAGCTTCAGAAGAATGGAAGGCCGAGCCAAACTTGAACTGGCTAGGATCAAACTGCTGGCAGTGGGCAGTATCAGCCTGCAATACTGCATGATTTATGGAACATAAATCCCTCCAAAGTATGGTTGGCCCCCAACCTGCTACTCTAAGAAAAGACCCTAAAAATGTGGTTTTGTCCACAGTCTCAGGGACCCCAAATTGTGACTTAGCCCATCAAGTGTCTGGTTTGATTGTGTTGTTGCTGCCATGGGTGCTTTTCAATGGGATTTATTATATATGTGAGCTGGGCAGCCCTTTGTTTAATAAAACAAATAGCTAACTAAATGAAATAAAAGTGTAGATTTTGCTAACTCTTTGACGTTAATTCCAAGGTGTAAAAATATATCCCGTATGCACATTTAAACAAAACGCACTTCATTTTTCTCTACAGTTTGTAATCGGCATGCTGCATCCTATATGCGTTCTTAATCCTTTACTGTTTAATTACATCTTCGTATTATACATTTATTACTATTTTGCTGCCCTTTCCCCATCCTTAGTATTATTGTTTGTTTGCGTAACCTTCGCTGCAGGGGTCCTTTAGGATGAGAAGATGTGAGTTGATTTTACTCAAAGACAAAGTCACATAAATAGAGGTGCAGGATTTTGTATGTGTGTGTGTGTGACCCCACAAGGCATTCCCCCGCCCCTAAAAGGCAGCATTCCCCCACGCTTGCTCCTTACTACGCAGTTAATTAATGTATATTGTTACAGATTCATGTGTTCCTGGGACACTGGGAGGGGAGGAATTCCCATAGCACACCAGACAACTACTGTGATAGATTACTTGTACTTGCTGTGTCATATCCAATTAATTCAAATTGACTGTACACTTGCATTATGCGGTGAGTGCAAGGGGAGATCAATACGTAGGATGGAAATCCACCACGGGTCTCTTCGTTCCTCTCCGGCTGCAGGTTGGTCGGAGGGAGATCGGGCGAGCCTGATCCGCAGCTGAAGGGGCAGGTGGTTTATAGACACCATTCAAAGTTGGCCTATTCAACCCCGGCTTTTCTAACTCGCCATTCATGCATCGCAAAACACCATCTGGTCCTCTTTCGCCTCCAGCAATCACAGCTGACCAAAAAACGATAATAACAGCTGTTGCGAAACAAAAGACGAACAAAGCAAGGAGGGAAAGGTTAGGATGAAATCCAGGGCTGCAAAATACTCCATGAATACTCCATGAAGTGAGAAATAGGGGAGAGAGAAAGAGAGAGAGGGAGAGAGAGGGAGGCCTTCATATGTGTTATTTTATTTTTATTTTAGTTTCAGCTTCCTCTTCCTTCTCCTTCTCCTTCTCTTCTTCTTCTTCTTCTTCTTCTTCTTCTTCTTCTTCTTCTTCTTCTTCTTCTTCTTCTTCTTCTCTCCTCCTCCTCCTCCTCCTCTTCTTCTTCTTTTTCTTCTTCTTCCTCTTCCTCTTCCTCCTCCTCCTCCTTCTTCCCCCTTCTTTCTTTTTCTCCTCCTCCTCCTCCATCCTTCTTATCTTCCTTTTCCTTCCTTATTTCCTTCCTTCTTCTTTCTTCTTACCTTCCTCTTCCTTCTTATTCTTCTCCTCCTCCCTTCTTCTTTCTTCTTCCTCTTCCTCTTCCTCCTCCTCCTCCTCCTCCTTCTTCCCCCTTCTTTCTTTTTCTCCTCCTCCTCCTCCATCCTTCTTATCTTCCTTTTCCTTCCTTATTTCCTTCCTTCTTCTTTCTTCTTACCTTCCTCTTCCTTCTTATTCTTCTCCTCCTCCCTTCTTCTTTCTTCTTCCTCTTCCTCCTCCTTCTCTTTCTCCTTTTTTAAGGCAGCACTTGTATGGAATTTCCTCTGGTTAAGCTTAAAATATTTCATCCTTCCCTCCTTCTTCTTATCCTCCCCTTTCTCCCTTCTTCTTTCTTCTTCCTCTTCCTCTTGCTCCTTTTTTAAGGCAACACTTGAATGGAATTTCCTCTGGTTAAGCTTGAAATATCCTTCCATCCTTCTTCCTTCTTCTTCTTATCCTCCTCTTCCCTTCTTCTTCCCTCCTCTTCCTCCTCCCTCTTTTTCTCCTTTTTTAAGGCAACACTTGTATGGAATTTCCTCTGGTTAAGCTTGAAATATTTCCTCCATCTGTTTCAAAACAAGAAAAGGAAAACATGAAAGAAGGGGGGGGGGAGAAGGGTGTGTGAGAATACCCTTCAAGCCACAATGGGCAGGTGATCATATATCATGGAAACATTTAAAGGGTTTATTCATGTTTGAAAACTAATGAACCTGTTTCGGCAAAAAAAAATAAAAATTAAAACTCCTTATGTTCCTTCATCATATGTCAGCCTGGGTTAATGTGAAAGTAGAATGTAGTTAACGGGAGTGATAAGTGGAAGGACCTTGGGAAAAAGCAGAGGGAGGAGAGGACTTATTAATGGTAGGAGGAAAAGAACATTATCTCACAGGTGTCAGGTGGGAGAGAATGGGAATCTCTTAACCCACAACGCCAATCCAGCACCGGTTGTACAGGAATACAGTTTAAGGGTATGTTGTGGCCTTGCAAGAGTGCGATAAATACTTAGGGATAGGGACAATTCAAAGGCAAATCATGAAGAGCATATCTGCTGTCTCTGAGTCTTAACAGAGTATCTTAGTATCCGCTTAACTGCTGTGAATTTAACTCATCGAATTTGCACATTTGGGCGAGAAAATTTTGTCCCAGTACTCATTGTTTGTTTAGTAAATCAACACACAAGCCAGAATGTCGGTGTCGGTTGACTTGTGACTCACTACTTTATTCCTTATGGGAAAAATTGGTTCAGTAGTCATCATTTTTGGTTCTCATCACACTTCCCAGAACCGATTAAAAATGAATACGACTGTAGGAGCATTTTGGCAAAATTCTATTAACAGGACAACCATGTTCTGCATATTGGAAGGTTCTCAGGTTATTTGCTGGTGGTATTTCCAAGCTTCTCTAGCTATGCGAGAACAGGATTTCATACCAGGTGGAAAGTTAGCCTAACTCTAAACACACACAGACGCACACACAAACAAGTCAAGGAAAAATCCAGTGTTTCTCCTGCTTTACAAGGTGACATGTTTTTCCCTCTTCACTTTTCAGAGTACTTTATTGCTCTATTGCAAAGATTCAAACATCAAGATACTTTGTTGTTGCTGTTGTTAGTTGAGAAGTCATGTTCAACCCATCGCAACCCCATGGACAACGTTCCTCCAGGCCTTCCTGTCCTCTACCATCTTCTGGAGTCCATTTAAGCTCACGCCGACTGCTTCAGTGACTCCAGCCAGCCCCCTCATTCTCTGCCATCCACTTCTTCTATTGCCCTCAATCTTTAGGCTCTTCTCCAGTGAATCCTTCCTTCTCATTAGATGGCCAAAGTCTTTGATCAAGGTACTACAGTACCCTAAAATTACTCATATATTTGTATGACCCACCCTGGCATAACTACAGGTAGTCCTTGACTTATGACCACAATCAAGCCCAACATTTCTGTTGTTAAGTGAAACATTTGTGAAGTTTTTTCCATTTTATGGCTTTCCTTGCCACAGTTGTTAAGTGAATCCCTGCAACTGTTAAGTTAGTAACACGGTTATTAAATGAATCTGGCTTTGCCATCGACATGGCTTGTTCAGGAAGTTGCAGAAGGGGATCCCATGACTGTGGGACACTGCAACCATCATAAATGTGAGCCAATTGTTAAACGACTGAATCTTGATCACGTTGCCACGTGAAAGTCTGCCCTATTCTGTGAAATGAAGCTCTGCTATTTAGAAGACACACATATATTCAGCTAAGGTGGATAGTGTCAGCTTTGGAAGCCATATTGAGACCAGATGCTCCCACGCTGCCACAATTGTGAGCCTGGGAAAGTGGGAGGGGGGAATTTTTTGGAGTGTATGTAGTTAGACATAATAACATTCTTTTCCTAATTCAAGGTCATGTTATTTTGCACAAAAGTGAGGGGAAGTCTTAAGCTGGGTTGGATGGTGATTGGGGCATGTGATGCAATGATGGGTGCAGCGGATGGATTTGTAGTTTTTATTTATTGCAAGGAAGCCTGGAATTTTCAGATTTGGGATTCCCCAGTTTACTATCCAAAATAAACTTTTGAGAAGATGTCTGTCTCAGAGTTATTGGTTGGAGTGGAGATGTGCTGGAACGCTGACAGATGGGTGGGTGGGTGGAAGGAAGGGAGGGAGGAAGGAAGGAAGGAAGGAAGGAAGGAAGGAAGGAAGGAAGGAAGGAAGGAAGGAAGGAAGGAGGGAGGGAGGGAGGGAGGAAAATATCAAATCTACTTCAATCTCTATATATAATAGCCAAGTACCACTCACTCATCATGAAATCTCCAGAACTGTAAAGCCTACAAACTTGAAATTTGGCACATATGTTCCCCTTGGCTTCTAGGTGCTCGCTAAGAATGGATTTATCGAAATGACCATCAGAGCATTATTATTTCTTATACAGCAATTAACACGCTCTGATGCTAAGGAGTTCTACTCCCCCTCCCCACCTGAAAAGAACTCTGTTCCAACTTCCAGTTGCTTCACATTCCGTTACCTCAGTTCAAATGGCAGACATTCCACTCCCTCACTCCAGAGTGGCCTGGGGCTCCTTATAGTACTAAACATCGGTACCTCACCTAAAATGTCTACGCTTTCCACCTATGGAACCGCTTCCGGACTCAAGGCAGCGGGAGCGATATTCCCTTATGTGTTTCAATCAACGACCACCACTGAGCCAACCGGATTGTGATCAGAATTTCTCCTGCATAGCCCGATCACTAAGTTTCGTCGCGAAGCACGGGTATCCAGCTAGTCATAAATATATTTTGTTTTCACTTTTTTTAGCAGCATTATAATACCGACCCAAGAATCAACAGGCCTTGCATACCTTTCAACTAAATTTGGATTGCAGGATACCCTCAATGACTTTATGGTTGGCCCATTTCCTGGCAAGACTAATCATCAATGAGTTTTTCAGCCCTTCACCTCATATGATAAAATGCAGGCTAGATGAAATTGGTTAATGGGTGGGATTGTACTTGCTTCTCTTCCCACACGAAGGGAAACAGACTTGCTTTGTCATTAACTCTCATCACGCGTGACATTTTCCTAGCAATGCAAGCCTGCAATTACAGGCCATATATACAATTACTGTCATATATGGTTTAGGTTTCATTTCTTGAAGGTAAGAATTTCAGGAGCTTTCAAGAGTGTCAATTGTTATATTCAATTAGCT
This sequence comes from Bungarus multicinctus, assembly GCA_023653725.1. Classification (NCBI taxonomy): domain Eukaryota; kingdom Metazoa; phylum Chordata; class Lepidosauria; order Squamata; family Elapidae; genus Bungarus; species Bungarus multicinctus. Next base: position 5,468,305 of record CM042839.1, on the reverse strand, counting down.
GTAATTGAGGTGGGTGTTTTGTGTGTGTGTGTGTGTGTGTGCATATGCTTGGGTTTTTTTTTCCCCCTTATAAGGCCCATTTAACTGAATGATAACCATGCAAAGACAACCTCCACCATTTCAATGGGTCTTAAGACTTTTTTGCCTTGCTCAGTTAAAAGGTTCAATTCAAATATACACCTACCTCTAATGTATTAGGTATCTTAGGAAGGCTGCAAAATCTATTTACTGCAATGGAGCCTATTTTCCCAATGGGACTTATTTCTGGATCAAATTGATAGAATGGGCTACGTTGTGATCAGATGGCTGGAACTTTTTTGTGACCACGCTGGTCTGCAATTGAAAATTGTCTTGATTTAGACATCCTGAGCAACGCCTAGATCAAGTGTTTACTTGATCTAGATTTAAATATAAAATTTAAAAATGTTATGCATTTACTTGAAAGTTGATTCTTTGTATTTATCTCATATTTATTTTATTATCACATTTTCTTTTAATTATTTTATCTCGGATTAGATCCTGTATCTGACAAATAATTACAATATATATATATATATTTTCTTTTATATATATATCTTTTCCCGTGTAAGATTGAAACTATCTTGGCAACATTTTGACGAGGTCCTGTTCGCCATCTTCAGGCTGGTGCTTTTGGCTTCGTGCTTGTGCGAGAAAACTGAAGATGGCGAGTGGGATCTCATCGAAACGTTGCCAAGATACTCTCAATCCTACATGGGAAAAGACCCAAACACGCCAAGACCCGTATCCCTGTACCCGTGAAAATCTACAAACACACACACACACACACACACATATGGTATTCAGCTTTGTTCGGGTATTTTCCCATGTCATTATAGTTGTGCTTTTAAAGTTGTAGTGATGTTTTGGCAGAATCTCATCTGCCATCATCAGGCTTGTGTATTGGGTTCACATATTGTGAATGTATATTGTGATACATATACATATATATATATTCTCTAGTTCTCATCTCTAGTTCTATCTAATCTTTATCTGTCCATTTCATTGCCTACCTGCCAACTTATCATCTATTATCTATCATCTACCTATCATCTATCTATATCTACCTATCCATCTGTCAGCCTGCCTGCCTATCTGTCATCTATCTCCTTTCATCTCTCTCTCTCACACTCATTTTCTATCAATCTGTTGCTGATGGTGAAAATCTCCCAACTATCAATTTTGTCTCACTTTTGATTGAAGTTGACATATTCAAGGGATGAGCTAGGCACGTATATAATTAGTTCATTATTTTGACTTGAAAAATGGCTTTGTTCCTGAAACAAAGGAGTGTTTATTCCCAAATAAAGCTTGATTGTTTGAAGGGAAGCTCCCTGTTAAGTGCAGAGTGGAAAAACCTACTTGAGATCATTCTTTGCATTGCTTCCCTATCTATATTGTTTTATCCTTTTATTGTTATACCCAGAGTCTTTGAATTCTGGCCCTATGGAAATGTGAGAAATAAATACGTGAATAAGTAAAAAAAAAAAAAAAACACAACCCATGAATTAATAGGGTCAATGCAAACATTTAATTTAATGAAGTAGCTATCTCAAAACAGCAGCTGCTGGAGCAGGATTTTTAATCCCTACCATCTTGTCTCTCCAGGATAAAGAAATGGGTACCTTATGGCTTGTCCTGCAATTGCTGAATTAGATTAATACCCTCAGAAGAAGTTAAAAACTTTATTTCTTTGCTAATGATTTTTCCTTTAGCTACCTGTGACTTTTAAGGCACATTCCAAAAGTTAAGCAGAACCAGGGAGAAAATAACAGGTATAAAGCAAGCTTGGGGTAGCTGAGAACTTAGGGTCTAGACCACGTATGATGCTTCAGAGGTGGCTATTATCATTTCTATTCTTCTTGATGTGAATTTGTTAGGAGGGATGGAGACCTTCTCCCATCATATCAGCCTTGGGAGTCTTAAGAATGGAGAGATGATGAAGATGAATAGTGTCACCCAGTGATGGGATTCATTTTTTTTTACTACCGGTTCTGTGGGCGTGGCTTGGTGGGCATGGCAGGGGAAGGATACTGTAAAATCCCCATTCCCTTCCCACCCCACTAACCTGCTTTCCAGCTCCGTTCTCTTGCGCAGAGCAACCAAAGAAGACCCAGCCGATCAGGAGGCAGAGAAGAGATGGGGGCAGGGCCAGTCAAAGGTGGGATTTGCAGTTCTCCCAACTACTCAAAATTTCCACTACTGGTTCTCCAGAACTGGTCAGAACCTGCTGAAGACCACTTCTGGTGTCACCTGACCAAAAAAGGTACCCAGTCATTCTATTCTAATTCTATTCTATCCTATTCTATCCTATCCCTATTTCATTCTGCTTTAAGCCTATTGACTTCACTGGGAATAAAATGCAATCAATTCAAATCTATAAACCACCCTGGCCTCTGAGGCTCGTAATGCACATAACAGAAATTTCCTCCACTCTTTTATGTTCTTCCTCTCAACATTATTTAAAAGCTCCACAGAAGTCACATTGGGGAACACCATGTAATATTTCTGGACGGACAGCAGCTTTAAAGCCACAAAGTATTTTGTGAATTTCATTTTGATCCTGTTTATATGACAAGAGTCCTGGACACTGCATCCTCTCTGATGTTATTTTCCTCAAGATTAGGATTCCACTCAGGTTCCCGATGTACTGTTTTTCCATTTCATCGTAAGCAGTTTAAGATGGTTTGCCAGTGGTAATTTGCAATTTTTATCAAGACCTCTTCATTATAGCTACTGACAGGACAGATGCTGTAATTAATCATGCAAGACAACTGGGGATAGTGGTCAAACTGTTTTCCTTGTATGGAAAAAAGAGAGGAGGGGGGAGATGTAAAACAGTGAGTACAACCGGCCTCCTGATTTCCTTTTTCATAAGACAGACACTGATTTTTAAGGTCAACCTAGATAAAACACATTTTTTTAAATCAATGGATTCTGAATTAAATACGCAGATGCAGATCTATGCAAAAAAAAAAAAAAAGGCCTGCACTGAGCATTATCCTAATTGCAATATAGGTATTGTTTTGTTGGTACATAAGGGGAAAAATTGCATTTATGGACCAAATGGGCAAAGATGGATTTAGACTTTTCTCCATCGGATGCCACCTTCTCGTAATTTTTTTTTTGGGGGGGAGGGGTATTTTGCAATGTTGTCTTCATGAGCCAAAACTTCAGTATTATTTATCACTAAGTGTTGTATCTTATGATTTATCATGACTATGATCGTAATTTATCATTTACAGCTTTTATGTACAATGACAGCTTATGCACTGAAGACAAATTCTTTGTATGTCTAATCACACATGGCCATTAAAGAATTCTATTTCTATTCTAATTCTATTCCATTCCATTCTTTCCTGTTATTCTATTCTATTATTCTATTCATATTCTGCATTTTGTTCTGTTCTGTTCCATTCCATTCCACTGTTTCCTGTTATTCTATTCTAGCGTTCTATTCTGTTCTATTCCGTTCCATTCCATTCTATTCTTCCATTCCACTCTACTCTACTCTGTTAATAATAACATGTATTATTAGAATATGGCTGCATATTCCAGAGTGTCAATGATTGTTGATTATTTTGGCTCAATTGTGGTAGTAAGTCAAGGAGTACATGGATTCCAATCTTCTGTAGGCCACTGTTGTCTCCAGATGGGCCCATAAAATATTCCATCCATATTCCATATTCAGCACTAATTAAAATTTTGCAAAGCTGTTTGGTGGTGGTAGTTTTTTTTTTTCCTGAAATGTGTTTATTCTATAGCAAGATAAAAGCATTTGTTTTAGATAAACAAAATACAAACAACTTAATTGCTGCTATCGTAACTCATAAAAAAGTATAAAACAGCATAAAAACACAATAAGCAATGCCGCAATTAAATCATTCATGTTACCAGTGTTTACATTAAAGCCTCATTTATGAAAACTTTACAACACATGATCTGAAAACTTACAACCTTTTAAAGAAAATATTTACACTGATTATTCAGATGTGGCAATCCCCTTTAAATAATCTACCAATATTACATCATATTTTAAAAACTCAACATTTTTTCTTCTTACTTTTTTTTTTGTAATAACAGTTTAAGTGCATTTCCTTTTTTAAAAAATACAGTGTATTAAATCTGAAAGTTCACCCAAACACAGAATAGAATATTCAGTTTCTTTTTCATGGGTGGTTATGAGCAGAACTGAACTAAGTGTGTGTTTTATTCCAAAGTATTGGAGAAATTGAAAAAAAAAAAGAAAGATACATAGTAAAATGAGAAGATGGCTTTTGATGTTGATGAAGTTCAGAAGACATTATTAAAAAGGAAAAAAAAATGAGCTTTGGCAAAAGTCTGTGATATTTCTTTTACATCATTATTATCCATGACAGAAAAACACCGTCAGCTACTCATGTCATAGAAGCATGATTGTATGAAATCCAATCAACATTTTACAGGTAGTTACAACTGTGCTTTTAAGAGTTTCGTGGGTTCAAATTAATTCCAAAACTTAACTGGTCTGCCAATTTTGCAGGAAGAAGAAACAGTTTTAATCGGAAAACTGTAAAAAGGCCATTTTTTTTCCTCACAGTCTTCTTGCCTGGGCATTTAAGACTATTCAGTTCGCATATTGTCAGTAAAGCTTGGAATATATATATATATATATTTTAAAATGGGCCACATTAAAAAAAAAAGTGGGAAAAAAGAGCACAGCTTATTTGCCTAAAAACAAAAGAGAAAAGGAAGGGGAAGGGAAGGGAAGAAGGATAAGGGGGAAGGGGGAAAAGAAGAGAGGGGAGAGGAAGGGGAAGAGGGATAAGGGGGAAGGGAAGGGGAAGGAGGAATGGAAGTGGGGAAAGAAGAGAAGGGAAGGGAAGAGATAAGGGGAAGGAGGGAAGGAGGAAGGGAAGGAAAGGAGGAAGAGAAGGGAAGGACAGGGAAAAGGAGGAAGGGAAGGGGAAAGGGAAAGAGGAAGAGAAGGGGGAAGGGAACGCTGGAAAACAAATATTTATAATTCAGCTAAAGGATTATACCCAGCTACACTGTAGTTCTTTTATTGCCTATCTAATAGACAGCTTAGAAGTCTCTTTTATGTGTTATGCGTTCCCGCATAAACTCTTCATTGACCCTGCGCAGTTTCTGCCCGATTCACCGCTTCGCTTCCTCCAGGACGCAAAGCCCGGGCCGTCTTGGTGGGTCTTCAGAAAATACCGGCCTGCGATAAGAGCTGAGTCTGTGTTTGGCCTTGTATTTGGGACGGGTGCGGCTGGCTGGCTGGGGGCGGGCTACCGATGGCCGCTATCGGCGAGGTGATTTGCGAGGAAGCCGGGGAAAGTTGCTGAGGGGAGGGCTGCGGCGGGTGTTGCTGCTGCTGCTGCTGCTGGTGGTGCATCTGTTGCAACTGCTGCTGATGCAACTGCTGGAGCTGGATCTGCTGCAGCTGCTGCTGCATCTGCTGCTGCATGTGGTGCTGGAAATGCTGCTGCTGCATCTGCTGCTGGATCTGCTGGTGCAGCTGCTGCTGGTGCAGCTGCTGCTGCTGCATTTGCTGCAGCTGCAGCTGCTGGAGCTGTTGGAGCTGGTGCTGCTGCGGCTGGCTTTGCAAGGAAGGGCTGGCCTGGGAGGGGGCCGAGGCCGGGGTGGCGGCCAGGCTGGTTGCCATGGAGCTGATCAGCGAGGGGGGAATGTTTGTGGGGGCGACGGAGGCGGGGGCCACGGCGGGATTCCCGGGCAGCCGCATGGTTAAAGGCTTGGGGGCGATGGCCCTGGGGAGGGGTTGCTGGAGAGTCTGCGGGGAGGCGACGGCCGTGGCGTGTTGCGAAAGAGGGCTGTTCAGAAGCAAGGAAGAAGACAAATTCGTGGAGGCCAGAGTCTGTTGGACGGACCGGATGGTCTGGGCTTCCGCTGACTCAGCAGCAGCCTGGGGGCCAAAAAAGAAAATAGCAATAGCACTCAAACTTCTATACTGCTTCAAAGGGCTTTCCAGTCCTCTCTAAGCGGTTTACGGAGTCAGCCTATAATCTGGCTCCCCATTTTACCCACCTCGGAAGAATAGAAGGCTGAGTCAACCTTGAGCCAGTCAGGATCGAACTCCTGGCAGTGGGCAGAGTTAGCTTGCAATACTGCGTTCTAGCCACTGTGCCACCATGGCCAGGAAGGAAGGAAGGAGGGAGGGAGGGAGGGAGGGAGGGAGGGAAGAAATAAGGAGGAAGGGAGGGAAGGAAGGAAGGAAGGAAGGAGGGAGGGAGGGGGGGAGGAAGGGAGGAAATAAGGAGGGAGGGAGGGAAGGAAGGGAGGGAGGGAGGGAAGAAATAGGGAGGGAAGGAAGGAAGGAAGGAAGGAAGGAAGGAAGGAAGGAAGGAAGGAAGGAAGGAAGGAAGGAAGGAAGGAAGGAAGGAAGGAAGGAAGGAGCAATAGCCCTTAGATTTATATAACGCTTCACAGTGCTTTCCAGCCCTTTCTAAGCTGTTTACAGAGTCAGCCTCTTTTCCCCAACAATCTGGGTCCTCATTTTACCCACCCCGGAAGAATGGAAGGCTGAGTCAACCTTGATTCGAACTGCCAAACAGCAGGCAGCTGGCAGTCAGCAGAAGTAGCCTGCAGTACTGCACTCTAACCACTGCACCACTGTGGCTCATGCAACAACAATAAGTCAACTCATCTGGGTTAGGGTTATTTATACAGTGTAGGCCAGGGTCCCCGAGCCGGGGGCCACGGCCCACTACCGGTCTGCAGTCTGTTCACCACCAGAGTTGCCGGCTGATGCATGCACGCATTCATGCAAGTGTTGCAGGCACTTGCAGCCCCACTTGTGCAAGCAACAGGTGCTTGCATCTGTCCCTCCCACCAAATCACTCCTTCTTCCTCCCCACTTCCACCTCGCGCTCTGCGCCACCAACCCAGGACGCTTGGGAAACTCTGGTGCTGGCAAACTTCACCTCAATTTTAATGTATTTCATCTTATCATAGTACGTTCGATGATGGAGCAGTGTAGTGGCCTAGAGGCGGAGCTCTCGCCCCACAATCTGGAGGCTGTGAGTTCGATCCTAGGTAGCTGCAATTATTTCTTTCTCTGGGCATAATGAGTAATTGTCTGCTGTGAACACTGTGTAGGTATCAGGAAGGCCATCCGGCCAGTAAACTCTCAGCTCCATTCAGTTGCCCTGACACCACCCCAATGCAAAGGATTACAGAGTCATTCAAAGAAAGAAAAAAGTACATTCTGTGATGCTGCAGTGCTTTACATCACATTCCCTTGATCTTATTTGTTGAAGAAGCTAAACCTGTTGGACCTACTATATAGCTCTTAAGTTCTTAACTGTTTAATTCACCCCTTCTTTTCCCACAGATTTCGTTCTGTATTTGCAGGTAAGTTTAGAAGGAACAGGGACCCCATTTCACACCTCAAGCAATGAGTTTGTTACTAATCTTAAAAGGTCTTTAACAAAATGATAGAAAAAAGAAAATAAATCTGCACTGAAAACTGTTCCTATATGTTGAACTGAAATCGGCAGTAAGCTCACCTTTGACACCAAACTAGCTCTGTAGGCTGCAAGGGCTTTAAGGTATTCCTTCTTGGCAGCTTCTGTTTTTCTTTTATATACCTGTTAAAAATGGTACAATGTCAAACACAGAAGCTTCACCAAATGCAGCAGTTTTTGGCTGAAGAGGAGCTGTTGGGGGGAAGGAGGAGAAAGAGAAGAGGGGGAGTAAGGA